>CM040807.1:4010000-4607500 GCA_022829025.1 Squalius cephalus | reverse complement strand
TGCTCATTCAATCACTCTCACTCACTCACTCACCCGCTCATTCAATCACCCACTTACTCACTCGCCCGCTTACTCACCCGCTCATTCAATCAATCACTCACTCACTCACTCACTCGCTCGCTTACTCACCCGCTCACTCACTCACTCACTCACTCACTCACTCACTCACTCGCTCACTCACTCGCTTACTCACCCGCTCATTCAATCACTCACTCACTCACTCACTCATTCACTCACTCACTCACCCACTCTACTCACTCATTCACTCACTCGCTCGCTTACTCACCCGCTCATTCAATCACTCACTCACTCAGTCACTCACTCACTCACTCTACTCACTCTGTCACTCACTCACCCGCTCATTCAATCACCCACTCATCCACTTACTCACTGTTAATTTCATGTTAATTTCAACCTTTACTAATACATTATTAAAATCAAAATTGCATTTGTTAACATTAGTTAATGCAAAGTGAACTAACATGAACAAACAATGAACATCTGTATTTTTATTAACTAACATTAACAAAGATTAATAAATACAGTAACAAATGCATTGCTCACGGTTAGTTCATGTTAGTTAATACATTAACTAATGTTAACAAATGAAACATTGTAAAGTGTTACCGAAAAATCATTGATTTTAGTCTGATCATTTTAGAATTATTATAATTATTATTGAGAATGTTTCAATGATGTTGTCGAAACTGGTGTTACAAAACTCACTTTATTCCTGAAATACAATTTTTTTTTTTTTTAATTACACAAAAGTCAGTATGTTCTTTATGAATAGTTATAATGTCAAGATATTAATAAACTGAACTGAATTCCCAACTAAATCAACCCAGTGACCCAATGTCACATTTCATATATTTAATTTATAGTCTTGTTTACAGACGCTTCATATCAATACAGCAAATCATATTTCACAGAGATGCTTATTTAAGATGTATGGCTGTCCTATAGGAGATGGATGCTAAAAAAAAGACATTTCCAGAAAAAAAAAAGAAAAAAGAAAATGCTGAATTATTCATATCCAAGCAGATTGTTGTCTCTATCTTTCTTCTGTCTATCTTTTGTCTCTATCTTTGTTGTCTTCTATCTTTTAATGTTGGTGAGATTATGGAACTGGTTTAACAGAGGGCTGTAACTATTGCGTAGGCACCAAACAAACAAACAAACAAATGTTGGGCCAGACGTGTAACCATAAAAATATCTTCACCAGTCAGTTGTCAACACTGATACTCACACAGATTCTGTGAAAATAGGTCAAGTGTGGAAAGAGAAGCAGTGTTCAAATCCAGCAGAATTATAACAAGACCATAGAGAAAATCATTCCCTCGTTCATGTGAAAGAAACTACATAGGAAGAAACTGCTCACCAATTTGGTCATTTTCCATTTCAATATACTTTGAGTTTAAGTAGTTTCAACAATGAATTGCAAAGTGCTAAAGTGTTTAGTGTTATTTGTATGCTAATATTTATGTATTTTTATTATTAATATTTTGAATAGGCTTTTATATTTTCAGTTTTCTTTTAATTGTTTAATAGTTGTAGTCATTTTATGTGTTTGTCAATTTATTTATTTATTGAGCTTTATTTGTATTTGAGTTTTAGGAATTATAGTACTTCAACTTATTTCAGATAATTACCAAGGCAACATTTCAAGATTTTCATGTAATATTTATTTACATTTGAGTTTTATTTCAATTAATGAAATAATTTTAAGAATTTTTTTTTAAGTTTTAGTTAATAACAACATTGGTAGTTGAGTAATTGTGCTAAGTATTTTACATATTTTTTTAATATATTTACAAAATTTTACAGCAAATTTTGACATTGTGAACACGCAACTTGCTTTACAACCATCACTGAATATAATTTTTTTTTTATCATGATATTATTGCAGTTCAGTTAATTTATTTCAGTTTATAAAAATGTTTTTTCAATCAATAGTTTTCATATCTTATTTTTAGCTTCAGTGTACAACAGTAACCCTGCTGGCCCGTCTCATCGGTCTCATTCATCCTCTTATGTAACAGCCAGGCTAGCGGCTTCTTGAAAGTAAATAAGTAATTCTTCTCTGGACTTTTGGGTCACCAAGAAATGTCAATCTCCGCTCACTTTAAAGCCGGCTGGAGAGCTTGTGGAGAGAGGAGGCCGTTCTTTAGCGGTGGGAGAGAAAATTGTAGCTCTCTTCACAGCTAAAGTGCCCTGAAAAACGTCAGGTAATTGCAGCGAGAATTGGCTCAATATGCTGTCAGAAATGCCATAACTCCATCCTGAGTATTCAGACTTTATGTTTCCTAAAGTGAATATAACTGTTATGACGGCTAAATGTGTAGTCCGTGCAGGAATGGATTTCACTGGCGGTGAATCTCCGATGGAGATTTGTCAAGTATGTGTAGGATTTGATTTCCCAACAGGAGGCCAGCAGCAACAAACTCAGAAAACCTGCAATATTCCTCCACCACTCAAGTGTATCATTAGTTTGTTTTTTATTTTATTTTTTTGGAGCAAACAGATTTTCTAATCTCATGTCTGCATGAAAACTGAAATCTAGGACAAGGCTCAGAGAGTCTGGGAACTTCAAAGCACTTCAAGTGAGTTAGAAAAGTGACCTCTGGTCAGGATACCACAGTCACTTCAGAGAATGTAGAGTACAGAGTATTGTCAATTTGGCTGAATACTGACATGTTTTCCTTCCTGCTGTACGACAGAAACGGTTTAAAAAGTGTCGGCCTGCCACTACCACTAAGTACACTCTAAAAACTGCTGGGTTGTTTTAAACCAATTTGGGTCAAATATGGACAAACCCAAACGTTGGGTTAAAAATGTAATTAAAAAATGTAACCCAACGGCTGGGTTTGTCCATATTTGACCCAAAGTTGGGTTGAAACAACCCAGCAGTTTTATAGTCATTATACAAGACAAAAATGAAATAAATGAAACTAGATGTGAGTGGTTTTCACACTGTTCATGCCTTACTCTAGACCAGGGTTCCTCAAACTCGGTCCTAGAGGGCCACTGTCCAACCCTGATCAAACACACCTAGCTGTGAGTTTCTAGTGATCCTGAAGACCTTGATTAGCTTGCTCAGGTGTGTTTGATCAGGGTTGGAGCTAAACTCTGCAGGACAGCGGCCCTCCAGGACCGAGTTTGACAAACCCTGCTCTAGACAGTCAATATTTCACACTGTACCAACTGAAAATTTTAACTCGTTCTTTAAATTCACTGAATTTTAATTGATTTGGCTACATTTCAACTGCATTTTAAACTCAGTAAGAGGAATCTACTGAATTGCACATCAAACTCAGAGGAAATTCAACACAGGGAATCAACGCATTCTGGGAAAAATAAGTATTTTTAGGGCTGTCAATTTAACAATTTTGGGAGGTAATTGCTCAGTCAAATTTAAATACA
The DNA here is from genome assembly GCA_022829025.1 of Squalius cephalus. NCBI lineage: Eukaryota > Metazoa > Chordata > Actinopteri > Cypriniformes > Leuciscidae > Squalius > Squalius cephalus. Next base: position 4,604,077 of record CM040807.1, on the reverse strand, counting down.
TAAATGCAAAAAAATAAATTACTAAAAAACAATTGGTAGTTGAGTAATTGTGTTTATTAAATAATGTATTATTTTTTTTAGTAATTTTTGTTATTACTAAAAATACTATTTACTAATAGTAACTTATGGAAATGTTGACTGAAAAAAGTTTAATTGCTAAAATTACTAAAACTAAAATACACATAAATGAAAGCTTAATAGAAATATTTAACAAAAATATTATAATCTATTTAAAATAATATTTAAAATTACTAACACAAACTAAAATTACACTTTAATTCAAAATGTATTAAGAGCCAACTCAAAATATGAATAAATACTATAATATTATATAAATAATACAGAAAATAACACTGACATTGACATGAACCGACATTAATAAATGTTGTGAAATGATTGTTCATTGTTATCATTGTTATTTGTTTAATTAACTAATGTTAACCAACTGAACCTTATTTATTATTTCATGTGTAAAATAATTCTGTAATACAGATATAATGGCCCAAACTGTATATGTACTTAAGCCACATTCATAAATGTAAGATTATAATTATATTAAATAAGAAAATATTGCTATATGAAATATATAACAAAAAAGTGGTAATTATTGTAGAGAACGATAGCACAAAAAAAAGTTTGTCTGAACTTGAAAAAAGTTACTGAAATAATTAAGTTTAAGTACTAAAACTAAAATTTAAATAAAATTACATTAAACCTAAATATAAGTATAAAATATAAAAAAAATTTAGAAAATAACAAAAGCACATACAATCGCTAATATATATAAAATGTATAATGAACACATAAAAATACTATAAATCACACGTGAATAATACTAAAATAACACTGGACCAGAGCAGGTCGGTCAGTGCACCTTGTTGCCATGTCATATTTACTTCTGTAAACACACACAGAGGGAAAAAACACACACGTCTAGGTGAAGCGACCTATTTTTCCCACTCTTTTAACAATGAGAGACAGGGATCAAATGCAGAGGGAATGTTCAGACGAGAGCTGTGCATGGCTAGAAGAGTGAGAGGTAATCGGACACCATTTCACAGCATCAGACTGTTTTACGGCACATAAAACACTGTTACCCTGGACGTCAGAGGCAAGGTGCACTTGGCAGAGGAGCGTAAACACATGTCAGCAAGTGTGGAAACAAACACAATTCGTCGGTGAACTATTGACATGTTAAGCTCCTGTTCTGGCAAAGAATCTCGAGGCCTAAAACATTCTCTAGGGCATATATATGCTCCGTTCTTTCTTTAGATATATTGCATGTTCAGATATTCATACAACAAAATATTCTGGGAGGCCATAAAACTTTTATGAATTTGATCAAAAATGCTGGCGCTGGCTGGCAACTTAGTAAACGCTGGCAGAGAAAGAGTTAAACAACCTTCCTATAATATGAACTTTCTTTACTTTTCAATTTAATAAGAAATCAAATCCTGCCATGCATTTTATTCCTGTTGAATATAATCTGAAAACTACTATTATGCATTAGGCATTATGAACTATTAATGGACAAAACTTTTACTCATGTTGATTAATGTTAACTTATAAAGAGACAGTTCATTGTTAATTCATGTTCTTAAAACATTGATGTTAATGTATCCAACTTGAAATGTTATAAATGTATTTATGTAGAAAATAACATGAATTAATAAATGCTGTAAAAGTATAAATGAAATCAAATGCATTAACTAATGTTGACCAACTAAACCTTTTGTTTTGTCTGTATTTTGTGATACAGAAATAGTGGCCCAAACATACATGGACTCTTTAGTCACATTTAAAAATGTTAAGTAGGTCCTTGTATTCAATAATAAACTATTGTTGTAGAGAACAATAGCACGACACAACAATATTCACCAGATAAAGTTTGTCTGAACTTATTAAAAACTACATGCATTACACTTAAAAAGTTTGGGGTCAGTGAGATTTTTTCTTTTATTCAGCAAGGATGCATCAAAAATGACAAATAAATGCAGCCTTGGCGAGCAGAAGAGTCTTTCCAAAAAAATCTTATTGAACACAAACTTTTGAATGGTACTATACACAAATAAAATTATGGCTTAATCTCTGCCATTTTAATAAACGTCTTTGTTTCCTCACCCACACAACAAATCTCATCACACATGGAAAAACATAAAGGTCACAAAACCAATGTCTCAATTAGCAAGGGCTGATCTATAGAAACACAATGTATTAACTTTCAATCAAGGGCTGAATATGAGTAAGTAGGATTATTGTCTCAATAAATAGTATGACTCATAAAAGATGCCACCAAAACACAATAACAATATTGCATTAGCTACAGTACATCACTAAAAACCTCAAGGGGAACAATAGCAAGACAATTTATGTTTATTAAAGTTCTGCATCACTGTAAAAAGTGAACAGTTGGATCAACTTAAAACAATTACTTAAATTGGTAACACCTAAAGAAATTAAGTTTTCTCAACGTAAAACGTGATAATTTAAGTTGAGAAAACTTACATTCTTTAGGTGTTACCAGTTGAAGTAATTTTTTTAAGTTGATCCAACTGTTCACTTTTTACATTGTGACATGAAAACAAATAATGCTGTCAATAGGCATCCCATAATGTGACAAGAATGTGACCTTATTTTTTGTTTAAATTCTGGGCATATGATAAATATGCAAAACCATCCTGTTCTGTTCTCTCAATGTTAACCAGATCTAGCAATCTGGGTTTGCATGAACATCTGCCACCGGATGACTGAACGTATTGGATAATACTGTATTTTTTTCCAGTTCCAGTTTAATTCTGAAGACATGTAAAGGGTTGAAATGCCATATTTCAGCTTTAATTACTTTCTAAATTTGGAATATTTTCCACATAATCACATAAAAATTACATAAAAGCAAATGATTTTGATTTTATGTGTATGGATTGATATTTTCTCAACAAAATAATTGGCAAAATAATTGGGATCAAAGGCAAAATCATCTGAATCTAAAAATGACCTGAATATCTTCAAAGATTTACCATTTGTTAGTTTATCTAAGGTTCAGACTTCCTCGTGATTGCATGAGTAATTTGGCACAATTCTCCATCCGTAGTGTAATGATAAAAAAAATGCATAATAATTACAGCAGCAATTATCTGAAGCGGAAGTATGTTTTGGGATATCATTAAAATGATGCAGCTCTGACCGAAAATATAGTGTCAGACACACCAAGAAAATAAATAACAAGTAAACAGAGAAATCAACACGCAAATCTCTGAGGTAAATATGTGAAAATTTACACCTTGTGGTGAAAATTAAATGCGACTGCTGCAATAATGAAGGCTTATTTACCATTGTTTTCATCATTTTGTGTTGTTGAGGAGTAGGCTAGTTGAAAAATGGACAATTTCCAAATTTCTATACATTTTTTAAAGTGAAAATGTATGTTTCAAAGTATATTTTCAGTATTTTTAACCCATGGTTTTAATTTGGACTTCTCTAGTTTCTGTGATGATTTTTTTACAAGTACAAATATTTCATGTATTATCTCGGTTAATATGGGGTCATGACAACTACATGAACAGTAATTGCAATCCAATTTGTCATATTATAATATATTACAAAATAATAAATAATATATAAAATAGTACAAAAGTTGTTTTACTTTAAAGCCAGTTTAACATCTCACACTGTGGGACATGCAGTTAGACTCCAAAAATATGCTCCCTTCCAATAAGTTTTCACTTTTTTTAATGCTTATTAATGCAGACAAACTCTCTTATGTAAATCTGAATGTATCACATTGCAAAACTGAATAAATGAAGATTAAAGAAGTTCCATATTAACCTCAGGAATTTAATTAATAATACTTGGTCACAAAATAGAGTCCTTTTTAGGGCAATATGTTAATTTAATGCAAATATTAAGAAAAAAACTAATTAGATAAATGTCAACATAATAAATTTGCAAATATATAAACTACGTTAATTTTGTGTTTTTTTGTGTTTCAGGGGTCATGATGATGACAGTCAAACCACATGACAAATTAACAAATCAAACAAAACAAAAACAACAAAAACAAGCAAGAAAGAATAAAAATAAAACAAAACTAAACAAAATAAAACAAAACGAAACTAAACAAAATGAAACAAAACTAAACAAAATGAAAAAAAAAAAACTAAAAATATGAAACAAAACTAAACTAAATAAACTAAAACAAAATAAAATAAAATAAAAACTGAAAATGAAACAAAACAAAACGCATAAAACAAAAAAAACAAATGAACATACAAACAAATGACAATTTGAATAAATGTTACTTTCAGGACAAAAACTTTTCTGTCCAGCCAACTGAAACTATAAGAGGGAATAAAGGTATGTCCTTTCTTTAAGATCAGCAGAATTATACCTCTTGCCAGCTGCCCATATTTACTAATATATCCTATTTCAATATGATTATCAAAAGGTTATATGGTTATTATAGAAAATGAATGTGTATTTCTGGTGCAGCAGACTGCACAACTCAATTTAAAACAGAGCAGAAGTATCTGTCTGAAAGTGAATCGCCTGCTCTGTGCTGATGGCTGCCGCTGATGCATTGTGGGTAGCTGGGATTGGGAGATCACGTTTCTCTGCAGAGGGAGAGCTTCTCTTTCTGCTGTCTAATGCTGCGGTGGACCGGCTGTGGAAAGACCTGTCTATTACATTAATGTTACACCACAGAAACCTCTGGGAACATCGTGATTCCACTTCAGAAAATCACTAACAGCCTCTTATTGCCGCCCACCGTCATGCTGTTAAAGCTACAGCAAGATTTATAAAGGACCATAAAGTAGTAGTTTACTGTAAGATGCAATGGTGACACTGAAGTTGTTGCAATGAACTACCATAAAATGCTTTGGGACCTGTTGGATGACAAGAATTCATCCATTCATAACTACAAAACATCCATTTCATACTTATTCAGAGAAATAAGTGCTCTCAGGGCCTCATCTGTGTGGGCCAGATTTTAGGATCTACTTTAGGGCCTCATCTGTGTGGGCCAGATTTTAGGATCTTCTTCAGGGCCTCATCTGTGTGGTCCAGATTTTAGGATCTTCTTCAGGGCCTCATCTGTGTGGGCCAGATTTTAGGATCTACTTCAGGGCCTCATCTGTGTGGTCCAGATTTTAGGATCTTCTTCAGGGCCTCATCTGTGTGGTCCAGATTTTAGGATCTACTTCAGGGCCTCATCTGTGTGGTCCAGATGTTAAGATCTTCTTCAGGGCCTCATCTGTGTGGTCCAGATTTTAGGATCTTCTTCAGGGCCTCATCTGTGTGGTCCAGATTTTAGGATCTTCTTCAGGGCCTCATCTGTGTGGTCCAGATTTTAGGATCTACTTCAGGGCCTCATCTGTGTGGGCCAGATTTTAGGATCTTCTTCAGGGCCTCATCTGTGTGGTCCAGATTTTAGGATCTTCTTCAGGGCCTCATCTGTGTGGTCCAGATTTTAGGATCTACTTCAGGGCCTCATCTGTGTGGGCCAGATTTTAGGATCTACTTCAGGGCCTCATCTGTGTGGGCCAGATTTTAGGATCTTCTTCAGGGCCTCATCTGTGTGGTCCAGATTTTAGGATCTTCTTCAGGGCCTCATCTGTGTGGGCCAGATTTTAGGATCTACTTCAGGGCCTCATCTGTGTGGTCCAGATTTTAGGATCTACTTCAGGGCCTCATCTGTGTGGTCCAGATGTTAAGATCTTCTTCAGGGCCTCATCTGTGTGGTCCAGATTTTAGGATCTACTTCAGGGCCTCATCTGTGTGGGCCAGATTTTAGGATCTTCTTCAGGGCCTCATGTGTGTGGTCCAGATTTTAGGATCTTCTTCAGGGCCTCATCTGTGTGGTCCAGATTTTAGGATCTACTTCAGGGCCTCATCTGTGTGGTCCAGATGTTAAGATCTTCTTCAGGGCCTCATCTGTGTGGTCCAGATTTTAGGATCTACTTCAGGGCCTCATCTGTGTGGTCCAGATTTTAGGATCTTCTTCAGGGCCTCATCTGTGTGGTCCAGATTTTAGGATCTTCTTCAGGGCCTCATCTGTGTGGTCCAGATTTTAGGATCTTCTTCAGGGCCTCATCTGTGTGGTCCAGATTTTAGGATCTTCTTCAGGGCCTCATCTGTGTGGTCCAGATTTTAGGATCTTCTTCAGGGCCTCATCTGTGTGGGCCAGATTTTAGGATCTTCTTCAGGGCCTCATCTGTGTGGTCCAGATTTTAGGATCTTCTTCAGGGCCTCATCTGTGTGGGCCAGATTTTAGGATCTACTTCAGGGCCTCATCTGTGTGGTCCAGATTTTAGGATCTTCTTCAGGGCCTCATCTGTGTGGTCCAGATTTTAGGATCTTCTTCAGGGCCTCATCTGTGTGGTCCAGATTTTAGGATCTACTTCAGGGCCTCATCTGTGTGGGCCAGATTTTAGGATCTTCTTCAGGGCCTCATCTGTGTGGTCCAGATTTTAGGATCTTCTTCAGGGCCTCATCTGTGTGGGCCAGATTTTAGGATCTACTTCAGGGCCTCATCTGTGTGGTCCAGATTTTAGGATCTACTTCAGGGCCTCATCTGTGTGGTCCAGATGTTAAGATCTTCTTCAGGGCCTCATCTGTGTGGTCCAGATTTTAGGATCTACTTCAGGGCCTCATCTGTGTGGTCCAGATTTTAGGATCTTCTTCAGGGCCTCATCTGTGTGGTCCAGATTTTAGGATCTTCTTCAGGGCCTCATCTGTGTGGTCCAGATTTTAGGATCTACTTCAGGGCCTCATCTGTGTGGTCCAGATTTTAGGATCTTCTTCAGGGCCTCATCTGTGTGGTCCAGATTTTAGGATCTACTTCAGGGCCTCATCTGTGTGGTCCAGATGTTAGGATCTACTTCAGGGCCTCATCTGTGTGGTCCAGATTTTAGGATCTACTTCAGGGCCTCATCTGTGTGGTCCAGATTTTAGGATCTACTTCAGGGCCTCATCTGTGTGGGCCAGATTTTAGGATCTACTTCAGGGCCTCATCTGTGTGGTCCAGATTTTAGGATCTACTTCAGGGCCTCATCTGTGTGGTCCAGATTTTAGGATCTACTTCAGGGCCTCATCTGTGTGGTCCAGATTTTAGGATCCTCTTGATGCTCCCGGAGATCAGTCTCCCACAGAGCTTTGTATTCAAGGCTGTTGAAACGGATTCTGGCTCCGTTCCCCAGTACAGGCATAAACATCACTTAACAGTACCTTTTTCCAGAGTCCTTGGCATTGTTGTATATTATCAGTATATGATTTTCTAATTTACAGTAGAGGTAATATAATGGATGCTGGTTAATAACAAATAATTGAATTTCATTAATTTGTTTGATGTATAATAAGGGTCTTCACCTTATTATTTTTATCTATAATGTAGTTAAATCTATCAAATCTGTGCCATAGCCACACTTAAAGGGTTAGTTCACCCAAAAATGAAAATTCTGTCAGTAATTACTCACCCTCATGTTGTTCCAACCCCGTAAGACCTTCGTTCATCTTCAGAACACAAATTAAGATATTTTTGATTAAATCTGAGAGCTGGATCACTTCTCCATAGGCTTCTATGGGATCGAAACTTGCCGGCCCAGAAAGTTAGTAAAGACATCGTTAATATAGTCCAAGTGACTACAATGGCTCAACCTTAAGTTTATCAAGCAAAAAAAAAAAAAAAAAGACTTTATTCAACTATTCATTTTCTTATATGTGGGCCTCTGAGTGAATTCACGCAGCGCGTCTGGGTTGTACATCAGAACGTAGGCTCACTATTGGCCGACGCTGGTCACGTGTGTGATGCTGGTCAATAGTGAGTCTACGTTCTGACATATGAATAGTTGAATAAAGTTGTTATTCTGGGGGGGGGTTGCGCACAAAAAGTATTCTCGTCGCTTGATAAACTTAAGGTTGAGCCATTGTAGTCACTTGGACTATTTTAACGATGCCTTTACTAACTTTCTGGGCCGGCAAGTTTCGATCCCACAGAAGCCTATGGAGGAGTGAGACAGCTCTCAGATTTCATCAGAAATATCTTAATTTGTGTTCTGAAGATGAACGAAGGTCTTACGGGGTTGGAACAACATGAGGGTGAGTAATTACTGACAGAATTTTCATTTTTGGGTGAACTAACCCTTTAAATCACATGTATTTTATTCATCTTATGCACTTTATTCCTTTATCCTTCATGATATTCATATAGTAGTTGAGTTGATTATTCTTGTTTATCTTTTTTGTTGATAACATTTATTGTATTACTCTGTACAGATAATACAGAAGATGCTCTACACGTTAACGATATCTCACAAATCCTTCAGATTGGTCAGATGATAAACTCCCTCCAATTTTCATTATTTTATTTATTCAACAATCATCTTTGATTGTTATTTTCCTGTTAAGGTGGAATTCATTGGCTGGTGCCCTGAGGTAAAAAGTCAGAGGTCACATAACACTCTCACACTCACCTTAAGTGACGTGACCAAAACTCACAATATTATTTGGTGCCTCCCACATAACAGGTGCCCCGTGTGAACCTAAGTAAAATCATTACATTGTCCTTGTCTTCCATTGGTTTGGCTGAACAGGTACAGTAGGTCCACCACAATTTATGCAATATTTTGAGTAAGAAATTGACATGTTAGGTCACAAAAAACATAGTTCACTCTTAAAAATAAAGGTTACATTTTTTTTAACCTTCAATGGTGTTGAACTTTTTAGATCCATGGAATTTTTCCAGTACTCAAAAAGTTATTTTTTGAGGAAAAAAAAATTCTTTAGATTATTTAAATATTGTTCACACTAAGAAAAAAAAAAAGAGGTTATTTTAACTTTTCATTGAAAGGTTCTTTATGGAACCAGAAATGGAACCCCTTGCAAAAGCTTTGCAAGAAAACGTTTGAAAAGCATTGAAATATAATTGTTCCTCCCATCTCTCTCTCTCTCTCTCTCTCTCTCTCTCTCTCTCTCTCTCTCTCTCTCTCTCTCTCTCTCTCTCTCTCTTCTTTTTACCATCACCATGTTCCTTTAGGGCCTTGTCAAAGAAGATTCCATCATTTTTTTGACACAGTCAGAAACAGTCATAAAAGATCATGATAACTTTACACAACTGAACATTTATTGAAGTCATATTTTTATTATTTTGTGTAAGAAAAATAACTAATGATGCGAACCATATCCAGGTACCAAATATTTTTTTAACAACAATTTTACTACAAATTCAAACAGTCCCTGCATTATTGGCGATATTTTGCCATTATTTTTAATCTTATTTAAGCAATTTTCAGATTCTATATAAATACGTTTAAATTCAACAGTATATACTGTACTTCAACACTTCATTTTCTATCGAAACTGAATAAATAAATAAATAAATTCAGTCTAAATATTAGAATGATTACTGCATATCGCACTAAAATATTTACAAGTAACGTTACTCCTATTGTCACATACACTAATTATATAATTACATAATTATTACTGTGGATCTTAATGGCCAAAACAACACAAAAATACACAGTAGGATTTTTCATAGGAACAAAATTCTGTCATTTTGGATGGAAATAATTAGGGAAAAAAGCGCTGCTACACTCTCTAAGGTCTGTAGAAGCAGGTAGAGCATGTTTTATTAGTTTGAACTTACATTTTGCTGGAATATTTACATTTTAAAATATCAAATGTTCCTTTTGGCAGGATTTCTTAAGTTGTGAGTTGACCAGTTCTTTTTTCAGCTTGGTCACCTGTTGTGAGGAAAGGCTGAATGTGGTTTGCTGAACCTGTGTGTGTGTGTGTGTGTGTGTGTGTGTGTGTGTGTGTGTGTGTACTCACCGCTGTGCTGGCCGCTGCCTGCTTGGACTCCTCCGTCAGCAAAGTTAGCATGTGTTCTACCTTCTGCTCTTCCTCCGTGCTGATGTAGTCCGTATCTACGCAAAACAAACACACACAACAAATGTCAGCTTTTGCACACAGTACTGACAAGATTGTACATGTGAGGAATTGTTCATTGGTGCACTCTTCACCAATGTATGCCATGACTAAACATGGACCGGATTTGTAACATCAGTGTAGTTTGCGGTTTGGCTTGTGATTCTTTGAAATTAGTTTAACAGACAAATATAAATATATAAAGCCAACAAGTGGCCAGGACACAAGTAATGGTGAATGTCCACTACATAGACCCCCGCTTTGGGGTGTGTCTGTAGTGAGTTAATCTGTTTTGCAGGTTTTTAAACACAGGGAATATATTCATCACAGATACAAGTGATTACAGCTGCAACTGTAAAACAGTACAACTGTAAAGTGTCCAATGTGTAAACAATATTATTGCCGGCACAATGTCCATATTTTAACCGCTCAAGACAGACGTCACTAGCTGAATCTCACAACGATTGGCTGCCGCCCGCGTATCAATTACATCATTACACCAGTAGGTGGCAACAAGTGACTGTTAAAAATGTATTTGTCATTAAATCATTCAAGAGATTCATTCAAAAATGCTGATTCGTCTGGTAATGAAACAAGTGACGTCTTTATGAGTGAGTCATTGAATCATTTATTCAACCCGACTATTAAAAAAAAAAAAAAATTTATTCAAATGTATTAAATATTTTTAAATAGACTGCAGCAATTCACCATATTTATCAGAACCTCTAATAAATTACTTGTTATTTTCTCAGTTGTCTTCAACAATTGTGGGAGAATCGTGATTTTTATTTTACACAAAAAAAAATGTGATTCTCAATTTATCCAGAATCGTGCAGCTCTTACACATACATACAGTCATGGTAAGAATTATTGGCACCTATGGTAAATATGATCAAGATGGCTGTAAAAATAAATCTGCATTGTTTATCCTTTTGATCCTTCATTAAAAAAAATTTAACCTTTCATTGAAGTAAAACAATTGAAAGTGGGTAGAATCACATAAAGAAATGTTTTTCCTCTAAAACACATTGGCCAAAATTATTGGCAACCCTAGAAATTAACATAAGTAAATTATCTCTCAAGTATATTCCCATTAATGTTTACATTTTTTAGCCCTCCAGGGTGACTAGGAGCATAAAATTGTTTAGGTATGACTTCTTGTTTCACAGGAGTATAAATATGAGGAAACACAAAGGCCAAATTCCCTTAATCATCCATCACAATGAGGAAAACCAAAGAATCTAGTTCTGCAGCAAAAGATTGTTGAGCTTCACAAAATAGAAAGTTGCTTGTAAGAAAATAGCTAAAGCATTAAAAATCCCCATTTCCACTATCAGGGCAATACATTAAGAATTATTTTTTTTCTGCTAGACACTCATGTATGTATGCAAATGTCAACAGCCATGACTGGCACAATCAAAAAAAGATCAATGCCAAAGAAAAGCCTTTCGTAATTACATTCATGTAATTTTTCAACACATCACTCAGGGGAACGGTGTGAAATACCCTCCCCTCAACCCGTTTGCCCAGGCTTATGATGAATGCATTGGGACTCCGGGATCAGCTTGATAATTTTAGACTCTCGTTGCGGCGTCAAAGGTCTGGGGGGCTTGTTTCTCCTTCAGCTTTTACTTTCCCCACAGCAATTTCATGCTCGTCTAGTCTGCAAGTGCCAAAATTGGTCCTGACATTGCCAATCATCACGGCTCTGTCCAGTGTTTTGGACTGATGAACAGCAATGACAGTCGGCGTTGTGAATGTGAGTGGAAGATGAAGTGGAAAACTAATATGTTATAAGTTCCAATAATCTCGGCAAGCATTCAGAAACACAGGCAGATTGTTCTCAAGACGGCCCTCGTGTCTAACACGTAACGGGTGGTTAACATGTTCCTTCGGGTGCAGAGAGCCTGGAGACTCTAATGACTGAAAGTCACCCATCAGAACACGAGCCACATCTGCTCCAGAAGCACAGCCGCACATTACACCTGCAAATGATATCACCGCAGTGATATTTACATGAGATATTAATAAGGGGAATTCAAAAGAAAGCGGCGCTAATGGAATCCTTGGTCTATCACTGCGAAACCCTTCCAGGTTTTAAAGCGCATCATTAGCACAGATCAAAATGCATCAATCAACTAGCAAATCTCACACAAACTCAGCTTGCATTGCTTATATTAATAGTTCATCCAAATATGAACATTCTGACTTCATTTATTCACCCTCATGGTGCAACAAACATGCTCTTGGATATAAATATAGTATAAAATGAAAGGAGACCATCAACCTAAAAAAAACTAAGAAAAAAGGGCTGTTATTGATTTAATTTGATTCACAATCCAGAGCCTAAAAGTTATTCAGTCAAAAGAAGCGAGTCATTTATTTGTCTTTTGTTGTTTGATTAACGTTAATGACACAGACAACAGCAGGAATATTAGGCTGCAGTCACTTTAAGAGCAAATGCACGAATCCAATAAACTGATACACATGCATTTTCTTTCTCAACTGCTTACATTGACTTAAGACGTAACTGACTGTGTTTACGAGGATACTTGCCAAAAGACGGGCATTTAGACATAATTGTGTTTGAATATGTCGGTTCAAGCGCAAGAAGACGTGAAACAGAGCTGAAATAGCTCTTCCATGGTTCGGATGTTTCGCACAGAAAACTTTCCACAAATTGAGTTCCCTTTCGCATCTTCTTGAGCTTCTTGATATTTAAATTGAATATTTAAATTAGAATTCATAAAAACGTTACTGATCAACTGACGATTAACACCGTTTCATATACTCGCCAATGCCGAGACCATCACCTTACAAAAGTGAAGGAAAAAGAGAGAGAGAAAAAAAGTGCTGGAATTGGTTCGATATGACTCACAAGCTTTCAATTAAATTCCATTCAACTCAGAAAGGAATAATTATACATAATTAACTTAATCATATTTTATATATTTTTTTATAATTATAATAATATACTCTAAACATTCTAACTGGTCTTTTTTCCAAAGAAAAACTATAATCATATGGGTTTGGAGTGCTATAAGGGTGAGTAAAGGATGGCTGAATTGACATTTTTGGCTGAACTAAAGGTCAATTCACACCAAGTATAATAACTATAACAATAAAGATAAAGATATTGTTGCAAAAATTATTCAAAATGTAAAAGAATAGCAGAGTCAACAATAAAACTATAATGATAACGGCACAGAGGAACAATATTGTTTGAATCACATTCAGAACGCACATTTTTCCAGCTGATGATTGAGAGCCAATCAGAATCCATCCTGCTTTAATGAGCTTGAGCATTTAAAGCAGCAGGCATAAATGCATAAATATTTATAACAAACAGAACAATATTGTACGTTAGTGTGGGCATTATAGTTATTGTTCTTGGTGTGAACAGGACTTTATGATTTCTTTCTTTTTTTTTCTTACATTTTCAGCTTTTTTTGTTTGTAATGTTTCAGTTTGTGCATGAAAAATGTCTGCAAAGTTAGCCTTGATTGTAGTCTTGAGTTTAATTGAAAAGCGTTGATTGTAGTCTTGTTTTTTTGTTTTTTATTCCTTATTTAAATAATTCCCGCCCAAGCCAAACACAAAATAAAGAGGTGAGGCCTGGTTGAGTTAGTTAGTAGTGTGTTGAAACTCGTTATTATGGTAATACCATGTACTATATGGCAAACACCCTGGAAGCGGTTGACCAATCAAAACACACTGCTCCAGCCGACCAATCAGAGCACATTGTGCTTTTCAGAAGGAGGGGCTTCATGGAGACAGGAACTAAACAGAGCGTTACTGACAGACTGGGAAAAGAGGAGCTGCAACAATGAAGAATATGTGAAAAACTTATGAAAAAGCAGACTAGTAGACACAAACAAAATCAAGACTTTGTAAAAGGGCATAATATGACCTCTTTAAAGGAGAACTCCGGTCAATTTTAACATTGAGCTCATTTTTTAGTAAATTTGGAGTGCTGTCAATACAGAGAACAACGGCAAAAATCGGTGTTGCCTACACCGTGTTATCCTCTTTTTAAAATTTGCACCCTGTTGACTTCAATGGGGCAAGTTTTAAACCTGCTTTTAGCCTCGTAACATCCTTGATGTGTCATTACAAGTGCCCAGCCATGTGAGTGATTCCTTCAGAGTGATCACGGGTGAATCTGACTGCAGTAGATGTGAAAGATATTAATAAAAATGATGTTATTTCAGCCAGCGCACATACCTGTATTTATATCCTGTTTTCGGTCGAAGCCCACAGTAATCGATTGTCGAGTTCACGTGCATAGGTTTAGTACGTACGATCATGCGCCCGAACTCGACAATCGATTACTGTGGGCTTCGACCGAAAACAGGATGTAAATACAGGTATGTGCGCTGGCTGAAATAACATCATTTTTATTCATATCTTGCACATCTACTGCAGTCAGATTCACCCGTGTTCACTCTGAAGGAATCACTCACATTGGCTGTGCACTTGTAATGACACATCAAGGATGTTACGAGGCTAAAAGCAGGTTTAAAACTTGCCCCATTGAAGTCAACAGGGTGCAAATTTTAAAAAGAGGATAACACGGTGTAGGCAACACCGATTTTTGTCGTTGTTCTCTGTACTGACAGCACTCCAAATGTACAAAAAAATGAGCTCAATGTTAAAATTGACCGGAGTTCTCCTTTAAGGTTTTAATAAGAACCTATACAGTAAGTAACTCTCTGCATGCCTCCTACACACTAGTCCTTCCGAGGAGAGCCGGGAATCTTTCCCACGCCGTCTAGACATTAATTAGTCCTTCCTTCCACTCACCCTGGAGGACCATGTCCAACCCGTGATGCCGGATCAATGCTGCATCCTTTTAAATAGGTGGCTTTGTGATAGGAACATGGCTTGATGTCATTATGTCCATTAGCGTCTCTGTGAAACTTCCTTCAGAGCTACCAGAATAGTCTTACTACGCCGGATTGAGGAGATGTGGTATTTTGACCTGACATTAGATCCCGTGCGTTATAAGGTGCACACGTCTCAGGATGGACTTACCCTTTGAAGTGCTAATGTGGACCACCTACGGCCCCCGCCTTTCCTCATTAATGTCTCTGTTCGTCAGACTTCGTTGGTATAAATACCTTTTCTAACTCGGCACAATGAATCTGCCTCCAGGAGTCATTCATTATATATAGCACGTGTAGCTGTGTGAACGCTCCCGGCCCTCCAGGAAATCTGTGCATCACAACGGCTGCAGTGGACTGAGGTTTCCTTTCAACAGCACTTTGAGATTAGATTCTGAATTCTGCTACTGGAAAACTAACGTATATAATACTTTTAATAAAAATATTAATAATTTTATTATTTTTTACATTTTTCTAAAAAAATCGAAATAAAAAAAATCTATTAAAATATATAATTCTATTTAATTTTTTAACTATCTACATTTTTTTTAAAGTATTATGATTATATATATATATATATATATATATATATATATATATATATATATATATATATATATATATATATTTAAATTATATATATATATGTATATCTATATGTATATCTATATATATATGTGTGTGTGTGTGTGTCTGTGTGTTTAAATTATATCTGTGTGTATAGTATATTACTAAATAAATGATATTTTAACTAAATATAACTTCATTGTATTTTTACCAAATACAATATATTAATTAATTTTACTGCACGCACACACATACTCTCTCTCTCTCTCTCTCTCTCTCTCTCTCTCTCTCTCTCTCTCTCTCTCTCTCTCTCTCTCTCTCTCCCTCTCTCTCTCACACACACACACACACACACACACAGGGAATGATGCCAGTATCAGCCATGTCAACTTCTACTTCGCTAATTCTTACATTAAACTTCACACACAATATGTAACAATAAATAATATTACAAGCACAGATCTGTGTTTTTCACATTTGGAACACCCTGCAGACTTGGACTTGCTACCGAGGGAAAGTTTGGCCAAGTGCATTAATAATGAGCTATAAAATAAAGGCAGCCGCGCTTCTTAGATATGACATTGCTAGCATGAGGGAGCGTAGCAGATTTGATTTAATAACAACATCTGATATTGGCAGAGACCAGAAATAATGAAGCGGTGGACATATTTCCACATACTAATTAATGTTGTTCAGGCAGAACCTGAACTGCCTTCGTTTGCAGGTTCGTAATGAGCTGAGGGTAAAAGAGAAGGCCCTCAGCTCTCAAAAATCATGAAATAAGAAAAAGAGAGATTAGAGAAGACATAAACAAAAGTGAAGCTGCATGAGAAAGTAACACTTTTTTTTTCACAGACTACAGAAATACTATAGGGCACTGCTTACTGCATACTTCATGTTCATAGTTTATACAGTGTTTTATGTGTAATTCAGTGAAAGACTGGGGTCACATCATAAGATCATATATTAGTAAGATGAAATCATATTAGTTGAGAAGCCATTATGAACTCTTTCGCCACCAGCGTTTTTGATCATTTTCACAAAACTTTCATGGCCCCTAGAATATTATGTTGTATGAATATCTGAATATGCAATATATAAAAAGAAAGAACAGAGACAAAAGAAAAAAAGAAAAAAAAACTTTTATTCTGGTTTCATGCATTCTTTTTTTAAAAACACTTGAATGTGGGTGGAAAAAACAACATTTCAAGCAAAAAGCTGAGAAAATCGTGTTTTTGTGAAAGACTACATCCAGATCTGATTCAGAACGATGATCAAAACACAGATGGAGTAGATCGAGCCCATCAACACCCCTAAAGCTTCACAGTTCTAGAGCTCGTCCTGGGTCCACATTTCATTCAGTAACATTAGGCAGATTTGATTTATATGCTGTTTCATGTTGATGATCGCATTATTTTACATATGCATCTTTTTCATATGATATTGCTTCTTTCTGCTTCTTGTTGGCCTGTGTTTTGATCAGGAGATTCAGTACTCTTTCAGAAGATGTGTGATAGCGCCCCCTACCGTACAACAGTGAAAACACGGAAAGCCGGAAAATTCTGTAAATGACGGGGAAGCGTTTTTTCACAAATGACGGAAATTTCCATCAATGGCGGGGAAAGAGTTAAGAAATTTTATTTACTTTTGTTTGTTTGTTTTTTTTTTTGTTTTTTTTGGGAACATTATTTTAATTGATAACCAATTTATTTATGCCGTTCAAAAGTTTGGGATTGGGATTGGTAAGATTTTTTATTGTTTTTAAAAGTATCTTCAGGCTGCATTTATTTGATTAAAAAATAATAATAATAAATAAAAATAAAAAACAATAATATTGTGAAATATGATTACAATTTAAATTTTAATAATTGTTTTCTATTAGAATATATTGTAAAATGTAATTTTTTCAGGAAACTTTGATGAATATAAAGTTTTGTCCTTTACTGTCACTTTTGATTAATTTAATGCATCCTTGCTGAATAAAAGTATTAATTTCTTTAATTATTATTTTTTTATATACTTTTGAACGGTAGTAATGTTAAAGCTTTCTATTTAACAATTTTTTATCCACAGCACAAATATCAGTACGATTACCTGCCGATTCAATGCATCATAAAATATGATTTTTACTTGTTTACAATCTTTAATGGAGAGGCGTGGGAAACCCCAAGACAACACACAATTCACTTGATTCAGAGAATCACAATCCGATTCTAAGTTTATTATTGCTTGGCTACTGAAAAGTTCTCAGTAACAGCATAAAAATGCTTTCAAATTTACTGCTGTTTGACTTTTTTTTTTTTCAATCATCTAATCATTTCAATATTTATCCACGTGATATGGTGGCCGATATATCATGCATCCCTAGTAAATACCCTGCTAAAATAGTATAAGTCGCATAGTAGTTTGCTTTTCTGAAACCTGTGTCTCACTTTTTAGTCTGTGACCTTGACACAAATCTGCAACAGCTTCCTAAAACAAGTCCTGAGGCTTCGAGTGTCCCTGTTCGCCATGTTGCTCAACTGAGTACAGATGTTGGCGGCCCTTAATGTGTCCCCTAAGTCTTTAAACAACAGGTCGAAAAAAGGCCCAAGGACAATTCCCAGCTAATCTCATCTCAGGAATGGAGTCTGATATCAATGACCCAGTTTAGTGGTGGAAAACAGAGGGGGGCGGGGGGGGGGGGGGGGGGGCAGACAGGAACTGAGACCGGACGTGGTGTCCATGGCGACCCTCCGTCTCCATGACTACGAAAGAGACCAGCTTCGTCCTCGTAAGCGTGGAGATTCACACCACACTGTCCCTCAGAGCTGAGTGGGAATGGGCAGTGTGAAGAAAACCAGTCTGAAAGCAGAGTTGATGAAGAACGACCATAAAGATCAACATCATGAGGAAATCTTATTTCTACTTGCCTATGATCTCTAATAGATAGGGATGGGAATCCCTAGACAACTCATGATTCATTTGACTCGGAAAAACACAATACGGTTCCAAATTGATTCCAAACGCTTGACATCTGAGAAGTTCTCTGTAACGGCCTAGAGATGCGGTCAAATTTACTTTTGTTCGATTTTCACAGCCAAAATCCAGTCATTGAATAGAAATCCACAAGATTGGGAATTTCGTGTGAAGGTGAAATATTTCCAGATTTCGCAACTGGTTCAACTGGTTGGTCTTGCAAATTTGCTGGGTTGACCAACAGAAAGCTGCTTGAAAGTGACTTCTGCATGTGAGCTGTTGTTCGAAAGAGAATATGGCAGATTGCCAGACTTGATCAGCTCCATATGCGCTGTCTCCGTCGTATTGCACTTGTCAAATGGCAGGATAAAGTCCCAAATACTGCGGTACTCACTCAGTGTCGCTGGTCTGGACATGTTGTATGCATGGCAGATTCAAGCCTGCTGAAGCAGGTTTTCTATGGCCAGCAAGGACAGCCTCAAATCCAATTTGAAACTATGCAACATGGACCCAAATGACCTTAAAGAGATGGACTCCTTTGACTCCCTTACACTCCTTTGAGTCCAGCTGGATCACTGATGCATTAGACAAACAAAGACGCCGCAAGCTCAATATTTTAAAAATAACAACATAGCCAGTTTATGTGCGACACCTGTGGCCGACCATGTGCTTCGAGGATCGGCCTCTATTCACATCGTTTTTGTCCATTATTTGTGCTAAACAAATACCATTAGAGAAGTTTAGTGATCCTTCCTTGTCTCATGATGCTCAGGAGTGTTTTAATAGTGTCTGACTTAAACTTCAATAGACTAAAACGATGTAAGAAGTTGTTGAATCCTTTCAATTAATCCATTCGAACCGTTAACGTCACCATTCAAAAATGTTACCAGATTGGTCGTTGTAGCATTAATATATTTTTTTAAAAGGTAAAGATTGCTGTATTCAACTTTGCATTGCTATACTGTTGCAAATAAATTAATTAAATATTATGTTCTATGTTTATATGTTATTGTTAGTGTTATTCATTTTCATATATATTTGACTTCTTGCATTAAACATTTGTACTCTGCTTGGCTACGAAGGCTTTTTGGTTGAAATCATGGTTCTGATCTTTACACTCACTGGCCAACATTATTAGGCACACCTGTTCAACTGCGCATTAACGCAAATATCTAATCAGCCAATCACATGGCAGCAACTCAATGCATTTAGGCATCTAGACATGATCAATAAGATCTGCTGAAGTTCAAACTGAGCATCGGAATGGAGAATAAAGGTGATTTAAGTGACTTTAAATGTGGCATGGGTGTTGGTGTCAGACGGGCTGGTCTGAGTATTTCAGAAACTGCTGATCTACTGGGATTTTCACACATAACCATCTCTAGGGTTTACAGAAAATGGTCCAAAAAAAGAGAAAATATCCAGTGAGCAGCAGATCTGTGGGAGAAAATGCCTTGTTGATGCCAGAGATCAGAGGAGAATGACCAGACTGGTTCAGCTGAAATCCACTCGACAACCGAGGTCTACAAAAGAACATCTCTGAACGCTCAACACATCAAACATTGAAGCAGAAGAGCATCTCTAAAGAGCATCTCTGAACGCTCAACACATCAAACACTGAAGCAAAAGAGCATCTCTGAACGCTCAACATGTCCAACCTTGAAGCAGAAGAGCATCTCTGAACGCTCAACACATCAAACCTTGAAGCAGAAGAGCATCTCTGAACGCTCAACACATCAAACCTTGAGGCAGAAGAGCATCTCTGAACGCTCAACACGTCCAACCTTGAAGCAGAAGAACATCTCTGAACGCTCAACACGTCCAACCTTGAAGCAGAAGAGCATCTCTGAACACTCAACACATCAAACCTTGAAGCAGAAGAGCATCTCTGAACGCTCAACACATCAAGCCTTGAAGCAGAAGAGCATCTCTGAACGCTCAACACGTCCAACCTTGAAGCAGAAGAGCATCTCTGAACGCTCAACACATCAAACCTTGAAGCAGAAGAGTATCTCTGAACGCTCAACACGTCCAACCTTGAAGCAGAAGAGCATCTCTGAACACTCAACACATCAAACCTTGAAGCAGAAGAGCATCTCTGAACACTCAACACATCAAACCTTGAAGCAGAAGAGCATCTCTGAACGCTCAACACGTCCAACCTTGAAGCAGAAGAGCATCTCTGAACGCTCAACACATCAAACCTTGAAGCAGAAGAGCATCTCTGAACGCTCAGCTCGTCAAACCTTGAAGCAGAAGAGCATCTCTGAACGCTCAGCTCGTCAAACCTTGAAGCAGAAGAGCATCTCTGAACGCTCAGCTCGTCAAACCTTGAAGCAGAAGAGCATCTCTGAACGCTCAGCTCGTCAAACCTTGAAGCAGAAGAGCATCTCTGAACGCTCAGCTCGTCAAACCTTGAAGCAGAAGAGCATCTCTGAACGCTCAGCTCGTCAAACCTTGAAGCAGAAGAGCATCTCTGAACGCTCAGCTCGTCAAACCTTGAAGCAGAAGAGCATCTCTGAACGCTCAACACATCAAACCTTGAAGCAGAAGAGCATCTCTGAACGCTTAACACATCAAACCTTGAAGCAGAAGAGCATCTCTGAACACTCAACACATCAAACCTTGAAGCAGAAGAGCATCTCTGAACGCTCAGCTCGTCAAACCTTGAAGCAGAAGAGCATCTCTGAACGCTCAACACATCAAACCTTGAAGCAGAAGAGCATCTCTGAAGAGCATCTCTGAACGCTCAACATGTCCAACCTTGAAGCAGAAGAGCATCTCTGAACGCTCAACATGTCCAACCTTGAAGCAGAAGAGCATCTCTGAACACTCAACATGTCCAACCTTGAAGCAGAAGAGCATCTCTGAACACTCAACATGTCCAACCTTGAAGCAGAAGAGCATCTCTGAACGCTCAACACGTCCAACCTTGAAGCAGAAGAGCATCTCTGAACGCTCAACACGTCCAACCTTGAAGCAGAAGAGCATCTCTGAACGCTCAACACGTCCAACCTTGAAGCAGAAGAGCATCTCTGAACGCTCAACACGTCCAACCTTGAAGCAGAAGAGCATCTCTGAACGCTCAACATGTCCAACCTTGAAGCAGAAGAGCATCTCTGAACACTCAACATGTCCAACCTTGAAGCAGAAGAGCATCTCTGAACGCTCAACACATCAAACCTTAAAGCAGAAGAGCATCTCTGAACACTCAACATGTCCAACCTTGAAGCAGAAGAGCATCTCTGAACGCTCAACATGTCCAACCTTGAAGCAGAAGAGCATCTCTGAACGCTCAACACGTCCAACCTTGAAGCAGAAGAGCATCTCTGAACGCTCAACACGTCCAACCTTGAAGCAGAAGAGCATCTCTGAACACTCAACATGTCCAACCTTGAAGCAGAAGAGCATCTCTGAACGCTCAACACATCAAACCTTAAAGCAGAAGAGCATCTCTGAACACTCAACATGTCCAACCTTGAAGCAGAAGAGCATCTCTGAACGCTCAACACGTCCAACCTTGAAGCAGAAGAGCATCTCTGAACACTCAACATGTCCAACCTTGAAGCAGAAGAGCATCTCTGAACACTCAACATGTCCAACCTTGAAGCAGAAGAGCATCTCTGAACGCTCAACACATCAAACCTTGAAGCAGAAGAGCATCTCTGAACGCTCAACATGTCCAACCTTGAAGCAGAAGAGCATCTCTGAACGCTCAACATGTCCAACCTTGAAGCAGAAGAGCATCTCTCAATGCTCAACATGTCCAACCTTGAAGCAGAAGAGCATCTCTGAACGCTCAACGCATCAAACCTTGAAGCAGAAGAGCATCTCTGAACGCTCAACATGTCCAACCTTGAAGCAGAAGAGCATCTCTGAACACTCAACACATCAAACCTTGAAGTAGAAGAGCATCTCTGAATGCTCAACACATCAAACCTTGAAGCAGAAGGTATCATGTCAATATGAACCAGAATGTCTGAGAAATGTTTCCAGCACCTTGTTGAATCTACGCCACAAATAATTAAGGCAGTTCAGAACTACCTTAATTCTTTCATTAGCTAAATATTTTTTGCCTTTTTTTAAGTATATAGGGCTGAAAATGAGGGCTAAAAAGTTTAAGTTATATAAAAAGCTACAATAACAGTCAATGATGTAGTATTTTTGGTTTTAAAATAACCATTTGTTTATAATACATTTAAATTCTTAAACATTGTAAATCGCTCCAGAATCATTTAAGAGATGATATTCAGTGCCAAAAGAAAGCCAAACAGCGAACATGTTCACCGGCATACCAACACTCCTGGAGCTTTTAAAAACTCAAAACTCTTGTAACAAGTTTTTTGGTGGGTGTTACAGAGTATCAAACAGGCTCTCCTTTCAAATACTGTGAACAAACTCAAGCATTGTTATTGAATGCCTAAAGAAGACTTTGTTGTTATGCCCGACTCTCTCCTCAACTACAGCAGTTTAGAAGTGTGGGCATAGTGTTCATGGAAATGTATCCACTTAGTGTAAATAATTAATCAAGGCCTTTTACAGTAAAGTGGTGGATTGGGGTGGATGGTCTATATAGTTAGAGCAGACCTGAGCTTCAGTGCAGGAGGAATCGATTTCCACTGCAGTACAGTTAGATGGGAGAGGATTTCCTGATGTCAGTTTCATTGCTACTTCAATACAGATCACTCAAAACATGACATTATAAATAGGGGTCAATTTAACATGTTAATTTAGTACATTAATTATATGAAATAGCCTACTTTATATAAAACAAAAGGATAAAAAGACATGAATAAACATGATTGTGAAATGGATGTCTTAAATTATTTTCTTTTAAAGGTGCAGTAAGCAATTTCTGAAAGTTGATATTGGAACCTAATCAACCTAAACAAACACACCCCTCCCTTCATTGCTCCGCCCACAAAATGCACAAACTCTTTATCATAGCTGAAGAGAAGCACTATAATGCTTCACGAAAAATAAAGCGAAGATGGTGAGTGAACAAGAAAGAACAAAAAATGAACATACAGTACAAAAATATACAAGTAAGAGTTGGTTGTTAGTCGCCAGCAGCTCCAGACAAACAATGACACTCAAAACTGTCCTGTTACTATAGCTAACATTACAACAACAGCAAAACCAATGATACTCACACATGGATCAGAAACTCAATCTCGGTGTCCGTAACCTCATCATAACCCTTCTTTTCCGTTGTGATATTCCTTTGACCTTTTCTCTTTTGTAATGTCTCTCAGACATCTCTCTTTCTACAGTCTTTCTTCAAATCTCCCTCTTGTTCACTCTTTCTCCTCCCCCATCATGAGTGGACACGCACCCTACTGCTGATTGGCTCACTCTCTCTCTCCTCCCCCATCATGAGTGGACACGCCCCCTACTGCTGATTGGCTCACTCTCTCTCCTCCTCCCCATCATGAGTGGACACGCCCCCTACTGCTGATTGGCTCACTCTCTCTCCTCCCCCATCATGATGCTGGATCCACTTTCAACAGCGTTTCTCAGATATTGCTTACTGCACCTTTAAGACTTTTGAATAATCTTCATTTAATGTTTTTCTCAGCAAATACCAATATGTGATTAATCATGACTAACTTGATTCAGTAATCAATAAGGAAAGTCAGGGCTCTAAAATCTGATTGGATGAGCCTTTTAAATGCATTTAAAATGGGTCTCTCGTCATAATGCTGTCCAAATATAAGTGACTTAAAAATGTTTTAGTTTTTGTGTTCTTTGAACCCATGACCTCCATGTTGATAGCATAATGCTCAACCAGACAAGAAATTTGTAGAAAAATATACAAATATAGATGTAAATCTTTTTAGACAGTTGCTGAAACTCTTCAACAATAAAACTGTTCATCTAAATTTGACCTGCTAAGAGGAAATAAATAATTTATGTAAAGGCCAGTTATAGCAGATTATAATTATAATACATCTCAATCACCGCACGGATTTGATCTTAGTGTTTGAAATAAGAGCTGAGTGATATGACGGAGAAGGGGCTATTTTAAGAACACACAATCACTTTCACATCACTGGATATGGAAGATAATTCGAAGTATATTTAAACCATAAAACATTGCATATCACAGGATGCAATGCGACAAATACAATGTGGACTAAATGCAACAACCAAAAGTGAGATTCTGTTGCGATTTCAACCGCTAGCCCCAATCCCCCCACCCCAAGTCATGTGTCCTGGCGTCGGGCCTGGGTGCGTTTAGTCATGGCTTACATGTGTGCAGAGAGAAGTGTTTGCTGTCAGCTCCAATGGCTCCACCCTCTTCTTCTCCCAGCAGGTACTGGATGGAGCGAAGCTGGAAGCAAGGATCCGACAACAGCACAGACGCAGCCCTTGAGATCCTGGAAGACAAACAAATGAGGATGTTCAGGTTGCTGTGGGTGGTCGTCAGGGTGTCGCCATGTAGTTGCTACAGTGTCATGCTTACAGGCTCAAAGAGTCCATCCCAAGCAGTGGCACTCAGTGATGAGGGTAACACACTACAAGTAATGCGAGTTACGTAATCAGATTACTTTTTTATAACTAGTAAAGCAACACATGACTAAAGTAAAGTTACTTTTTCAAATAAGTAATGCAAGTTACTTTGTTTTCCCATTTATTGACTGACAGTTATGTCCCCATGTTGAGAGAAATCGTGAATGAGTGCAGAGGCGTTGTGTGTGAACATGATGGGTATTGTAGTTCTAGACTAAATGTGAGCATTTACTCAGCTCACTTTCACAAAAACATCCAGTATTTTTCAAAATGAATAAAAACAGTGAAACGCACACTCAGAATATTATGCAAACCTGCAATAATTAAATGCTAAATTACATCAATATACTTTATGTATTTAATCTCACTTTATTAACCAATGTCTTTGTTTCCGACCGATGATTCAATTCAACAATACTAATAAGCAAATATGTTTTTTTCATTGTTGAAGAGAGTTGAAATTTCTTCTGTGATCCAGAACAGCAGCAGCTGAAAGGTATGTTTGAGCGGCGCCCTCTACTGTACAGGCGTGATTTTGCATTTCCTTCAGCCTTAGGCTTATTCATTTCACACCTGGTGGGAAAGAGCCTTTACATTTGCCAAAAATATAACTTTTTTTTTGTTATTAAAAAACAAATAAGCAAGCCCAGCCCAGGAGTAAAGCAATGCAAAAGTAATGCAATGCATTACTGTAAATAAAAAGTAATTAAGTAACGTAATTAGTTACTTTTTAAGGAGTAAAACAATACTTTAACACATTACTTTTAAAAAATAACTTTCCCCAATACTGGTGGCACTACTATGATGCCATCTAGGGTGGCCATTTGGATATGTGGGGTGGGCAACTGATGATTTTAGTATTTTTAAATAATGAATATAAAAATCATCAATCATCATCATCCTCATCGACAAAAACAAAAAATAATTATTCAAAATTGTTATTTACAATTAGAATAATTCATTAATTAATTGAAACATTAGGTTTATTTTCCCTGTCCCAGCCCTCACAGAAAGTATATTCATTTTAGCATTAAAAAAAAAATATATATAACTATATATATATATATATTATTAGAAAAATAATAATAATAATAATTATTTATTCTATTTAAATTAATAATAATAATATTAATTATTTCTAATTAAGCAGTTAAACAATCCAGATTAAAATCACAGAACACTTCCCAGTCCTCACTTGCTCCACTCTGGTTTTGTTTCTAAAAATACATATCAAAATATTATTTATGATATCACTGGAATGGGAAATGGACAGTTGCGCAGGAGGAGACACTGATGCTCTATAACAGAATCTGCCACTTTGACAACAGCAGAGAACACACAGCAAAACTTACTGACATATACAGCACCGTCATCGCCACTCATCATAAGTCCTGCTCAACAATTCCTGCTAACATGCATCCCTGCTGTCATTCAGGTCAATCTATGCTAAACCTTTCCTACTGAGCAAGCATTTCTGCCTTTATTGTGATCGGACAGTTCAGAGAAACACAGCAAACAACTGGAGAGGAGAAAGGTGACTGAGATCAGGAAAGGACAATGAGCCGCTCCATCACATGTCAGAGCACGGCTATGGTTCTCACTTTTTTGAACAAATCTCTAACCCTATATAGTAATAGTGATGCTTGACTTAGCAAACCCCACTAAAAATGACAGAGGGAGAGAGAGAGACTCGCAGACATTGTTCATTGGAGCGCAGCTGTCAGGCTGTGAGAAAACACACTCTTCCTGTCGTACACAAATGTGATGGGGTCAACATACTTCCAACAAGTAAACATGTCTTGCTCCTTCAGAAAGAAATAAACACTATTTGCACATCTAAGAAACATTAGATGGAGACAAGATGTTGAATACACTATATATAAGGATTCAAACTGAAATCTTTGACCATTTCCCAAAGAAAAAAAAAAAAAAGTGCCATGGTCAGATGATTTATGGAGTTTTATCCCTAATGGCTGTGCATTAAAACCCGAGCAGAGCTTCCCCGCCACCCCGACGCACCTGCTGTTTACATCTAATCCTCACTGATCAATCTTTCATGTGTGTTTTTCCGACCGCATACACCCACTCACGTACAATTCCTCATAATGCAAGCAAAGGAAAAAGGACTTACTTTAATAATGCACTATGGAGTGTTTTTCCCCCCTTCATTGCGTATGTGGGTGAAATGATTGGTTTGAAAGTGAGCCAAATCTACAGACAGAGCAACAGAGTAACACTGAATACTGTCCCCTGCAGTCATACGGACAAGTTTTGAGGGAATTAAGGTCTGCCACCAAGCCTCATCCTCAGACGTCACACCCACGGACCGTTGGCAGAACGTCTGATTCACACAAAATGGGAAACACTTCGGGAGTTTCGAAGTTGTCATCTGTTGAATTCTACAGGATTTCCAGGACATGAGCGTGTCGCGTTCTTTAACGCTCCACCTGGAAAAAAAGCAGCCGTAATGCCAAACCCCCTCATGGAAGAGGAAAGCCATCGTGTTTGCAACTGTGAAAATGAGCGCTTATCATGATCAACTAAACGCTGGAGCGCTTTCAAAAGTATGTGAAGTTCGCAACACCATTGTTTAAGTAAACTTGTACAACGTTCTTGAATTAATGATTTATTAGCTGCGGACTGTTATCGTAGGGACATCGATATTACATGTCCAAAAACAAAACAAAATATACACTACCAGTCAAAAGTTTTTGATCGATAAGATTTTTTATGTTTTTAAGGCTGCATTTATTTGATTAAAAATACAAACAAACAAAAAAAACAGTAATATTGTTATCATTATAATATTGTTTTCTATTTTATTATATTTTAAAATGTAATTTATTCCTGAGATCAAAGCTGAATTTTCAGCTTCATTACTCCAGTCTTCAGTGTCACATGATCATTCAGAAATCATTCTAATATGTGGATTTGATGCTCATTCATTATTATTATCATCAATGTTGAAAAACTATTTTCAAAAGTTGAAAAATTGAAAATAGAATAGAAAGTATAAATTTCAAATATTTAATTTATTTGAAATATAATCTTTTTTAACATTATAAATGTCTTTACTGTAACTTTTGATCAATTTAATTCATCCTTGATGAAGAAAAGTATTGATTTATTTGAATTATTTCACCCCAAAAAATAAAATAAAAATTATTACTGACCCCAAACTTTTGAACGGTAGTGTTTAATGTTACAAAAGCTTTCTATTTCAGATAAATGCTGTTCTTTTGAACTTTCTATTCCTCAAAGAATCCAGAAAATAAAAATTTAAAAAACTGTTTTCAACATTGATAATAATGAGAAATGTTTTTTGAGCATCAAATCATCATATTAGAATGATTTCTGAAGAATCATGTGACACTGAAGACTGGTGTAATGATATAACATAACATAACATAACAACATAACATAACATAACATAACATAACATAACATAACATAACATAACATAACATAACATAACATAACATAATATAATATAATATAATGTAACATAATAAATCCTTTTGCAGATGTCCAGACACACGAGCAAACCTTTAGGACGTCCATACTGGGAGACAAACACTTGAGCAAATATGTTTGCGCTCTCTTACAAACACACCCAGCTGGCCGCCGTGTTTACAAGGCCCGGCTGGCTGTCATGCTAAGTTAGCAATATAGTACACACGCAGAATGACAGGGCTGGACGGGCAACAACGCTCAAACAACAGAGGTCTGGTAAACAAATAAATCACACACACGATCATTGCCCACACAACCCGCACCTGGCAACCCTCCTGCTGGGGCTGGCAGTCTCAAACTCACAGCGTTTCAAACACTCATCTTTGCTTTTTGTCATCAAAATGAATACAGATGCATATATAATGATCAAGATGGAAAATCGTACCACAGTTTTTGCATAGAAACCACAGTTTAATGGTGCTATTTGTGGTAAGAGCACAGTAACCACAAATATATAATATATATAAATATATATATTTACAGTAGCTTTAGTTAGGCTTAGACACTTTTGACTATCAGCATACAGTCTAGTCAACTGTACTGTTTATTCTGTGCAAGAACCAGCCATTTAAACAGTAAGTGACCATCTAACTAACACATAAAGCCACCAACCATAGTGAGTTAGTTTTAGGGCTTCACAGCCACTTATTTTTCTACCGGTTAGTCAACAAGTGGGCGTGTGAATGCTTACCTTATGTAAACAACTCAGTTCGACAGAACTAGATCAAAAGCATCTACAAGTTGTTGTAACCCCTGAAGAGTTCTATAAACAAGACGTTATGTCTAGTAAATTACACTTCTGACCAAACATGGTAAGCTATTTTGTTTAATCACTCCAGCCAATGGAAAAAAGCTTTGTCACAATACTTTGAACTACTGTTGGATTTCTATGTTGTGAAAACAGGTAATAAAAACTTTCCTGTGTTGCTGTATATTTTTTACAAAAAAAAAAAAAAAAATCTTGTCTAATCAAAATACTGGACACAAAATCTAATGGCCCTATCATACACCTGGCGAAATGTGGCGCCAGGCGATGCTTAAGTGTTTTTTGCTAGTTTCAGCCCGACGCAGTTATCATTTTCACGTCCTGCGCCACGTTTTTTAAATAGCAAATGCATTTGCGCCCATTTTTGCGCCCTTGGGCTGCTGGTCTGAAAACGAGGTGTGTTCAGGAGCATTGCTGTCGCGTTGCTATTTTAAGGAAACTAAAATAGCCTATTGACCAACTGAAACCTGGTCTAAAGTCAATATTGCATTTTTTTTTTTTTGTTATTTATAATGTGCGCCTGTAGGCGGGTCCACAACGCGCGTACACTTTGTTCCGTAGATGGTCTGCTTGCACGCTTTAACCTCGCGCACGAGCAGATCCGTTTCCTCGCTAGAGAAGCGTTCAGTTTTTCCGCTTGCAAATTCCGCCATGTAAATATTGAATCCGCCATGGCGCGAGCGCAACTGGCTTTTGAAGGGAATGGAAGATGAGACTCTGATTGGTTTATTGCACATTACGCCCAAAACACACCCATTACTCATTAAGAGAATAGGGACAACCCTTTTAGACCGTGCGCCGGGACCGCCGACCATTTTACCCGTCGTTAAACTAGTAAAAGTGTATTTGGACACGCCCTAAGTGCACTTGCACCGTGCGCATTAGATCATGCGCTTAGATCTTTAAAATAGGGCACTAAAAGTATAAAAAATAAAGGTGGTGGTGGGGGGGGGGGGTGTTATTTATGTATTAAAATATATCAATCAGAATCCAGTTGTAAAGCATCCCAGTGTGACAGCAGGTGTCTTTCCAAGAGCACAAGCCTGTCAACAGGAGAGGCTATTCGTGGCGTCTGTGGCCCCCAACAGACAGACACTGACTCACTGGCCCCTCTCTGAGACTCCACTTCAATCCTGCCTCTCCCAGGCACAGCAGGGCTGACAGATGAGCGTGGGGGAGGCTTTTGGAACAGCTTCCATCACAACATACACGCGGCTCACGATTTCCTCACATCCTTCAGAAATATGCCTGGCTACACCAAAAACTACACTTGGCATGCTATTAGATGGTTAGGGCTGGTCACAGAGCTTACAAGGGGCTCTTGGGTGAAAGGGACCGTATAGTTGTATATCGTCTATAGCAGGGGTCAGCAACCTAATCACTGACAATAGCTAAAGAGGTGCATGCTTAATTTAAAGAAAGGTTTTCAAACTTACATGTTGACGTACATTTTGAGGTAATCATTCCTCATATTTCCTCTAATGATCATTTGAGGCAACCTACAATATTAAAAGCCATTCTTCATTCTGTAAATGGAAATATGTACTTGCAATGATTTGATGCCATTAACTGGCTGGCTAATCACTGGCAAATCAAGTAATTAGTACTTCCTCAAAAGCACTCACTGAAAAAGCACTATCAACCCGATATCTTGTAAACACAGCTCCGTTTGCAGGCAAACTGGTCTCCCCAGAACCCTTGAAGATGCGTAAACAAGCCATTTAAGAAGCTCTTGCATTCTTGTGAGCAATATGTATGAGATGGTGGTCAGTGAACAGACTGTAGGCGTCTTAGCCGATCATGAAACATGTCAGAGCATGTGCACTACCCTCTAGGACAAGTCTCCGACCCACATATTCTTTATTTATGGGCTTTTCTTCTTCACTGTATAGGAATAATACATTAAATTCTGTGCATAGGACCGATGACTCTGAACTGTGACTCTGATCTGAACGTATTCTAAAAGAACCTAGTGATATTAAGATGCTTCACACATCCACTCAAATGTACACAAATAAGGGATACTGCACCAAACAGGCATTCATATAACTATAAAATGGTACATGAACTCTGCTCTGAACGCAGCGCTGTGCTTTATTATGCTCAGGAATGAGAAAGCACACAACAACAGAGGCAATTTAGTGGCAATGTCTCAAATCTTTCTCCTTCAGTTCCTCTGCATGAAGTCGGTCTCAAACATTTGTGGAATACATCACAACTGCCTGCCTCAATTTTCTTTTTGCGTTTATGAATTGTCTGGCTGCAGTTAATTTTTTTAACGCTCCAAAAAGATCTTGGATTGCAGATTGAATTGAATGCATGCAACATTCCATCTAATTGCCCGAAATCAAAAGAGACATGCAGATGAAGGGATATTTCCCAGGTACGTAGATGCCTCTTGACGCTTTGTCCTGGTTGAATCTAAGTGAAAAAAAAAAAATGAACCCCCCCCCGATTCATTATCCACACTTCTTTAGACTGCTGGAAAAAGACTTATGATTTATGAACAAGCGCAAATTTGAGTAATTACCACAGAATTATGCGGAAAACAATGAAGGGTGGTCGAATCCATCGATATCCCTCAGCATGCCATTATCGCTATTGTGCTAGACACTTAAAATACATGTTAAAGTACACGGTACTTAAATGCATACAATGGACTGAAAGTTATTCTTTAGTAGAGTAGAACAATGCAGTGTCGGAATGAACACACGTCAAATCATAATTGCGATTTCCAAACTTGTAAGTAGGAACTTTTTAGCTGCAACAGACTCACCTACCTACTCTTTCCCTACAAAACAAAGCTTTTATGGGACACATTCTTGGCACATCACTTTGTTGTCTTCAATGACTGACTACCCAGCAATTGAGAACCAAATGTCTGTCTGTCTTGAAGACATAACCAGACCCCTTCTTTCACCATCACATAAATACCTTGTACAGCATCAATCAACAACTGAGGGCTGCTTTCATTAAACAACATGTCTGAAGCCAAGCCCTTTCCCATGAGTCATATTTTAACTATTATCTTCAAACAATACTGTCACAGAATGATAAATGGTACACCATGCCAATGACAATCTTTAGGACGGTCTTTGGAAGACTTAACACTGTGTCTGGGGTCGTCTAAAAGTTTACGGTGCTTGTTTGAAAGTGCTTTCTAATGGGTCTCTGGAAGCAGATGGATATGTCATGCTGAAGAAAGTGCAGTAAAGACGTCATAATAAGCAGTTAGACGCGTCACTGGTTCTTGGGTCAAAGTTAGCAAAAGGTGCAAACCAACTTCCGGCTCAAATTGCTGGTTGTCTGGAAACATGTGCGAGAGAGACTAAGCTATTAACCTTAGGGTTCCTCTTCCTGTCTTCCTGCATGTTTCCTTCACTTCTAGAGTATTGTTTGTGAAAAATGAGCAAGCTTAGAGTCAGGAAACCAATTTTCCAGAACAATGTCATATCAGGGGACTGATGACAGTGAGCAACTTAGACTCAGTCTTCGCTAAACGCTCTGTGAAATATTTCGCCTGAGGAAGAGTGACAAGAAACCTGTCGAAAATGTGGCCCTCGACAATCAGTTAGAGATATGAAACTGGTGAAGACGGTGAGAAGTAATGGGTTGTGTATTAGAGGGACCCAGAGGAGTGTATGTGTGTGTAGGGCTTCTTGAAGACCTTTGGCAGTGGCCCACAGCAGTGGCTTCAGAGTATAATACATCATGACACCTGTGCAACTATGACCGAGGGGCAGAGACAGCTTACACAGGCACCAACACACACACACACACACACACACACACACACACACACACAAAGAAAATGCGTTATACAAGCAACATAAAGATGTTTATTCATACATAAAAATTCTCTACAGGCACAGATAAAACAAATTCAAGGACACGGATACACCCACTATCTTTAATTCATGAGTAATGTCAGGTTTACAGTGTGCACTCAACCATTATGAATACACAATGAACTGGATATTCAAACTTGGCCAATTGCGTTCAGTTACTAGACACATCAAGATAATTGTTGGTGTCACTGACATCAAACCTGGTACAACGTGGAGATTTTTGAATGTTTTCAACACAAATGCATGACTTCAATACACTCAGGATATAGCCAAGTCATATGGACTATGTTTATTGCTTCAGAAAAGCAGGGAAGCGGCAGGAAAACACAAGGATATGTATTTCCATTTGGTACTGCTTGTGACACCGAAATTAGACTCCTTCCCTTTAAATGATTAGTTAAATCACAATAAGCTTTCAAATATAAATAAATAAAAATATAACAATATAATATAATATAATATATAAACATCATATCTTCTGGGGGGGGGGGGGGGGGGAGGCGCTATCAGCTCCACCAGGGAAGGCTCTGGCAAACACTTCCCTTTCATAATCTCTCACTTCAACCAATCAGTAATCAGAAGAAACCCACCCCCTCTAGAGTGCCTCTCCTCTGAAACACCATGCCTGTCTGTTTATAGAGGAAAGAGAGGAAAGAGAGAGGCAGAGGAGTGTAGTACGCACTTAAGGTCTGCGAGAGAGAGAGAGACAGAGAGGAAAAAGAAGAAAGACCCATACGATTCAGAGCGCAAATCGGAGGAACGGAAAGAAAGGATGGATTGCTGAGGAAGAAAATGTTGATAAAGAGACCAAGATCTGGAAGAGATACCAAAAAGCTGTAAGATGTTGATGTTTATGTTTTCATCTTTTCAACAGTTTTTATAGATGCCACGTGAACACTGGAAGCTTAAGAGTCACAGAGAGTTATTAGTCCTAACTCAGCAAATATTGTTTGAACAAAATGAACGGGGGGAAAAATCTATAATGTAAGGACTACTTTCTCCAGGTACTGAAGGAATATTTATAAACAACTGTGCTGTATCCTTATCTTCTGGTTTAAACAAACAACAGATTGCTTGTATCGTAAGGGTTACTGTGGATCAGCGCTCGTGTGACACGCTGTGTGCCTGCTGTTCAACTGAGGGCAACTATACTAACTGAACTGGACAGGATGCTGACTTTCTCAAAAACATCCCCCAGCCTGCGGCAGCGAGCTAACTCTTGATTTAAGACCTCTACTGTTCCATCTCAGATGTCAGGACTGCAAAACAACACCAACTGTTAAAAGGATGGTTCACAGAAGGTTGGGCTCAGCCTTGAGGATGGGGCAAAAACAATTGCCTTTCCTTCAATGACTTAAATGACCATGCCTTCGACCCTCTCTAGCTGAGAATGGACAAGAATGACCAAGTGCTTGCCAAACAAGGAGTTATGAGGTGGATTATTTGGAGCAACTGTTGGCAATCTTAAGGTAAAGATAATCTTATGGTCTTTAACTTCTAAGATTAGAATTTCACAGTTTAATGTGATGTTTCTGGATCAAGTTGATAAATAATAATAGTCCTCGAATAGATGCACTCTCATGCCTTAGGCTCACGGAACAGTGCCAAGTGAAGAAATAATTATTAAGCAAGGTATCCGCTGTATTAAATAACAGATTTCTTTTTTTGTTCTCTCTCTTGCAATCTGATCTGTCAGATTTGTACGGATAGGAACAGCTAATCAAGACGACAGCTTTTGAAAGCGTGTGGACCTCTACCCTGGTGAAACTCTGGCTGCTCTGATTCCTAACCAAAGCATCCTTACGGCACAATGCTGTGTGCTCAGGGTGTGGCCGCACCCCTAATGCTGAGCTCTTTTCTGCTGCAGCTAGTCAGAGCCAATCTCCCTTCTGGCTGCCTGGTTGCATCTGATATCCTAAGCTGCACCAACCTTGGCCTTGTCCAATTCCCGGTAGAGTTGCCTGTAATGGTGGCAACATTGGACTTCAACCACAACCGCTTAGAATGTCTTAAGGAGGGTAGCTTTGCTGGCCTTCCTAATCTTGACACCATACGGTTAGCCCACAATCAGCTGAGCAGACTCACTCCTGGAACCTTCCGGAATACAAGTAACATACGCCACCTGGACCTTTCCTCCAATCAACTGAACATTATTGAGCAGCATTACTTTCTGGAGTTAGTAGGAATCGAGGAGCTACTCCTCTACAACAACCGCATAGTTAGGGTGGAGAGCAAAGCCCTGAGTGGTTTGAGCAACCTACGCAAAGCCTACCTGAGTCATAACAGACTGACAGATTTCCCCTTCTTTTCCATTCAAGAACATACTAATATGACGCTGGATCTAAGCTCGAACCGTATGCCCAACCTTCCGGTCGAGGATATCGAGGCTCTAGAGGAATCACTACAGAGAGGGTTGTTCCTGCACAACAATACCCTAAATTGTGGGTGCTCGATATACAGCATGTTTAAACAGTGGGAGCATAGAGGCTTTGCGTCAGTGAGAGAGTTTCGGGAGGAGCATACCTGCCTGCTTCATGGCGACCACCGTGCTCCAGTGAAGTTTCTTCAATATGTTCGATTCTTTGAGAATTGCAAGGTAAAACTTCAAATGAAGAAAAGTATGACAGCAGACGCTGGAAATTCAGTGAAGTTAAATTGTGAAACAGTTCAATTAAAGGGAAAGCATCTTACCTACTGGTGGGTTTCCCCAAGTAAGGAATACATTGCTCCCCCTGGTAATAACAATACTCTGCGAATGTATGCAGACGGTACTTTGGAAATCTTGGCGGCACAAGAGGCGGACTCTGGGGTATACTTGTGCATGGCTCAATACCATCAAGAGTCACTCAACGAGACTTGTGAAGTTAATCTAACTGTGTTGATTCACCACCAGGAGGGGGAGTCCTTTAATACTGGCTTTACAACCCTGCTGGGTTGTGTTGTCAGCCTGGTTCTGGTCCTAATGTACCTCTACTTGACACCCTGTCGCTGCTGGTGTCGCAAGCAGCCCCTCCCAGTGACACCAAGCCCTGCAAACGAATGCAGCGCCCAGTCATCTATCCTGACGCCCACGCCACCTGCCACCACGGACGGGCCCGGCCGCAAGGTCAGTAACAACAAGCATGTGGTCTTTCTGGAACCCATAAAGGAGGCACAGAATGGGAGGCCGCGGGCAGCACTGGCCCTCGAGTATCCCAAGCTGGCAGTAACACGGAGCGATGCTGACTCTGTCACTTCTGTCTTCTCAGACACCACTATTGTGCCATAGCGGCTGCTTTCTCTCAACCCAACGACCTGCTCAAATGAGCATGTGGGTCCATCAACGTGGCAGTCTGTAACTGCACAGCTACTCAGGACAGATAAGGGAGAGGGCTTTGCAAGCCTTTAGCAGGGAGCAGAACAGACCAGGAAAGCACATACAATCAGAGAGAAGAGAGATATAAAAACAAAATGCAAAAAGATGGAGCCATGTGCTCCCAAGATTCGGCGTTAAGGTTTTACTGAGTCATGAGACGATACAAGAGGAAGGAAATGGTTTGAAACTACAAAAACTGAGAAGGGTAAAAGCTTCCCCTTTAACACTGCTTGAGCCTTGATAGATTCATAGCTATGAATGCCTTGTCTAGAGCATATAACCCAATGAATACTGCATAAACCCTACTCTACTCTAGAAATAGCATGAATGATATGAAGGAGAATGACAAGACCCTACTGAATTTCTAGTTTTTTACAGATATGACTATAATGTTGATTTTTTTTTTTTTTAGGTGTCCTTTGTACCCCTGTGTTTCACATCGACAACTTAGTGAGTAGTTAGCAGCAGAAAATCCTTTTCAAGCAGTCATGCCCACTTTGAAAATGTTTTGGTCATAAAAAATGCATTCACAAAAAAATAGGGACTTGTTGAGAAATTGACATTCAGTCATGCAAGTTGGTGCTCCTAAGCTATCAGAGTGAATGTGGATATCAGACAGAGGGCGAATATTATCCTTATTAAGATTATAACTTGAAATGGATGAAATTGAATGAAACTGAATCTGTGAATTTACTGAAGTACTTTCCCCCTCCCTAAGCATTCCATGTTTCCCCTTGCCACCCCCCTTCTTCCCCTTCCACCCCTTCTTCCCCTTCCACGAATCCCTTCTTTATCAGCTTCTTAATAAATCCTTCTGCTTCGACCCCAGAGGTAAATGTCTGCCTTCTTATAAAAGTCTCTTTGGCTAAGGTGAGCATCCAAACTAGAATGTGTGTCCTAACATTCTTGCTTTTCTATTCAAGAGTAAATATAACACTTTGTTTGCAACTGTACATAAGTACAACACAAAAGCTGCAGCCAGCCAGAGCATGAGAGAACTTGTGGGATATATCAAATCTAAATGTTCATGAATATCATGGCTGTATTTTACAACAGCTTACAAAAATATCCTTATTTGGTTGAAAATGGCACACAGATATTTTACTGACCACTGAAGTTACAGCACAAACCACTAATAATATTTTCCTCGCTGGAACCTCAAACCCAGTGAAGTGAGCAATTCTGATTAATCAAGTTTGTGTGATGATTTGGAGACATGCCATGACCCAAAAATTAAAACAGGCAGTAGAAGGGAGTATTTTACAATAGTATATTACCCTTGAGCCGAAGCCAATCTTCCCCAGAATAACTGCATACTAATGAGTGTGTTCCATCTGCTTTATGAATAAAAGTTGTAATGCTGTCACTAAAACCGCCATCATCACAATCATCATCATTACCACACTGTTTTGTGCCACAATTCTAACCTAATTTGCATGGACAAGCATTTTGACATCCAAGGCATGCACAGTTTCCACCAATCCTCCGAGTGGGGTAATTTGTGCCACTTTTTATTTTTATTAAGGGTTAGTTTATCTAAAAAATTAATTTCTGCCATCGTTTACTCAGCCCCATTTAATTTCAAAACTGTACATTTCAAAACTGACTTTCTTCTGTGCAAAAAATAAAAGAAGATATTTTGTGAAATTTGTCAATGTTTTTTGGTGGAATGTTTACATTGGAAGTCAAGAACATCATTCAAAACATCTTTCTTGAAAGTTCCACAGAAGAAAGTAAGACATACAGATTTTGAGGGGGGCTGGCATTCATAAATATATTTCAAGATGTCTTTTACAACTGCATCTATTCAATATCTTTAAAATAGGGGCACACAAAACTCATATCTAAGGGTAAGTTGAGTAACTAGAGAATGAATCATTTACATTTCAAATAAAAATATGAATGTAAATCAGAAAAACATTTAAAAAATACACAATATTCCCATAATCTAAAGAATTTGTATATTTTGTTGCACATTACTCATTTTCATGAACTAGGCTGCAACTTCTTTTGTAAACAACATTTTATCATTTTCATGTTTGTTTTTTTATATATATATTTTGCATTTGGATAAAAAACTTACTTTCATTATTAGCTGAGGCATATCTTACCTCGCTCAAAGCATCTGAAACATTTTGGGAAAAATGCTTAAATCAGTGATTCATGGCTAATTTTAGGCAGACAATTTGACATTGTTTTATACATTTTAAAACACATACATACATATATATGTATGTATATATATATATATATATATATATATATATATATATATATATATATATATGTTTGTGTATATATATGTTACATACATATATTAGGAATAAAATGGACTTATACGCATTTCGTAACCACATGCAGTTGAATCTGACGTACCCACTGGCACATCCTACCCCCACTCTCCCTAAATCAAAGTCTTACAATATCAATTATAGTACATTCTATCATTGTCACCACCCGGAGTGCATGTTCTGCTGGGTACGTGTCTTTTCATGCTGTACAAAAGCTCCTGTTAGGGGACTTTATGCAGTGTGATGCAATTGCTGCCTCTGAGCTGTGTGTGGTCCACCCTAATTAGTGTATTATTTATCACAAAGAATCAATAATGTCAAAGAACAACATGTCAAAACTCTGACAGCACAAAAAAAGCACCGGAGAAACCTCGTACGAGCCTGGGGCTAATAAAAAAACCCAAGCTTTTTCTGTAGGAGGACTTTTTCGATATCAGTTTCATGTACTGTGAATAGTCCATCATTAGGAAAATAGGATTACGAGACGTAGTAGTACGACTAAAATCTTGTGTTGACGACAAATCTTTATATCATGGTAACAGTGATGAGACAAATGAGCATGTGGCATAAAAAGTAAGCTAAAAAGACCATTAACAAGGAATTTTACAACACACGTATTCACAGTAATGTCCAAAAGACAGGACATCATATTGCAGGTGAATGAACTATAAGTAAAGGGAAATCCTAAAGTCATAACATCTGCTAAGCTCTAAAAATGTTCTTCCTTGAGCATGCTGAGCTTCAGATGCCTGTGTGGGAAGACCAATATGGGCTTTTGTTTGAGCCACGAGCATTAAAGGGATCCAAGACATTTCCTCTTTACCTTTGCAACACTACTGGTCCACATTGGCAACAACAATTTAGTGAAAAAGCTTTTTCACTCCAAATCTATATTTTGAGACATAAATGATTAAGTCAGGTGAAAAATATCTTTAATACACAAAAAGAGATTTTAGACCGATATACGTGAACAGTCCCTCACAGCTTAACAGAAGAGGGATCTTTTCTTTTTAATTTGCTTATTTCAGACAATTTAATGCAATCAGTGCTAGAATGAAAACAAACAAACTGCTTTAGTCTCCTATAACGCAGTCACTTTAGCTCAGCTTTCATTTTTCCCGCAAGATTCCCACCATTAAAGCTCAGCAGGACAAATCCAACAGTTTTGCCCAACAGCCTGTGAACATGTAAATGAGGAATGCGTAATTGATTAGCTTGACTCTATTCCTGCACGGTTTAAGCGGAACTGGAAGCATTTTTAAATAAATAAATCCTTGCATTTGAGAGAATTAAACTGTTTATTTAACTACAGGTGGAACCTTAGGGATCATGACGGATGGCAAACCATCATCATAATCAAAGAATACTAATCAAGAAAATTACAAAAATACATTTTGCCATGCAAAATAGGTTTATGGTATTTTACTCGTTAAATACTGCACATTCAGAAAAGGAGTATCTTTGATTTAGGTTTGAGCTGCAGATTAAATGAAGGTGTTGGAGTCCCTGAGAAGACTTGACAGATAAATCACACTCCTTTCCTTTCCTGCCATTCTGGCCCATCCATTTCATAGGTGTTTCATCATATCTCGACAACAGCCCTTCGATTACAAGCAAACAAATTTAGAGCGCTCATCAATCAAGAATATTTACAGTTGTTCCGATGAACCTTCCAGGCCAGCCAGACTAACACCGAGCCGAGAGACTGCCAGGGCAGATTTAGCTGTAATCTACATCTGAGATGAATCCTTCATTGATTCTGGGGATTGTGCGGGTGAAAGGAAAATTGGTTAATTCAACCTCAAGAAAACAAGCAGTTTTGTTGTGGTGTGCTTTGATTTCTTTATTTTTTTCATTAGCACATTACACACCTTTATTTATTTATTAAAAAAAAAACGATTAAACAATCAACTAGTGTTAATTTCGTTGCCAAGCAAGGAAAATGTTCGTCGCCAAGCTTTTTTTCCCATGACGAAGAGTGCGTTTTGTATACGATATTGCTTTTTGTTCATCGCCAAAACGATCCCCATTCACACGGATCCACGAAAACGACTAAAAACGCTGTATTCTACTCCAGGCCAGTAGATGGCGATGAAACACTATAGACTGAACACGTAATACACATGTGCATGACGTCATCGTCTTCAGAGATTCACGTTTTTGTTGTTTACACTGAAACCATTTTCAAGAACTTGCACTTTGAAACCCGTTTTCAAAACTTTGCGTTCGCAGGCTCCCAAAACGCCGTTGTCGTGTAAACGAACGGCCAAAGCTTTACGTTTTTAGTTAAAAACGGTGTAGTGTAAACAGCCCCTAAGACTAGATGACAATAAGGTCATTAAACCATAACTGTGACTATATCAACATGCAATATCGTTGATGAAACACAACGAGACTAAAATGTAGTTAAAAATAAAAACTTTACCACAATCTCTCTTTATTTTTGTCGAAAAAAAAAACAGACGACAACATATTACAGACTGCTGTCAAAGCCTCTACTACGAGCTTTCATGTTTGTGGTTGCCAGGAGTTGCCGGATTTTTGCCCAATATTTTCTGCCTGGTGTTTTCCTTAATCTTTACTTGCTCTCTCTACACTGCGTGCGGAAGAGATCTGAAAACCCAGACAAACGAGTTAGCTGGAGTTCAGTGATCTGCATTTGAGATATTCTGCTTAAATGAAAGTGTAATAGAGCCAGTCCCAGTCTGTGTTCGGTCACGAGCCGGTTGCGCAGCGATGATGCATATGAGTCGACATTCTTTTGACTTGTGCTTATTGGTGAAAGTGTACAAATTCTGAAAATCAAGGCATGGCAAGACTAGGTCATGTTGGAAGTATATAAAAGCTCAGAAAATGTATTTCAAATCAAATAAAAACACTAAAAAAGATAATATTTCAATAAATACTCCTTACCAAAATTCTTCCAGACATAAATAATTACAGCTTTGGCCTAGATTAATTTAAAGTGGAAATCGATCCACGTAAGAGAAAGTGGAAAGGCATCAGGGACCAGGTCAAAGTAACACCAATCCTTGCAGGTCAGCCATCTCAAATGAACATTACTAGTGAAACACACACACACACACACACATATATATGAAATTTAAAATTTTGCAGACTTGTATTCGTCCCCAGTATTTTCCCCATTCATTTTCTTCATAAGCGTTTAAACTGATTTTGGTCTGGGTATCGATAGCACAATCATTAAGGACTTCCCCTGTTAGATGTGTGTGTGAGCGTATCCTTTTTCACTCTCTAAAGCAAACAGGATGTTTAGACATGAACTCTGAGCCTGGAGTCCGCTTAAGTTAATTAGCAGGCATTGTTAATGAGCGCTCTGAGCCCACAGTTAGCCGCTCCGCTGCTGTTTGATGAAGCCGTCCGGGGCAGCCTTACCATGACTCCCTGCTATTAGCGCTGTACAACAGACAAACAATTAAACGTGACATCACGTTCAAAGACTTTCACCATATTAGTACAGCTGTCGCATTGAAAAATAAATCTCCTGCGAGACAAACATTATAAACACCTAACCAATGATGGTGCAGCGCTGTAGCCAAACAGCACAACAGATGTTTGGACAAAACCTTGCTGATGCACTGCAGGCTGAGGAGCCGGTACACAACTGTTCAACAGAGAAACACCTCACATAACACAGCTCAGTTTCACAGGGAAAGAGTGAGAAAGAAAGTCTGCAGAATACAGGTGGCTTGGATCAACACGTGAAAAGCAGAGGATTCTGGGTGGAATTATAAGGTTTTGCATAAAGAGACAGGTGCAATGATTAGAGAGTTTTTGAAAGGAAAATACGCTTTTTTTGAGACATTTTTCAATGTGGCTTTTGAGTTGAGAATCCAAAACTAGCATATTTTAAACCTAAGATGCAAAAATAAGACTTAAAGGGGTGGTATAATGCCCTTTTCACAAGATGTAAAATAAGTCTCTGATGTCCCCAGAGTGTGTATGTGAAGTTTTAGCTCAAAATACCCCACAGATATTTTTATATAGCATGTTAAAGTTGTCAGTTTTTGAGGGAAAGCAAAAACGCACTGTTTTGTGTCTGTTCCTTTAAATGCAAATGAGCTGCTGCTCCCGGCACAGGGGGCGGAGCTTCAACAGCTCATGTCCTTTTACCTCACACACACATGCACTGAAAATGTAAAAAACTTTTAGCCTTTAATGTTCAAACCGGAGTCAGACAATGATGGAGAGACTCGAGAAGAAGTGACAACATGTAGAAGCAACAGGACGTTTCTGAATGGTTAGTTGATGAATTTATGTAGCTTATGTGTAGTCACTGATTAGCATATTCTGTCTTGATAATCTATAAATCGTGTTCAGGGGGCGGGGTTTATGTACATTTTAGGAGGAATGTGGTGTAGTCCCTACCAGCCGTTTGTTGTAGTCCTTAAAAACTGTTTCTTTAAAAGCAAATATCTCCCTTTGCTTTGAACTTTGAACGTCGTAACTTTGCAGATGTTGTTTATGCTCAAACAGCAACATTACACACTAACTAAACTTAGAAAAGTGAAATCATAATCAACCACCCCTTTAAAAAAAAAAGTCAGAAACCATTGTATAGAAAGTAAATGAGTCTCTTATTCTCACCAAGGCTGCATTTGTTTGATCACAAATACACTCAAACAGGAATACTGAGGTAATACAATTTGAAATAATTTGCTATTTTAATATATTCAAATGTACTGTAATTTATAAGAGATCAAGACGTAAGAAATCAAACATCTATTATTGCATTGGCAGCAATTTGTTGTTCAGAATCGAGGTAGCATAAGGAAGAACAGGGATAAATACCATTATTCCTAAACATCAGAACAACAACAATAAGATTTACATTTGGAAAGGTTCATCAAACTTTGCACCATTCCTACATGTGTAGCACCTACAGCTCTGCATATCCTTTCAAATAATATCAGCTTAAATTAAAGAGCAGCAGAAGTTTATATTTAACAAGTTCCTGATCCCTGAAATCCGATCTTATCAGTTTGAACATTTCAGATGATAGATGATAGAGTCCTAAAAGGATGCGACTATACTATACTGAACAAACTTGCTCTTTTCACAGGCTATTTAAATACAAGTCTTCAAGGAACTGCAGCAATAAAACACTTAATTCTAATCCTGCAATTATTTGAGAAATTTTCAAGCAATTTCTGAGTAAAAATGGTTTCAAAGTAAATCCTACATAATTTTTTTTTTCGTGTGGTTTTGAAAAACAAAATTTACGACTGTTTTGGGGGATTGTTTTTATGATACAATCCCTTTCAGGGAAGTAAACTACCACCAATCAACCCTTCCTTCTGCAAGGTGAATTTATGAATTGTTTAAAGACACAAAACAGCTTTGCGAGATCTTGTTACATTCAGGA
This sequence comes from Squalius cephalus, assembly GCA_022829025.1. Classification (NCBI taxonomy): domain Eukaryota; kingdom Metazoa; phylum Chordata; class Actinopteri; order Cypriniformes; family Leuciscidae; genus Squalius; species Squalius cephalus. The sequence continues at coordinate 4,560,073 of CM040807.1, read as the reverse complement.
TGTTAGCAACTCTGGTGCGATAGCTCTGTAAGTGCGGTTTATTTGAGTAACTGTGATCTGAACCGGGTTACGCACCGAACATGCGGACCAAGACATTTTAGGGGCTCTCGTCCATTTCCAATGTAAGTTCCTTTGCAAGATATACATCATAAAAAGCCATTTTTTGTTTTATATCTTTAGGTTCTGTGTTAAAAAAATTAAGTGTAAATGCCAAGCGAAAAGGACTAAATACAGTCAAACCAAAATGTATTCAGACACCTTCAACGTTTCATAGTTTAGAAAATGGTAATAAAATATGACAAGAACTCAGAGTTGATATTTCTCATGTTTTGTCCATCCTTCTGTTAGACTGTCTCACAAATGAATTATGTTGAATATCTGTCAGCTGTTAAATTTAATTAGATAATACCAATTTAGCTCAACAAATGACCAAGCAATGATTAATTTTGTCCAGTCTGTGGTGTAAAAAGGTCGTATTAGCAATTAAAGTTAAGCAAAACATGGTCAGGTCAAACTGTCTGAATCATTTTTGGTCCCAATTTTTTATCAATTTTACAGGTACATTCAAAAAAAAATTTTTTGCCTTTAAAATAAAATTTTAATGAATTAAAATAAGCTGAAGTAAGACGATTGTTTAATATTTTGTCACAACTTAATTTAATTGTGTTCAATCAACCTAATATATTTAAAACTGAAGTTTACTTAATTAATTTGTGTGAAAACTACATGAATCATTTTTGTTGACAACTAACTGGGCAGTGGATCTGTAGTTCCCAGCATGCTTTGCAAGGGACTGCATTAGGAGGGTAAATTTAGTGATTAAAGTGTTATTTTATGTGTTTTTCTGTAAATGGAAAGATGTTGTTAGTTAATGTTAGTGTTTAATATTCAGTTATGTTAGAAACTTAGAGGACTTTCTTGAATTTTGTGGTTACCATTATGCAGAAGAGTGGCGACTGTGTTTAGTTTAGGGCTGTGGGCACTCAGTATACTTACTATACATGCATTAAACCTCTTTCGCAGACCTGCATAAGTAATATTCAATATTACTCTGTAAAAAGTGGTTTTAATTTAATTGAACACTAGTAGCTTCTATCATTGGAAATAACTGTAGAGTCAAATTAGGTAAAATTATAATGTTGGTGATTTTAGGCAGGGTAAAAATTAAATGTAGTCAACCTGACAAAACTTTATCTAGCAGGAATGATTAAATGAATTTAAGTTCATACAACAAGATTACAATAAATCATTTCAAACAAATTAGATTTTGTTGGAAAAATGTAATTCATTTTCTTGGAAAAGTTTTCCTTGATTTAATCAAGTTCGTTCAACAGTTTATTTCTGTATGAAGAATTTGTTGGTATAATATGTCACAGTTTACTTAATTTTGCTATCCTCACTTACATAAATGAACTACAGTGTCCTGCACCCACTAGTAAAAAAATATAAAAAATTATATATGGTGTCTGAATAATTTTTGGTTTGACTGCATATCATTTTCTTTATTGGTCTGAGCCAAAAGTACGAAGAGAGAACCAAACTGCGAACCCTAAAACACCTCTGCAAACGTTCTGACTAGGGAGCAGTTCTGCAGTTCAATATCTCCATTTGACCGCTTTCGTAATGGCTGCAGTAAACCAGTATTTACCGATCAGGAACGCTGACCACCTATGGAGTCCCACAGAGCAGGGAATCATTTCCGAATGCTGCCACCTCAGTCCACTACTTATCATCATAACTGTCTAATAACACCCCGCAGGGTCCAAATCTCGTATTTTTAAGCACTACAGGGAAGAAAGTAAAGCTAATGTACTGTACGTCCGTGAGTCACCGCAGAGCTTGTGAGAAGGTGACGCACGTTTTTGCAGCTTTGACGGGCACGCAAACTGCGAGTTGAGTGAGTCAAGGTTTAGAAGTGAACAGTTAGTGAACATTGTCATGCCAAATAAAGGGTTTAGATTCAAGAGAATCACATATTTTCTCTCTGGCAGAGCTCTGGAGAAGCCCTTCATGCTCTTATACCTCAATATTTTCCATAAAACATCCATAACTAATGCTGCTAATCAATTGCAGGAGTGATTTGTTAGTTTACATTAATCCGTCGCCTCTATTTCATGACTGTTTGGTGATATGTTGTATCATATTTGGTCTATCGAGGCTATTGGCTATAGGTTGGACACGTTATTGGCATCTATGGTCCATAACCTCGATAAAGGGATCTTAAATATACATGAAACCTTTTCATTACACAAAGGTTCTTTATAGTGGAAATTCTTAATATTCCTAACACTAGGGGGGGAAAAAAATATGAACTGATGACTGAAAGGTTATTTGGGAACCAAAAATGGTTCTTCTATGGCATTGCTGCGAAAATATCGTTTTGAAACCTTTAAAGCTCACTGGACATCACACTTTTAAAAGATGGTCATCTCGTCACTTCTAGACGAGTGAGAAAGCCGTTCCTGCCAGAGATGGTCAGATGGGTGCAAACACACACATGCAAATGCATGACGGAGCAACAGGAATGTGATGCTTTGTGTTGAAATGTCCTTGGTAAGACAGATGCCAATGTAATAAATGAGAAATGGGATGAAGGTTAAAGGAATAGGCAAAAATGATAAACATCAGGATTTTCTTTCATCCGTGGAACATAAAAGGAGACATTTTGTAGAAAGTTCAAGCTGCTCATTTCCATACAATGTATTAATGTGAGTGAAATTTTGGACAAAAACAAACAAACAATACAATCTTTTTTTCTTTCTTTTTTTTTGAAGGCTGAAATTTAAGCTGTTATTCACTGAAAATCTTTTTTCGTACACTGAAAATAAAAATAAAATATCCTGTTAAATTTATGAGAAAAAAAAAAAACTTTTAGCATTTTTAACTTACATTTTTAAGTTACTTACATTTTTAATTACAAAAATCAATTTTAACAACAATTTACTGTAAAAGTTCATTACATATTAAAGCAAAAGTACCATGTGGATTTATTTTACAGTACAATAACATATAATGTGTTTAATAGGTTTTAGATTTTTACCACTTTTTTTTTTAAATTACAGTATAGCTCTGAGAACTTTTTCCATTTACACTACAGTCAAAAGAAGTGTCTTACGCTCACCAAGGCTGCATTTATTTGAAAACCAAATCAATTACATTTTAAAATATATTAAAATTCAAAACAGTTATTTATACTGTAATAATATTTCACAATATTACTGTTTTTACTTTATTTTTGATCAAATACATTTTGTACAGCCTAAGAGCATAAGAGACTTCTTTATCAAAAACCATTGTAATTATTCCAAACTTTTGACGGAAAGTGTATATGCATTATTATAAAATATTGTTTGGCTTTAGACAAATTGGAATATGGTGCAGAAGTGCGCTAGTATTTAAACTACTTATATCACCATCATCACTTTATGGTTATTTTATGTCATATTCACATTCATTATAAAACAGGAGAGTGCACATTCTTCAAACCCTCTCTTTTTGTGTTCGACGGAAAAAAGGAAGTCAAATACGTTCGACTTTCTTCATCGTGAGGTTTTCATTTTAGGTGAACTGTTGTTTTAATAATCTAGCAAATCCACAATGAAAAATTCTTCTTCAGGTTTTCAGAAGGAAGTATCAAATGCCAGAGGCGCACTATAGAGAAAATCCTGAATTGATTGCTTTTGCCTGTGGTACACTCACAGTTCTTATTCTTTCTCCTTCTTTCTTTTCTCTCTCTCTCTCTCTCTCTTAAGACGTGTCAATCGAAACCAGCGGTGACGCAGCAGCCCCTTGGCCTTGACATATGGACCACTCGTGCAACTCCACAATAATCACCGCGGATAAGATGACAGACACATCTCAGGCCGTAGCCTCCTTTTCACTGCGTTTCTTACACTGCAAGAAGTCTTCAATAGCTTCTCTTTTTACAAATCCACAAGACTTTTTCCTGAAAACTCTGCCCACGCACTGTGTATCAGCAAGGAAAAACAATGCTGGTAATCCAATGAAAGACAATGATGTTTACAACTTTTGGTTGAAAAAATCATGTTTGTAAATGCCACATCTATCTTTCTTTATTTCCAGTGTAGAGCAATAATGAATGAAACTAAATGACAATATATGAATCCCTCCTTCTGCTTGAAATGCTAGAATGGTATTCTGACTGTGAATGTTTTCTGTAATGATGCATTGTGGGAATGACAGGACAGCATGGCACTGACTTTAGACTTGAAATGAGGTGAGGTGGGAAAAAAAAGTCTTCAATAAAGAAAATGAAACCCACAAAGTATGTGTTTGCAGAGAAACAAGTCATTAAACAAGTTTTGTAAAGATACGAAAGACCAGATTTTGATACCTGAAAACAAATTAAACGACAATAAAAAGTGTTGTCCTTTACTCATTCTAACAGAAAAAAAAGACATTGCAATATATTTAGGATTGCATTTAGTTTTTTTTTACACTGGATCATGAGCTGTGCGCGTGTAAATGAACACAGTGCTGTGTTTCACTCTTAAACAGAGAGAGCATATATTTATTTAATTAAATCGCAGCTTTCGCAATGACAATCGCATTAAGTCATATAATATATTGTACATTTCGCTATTTCATGCAGCCCTATTCATGACCAGGTGTGAGTGAGTGAGTGAGTGGGTCGAGTGAGAAGAGTGAGTGAGTGAGTGAGTGAGTGAGTGAGTGAGTGAGTGAGTGAGTGAGTGAGTGAGTGGGTCGAGTGAGAAGAGTGAGTGAGTGAGTGAGTGAGTGAGTGAGTGAGTGGGTCGAGTGAGTGGGTTGAGTGAGTGAGTGGGTGAGTGAGAAGAGTGAGTGAGTGAGTGGGTCGAGTGAGTGAGTGAGTGAGTGATTGAGTGAGTGAGTGAGTGAGTGAGTGAGTGAGTGAGTGAGTGAGTGAGTGAGTGAGTGAGTGAGTGAGTGAGTGAGTGGGTGAGTGAGTGAGTGAGTGAGTGGGTGAGTGAGTGAGTGAGTGAGTGAGTGAGTGAGTCGAGGTGAGTGAGTGAGCGAGCCGAGTGAGTGAGTGTGTGTGTGAGTGAGTGAGTGAGTGAGTAAGTGAGTGGGCGGGTCGAGTGAGTGAGTGAGTGAGTGAGTGAGTGGGTCGAGTGAGTGTGTGAGTGAGTGAGTGAGTGAGTGAGTGAGTGAGTCAGTGAGTGAGTGAGTGGGTCGAGTGAGTGAGTGAGTGAGTGAGTGAGTGAGTGAGTGAGTTGGTCGAGTGAGAAGAGTGAGTGAGTGAGTGAGTGAGTGAGTGAGTGAGTGAGTGAGTGAGTGAGTGAGTGGGTCGAGTGAGTGAGTGAGTGAGTGAGTGAGTCGAGGTGAGTGAGTGAGTGAGTGAGTGGGTCGAGTGAGTGAGTGGGTGAGTGGGTGAGTGAGTGAGTGAGTGAGTGAGTGAGTGAGTGAGTGAGTGAGTGAGTGAGTGAGTGAGTTGAGTGAGTGAGTGGGTCGAGTGAGAAGAGTGAGTGAGTGAGTGAGTGAGTGAGTGAGTGGGTCGAGTGAGTGAGTGAGTGAGTGAGTGAGTGAGTGAGTGAGTGAGTGAGTGAGTGAGTGAGTGGGTCGAGTGAGTGAGTGGGTGAGTGAGTGGGTCGGGTGGGTGAGTGAGTGAGTCGAGGTGAGTGAGTGAGTGAGTGAGTGAGTGAGTGAGTGAGTGAGTGAGTGAGTGAGTGAGTGAGTGAGTGAGTGAGTGAGTGAGTGAGTGAGTGAGTGAGTGAGTGAGTGAGCGAGCCGAGTCGAGTCGAGTCGAGTGTGTGGGTGGGTGGGTGAGTGAGTGAGTGAGTGAGTGAGTGAGTGAGTGGAATGAATGGAGTTAGTGAGTATAATGAATGAATGAATGAATGAATGAATGACCAATATGGTGCCAATATACTTTACATTATTTATCAAAATAAGCAAACATTTGATTCACAACATGGCCTCTGCACAAAGAAACTGGTAAAATGAAGATGAGTTTTAAGGGATGAAACTGTTGACCGCAGGGGGATTTTAATTCTCACCGTGTTCAATGCAGTTTTCAAGATTGATCTTTACTCTAGTGACAATTCATCACCATTGATTCTTCCCGCTGTCGCAAACACTTGACTTCTGTGCTGATGATTGTGTGACTGGAGACATCTGCAGCCACATCGACCCTTCCAACTCACGCCCTGCTTGTGTTCTGCCTTCATGGATATTAGGACTTTTATTTTGACAAAATGGCTAAAGTACTACAGCATTTAGTAATTAGTTCTATAGAGTGGTTCATGGATCATGTGTAATGATGCTGAAAATTCAGCTTTGATCACAGGATTAAATTACATTTTAAAATATATTAGATAAAAAATAGATAAAACAGCTCTTTGATATTTTAATATTATTTCACTGTTTTTAATTTATTTTTGTTGAAATAAATGCAGCCTTGGTGAGCATAAAAGACGTTTAAACATTACAAATATTAAATTTAAACTTTTGACCAAGAGTTTGTGTATCTGAAGTGTTTTAGAAAAATAAGTTTCAGTAAAAAAAAATTAAAGATGAAATATATTCTAAAAAGAAGAAAAAAACAATGTTTTCAAAGTAAAAAGAAAAAATAGGTTGCTATGGCAACCAGTAGGTTACTGGTGTTGAGCCTCTAACCATCTCAAAGTTGCAAGTATTGAGTCAGACATCAAAGGCTTGACATCAGGAGTGCAGTAACTTCACCATCATATTAGGTGTGTGCACTGATTCAGGTCCGCTGTTCATTCTGGATAGTTTTGATGCCTTTCACATTATTTGTACTTGAAGTCATACAGAAATGTTACAATTACAATGGTGTTGTTTACACTAAATGCCGCCACACACGGTATAGACAGCTTCATTGATTATGATGGGAGAGATGGCCTAGTTTAAATGTGTCATTTTGGTGATCAAAGATGAGTTTTAAGGGATGAAACTGTTGACTACAGTGGGATTTTAATTCTTACCGTGTTCGACGCAGTTTTCAAGATTGATCTTTACTGTAGAGACAATTCATCACTCCAGTCTTCAGTGTCACATGATTCTTCAGAAACCACTCTATAGAACTAATTACTAAATGCTGTAGTACTTTAGCCATTTTGTCAAAATAAAAGTCCTAATATCCATGAAGGCAGAACACAAGCAGGGCGTGAGTTGGAAGGGTCGATGTGGCTGCAGATGTCTCCAGTCACACAATCATCGGCACAGAAGTCAAGTGTTTGCGACAGCGGGAAGAATCAATGGTGATGAATTGTCACTAGAGTAAAGATCAATCTTGAAAACTGCATTGAACACGGTAAGAATTAAAATCCCCCTGCGGTCAACAGTTTCATCCCTTAAAACTCATCTTTGATCACCAAAATTACATATTAAACGTTTTTCCTTGGATTTTTTTTTTTTTGTCATGCCTTAAAATAGCGTGAATATAACTCTTCACCTGTGCCTCATTTAGTATACGTGGTTCTATGAATATGCAAATGAGCCCCGCCTCCACTCACTCACACCGCTCAGAGATCCACTCATTGACGATCACACATTGATCTGATTGGTTACAAGGTAGTTTGTGGCGTCAGAAACACCAGCGATTTCAAACCGTGTTTTTGAGACTGTCTTTGGTTCACTGCAGTTTTAAGGAGAAAATACTCAGCAATGCTGTCGACTTATGAATTTGCACATGGTTTGTCTTAAAGCATATTAAAAACACCACATAGACATATAAACAACATTAAAAGCTTGATTTTCACCACAGGGGGACTTTAACAACTGTGGTGGTCAAGAATCATGATATGAACAAAGCACTGTGACCAAAGCCCCCAACTAGACCATCAAAGATACTTTTATGACTTGTTGACCGACCAAAAGTGTCATATAAAACTACAATATATACCCCATAAATAGTGTTCATTCATTAATAAAATAGTGTAAATATTCAGGATTTATTAACAAAAAAACATTAAATAGCATTATGCATGACAGGCCGATTAGCGATACAAAACTGAACACGATTTTTAGCATCTTGTCTGAAATTAAGCGCGATATGCGAGTCCGTTTGAAATGTAATCAGTGCTCAATGACTAGATTGAAAACATCAACATTAAAAGCTTTTCAGATGAATCAGCCAACTTCTGAGCTCTGTGCTGTCAAACTGATGGGATTGTTTTAAAACAAAGCCGAAAGCGGTATGTATGCTTTCGAGGAATTCATTCGATCTTCTGAAAGCAGGAATATTAGGACTAACTTTGTGTTATCACTCCAATTCTGAAATAAAGTGAGTAGCTCTGCAGGCTGTTGGCACCATATGCAATACATTTTTACTTTTTGTAGCTGAGGTGAGAATGTATTAGAAGTTAGCATGCAAATATTTTGCATGACAACAGTATTTTAACTAAATTTATCAGTAAAAATTAAGCTAATACGCATTTTTGTCAAAAAAAAAAAAGTAAACAGTTATACTTATAATATATATTTAATACTTATTCATAAGTAAACAGCACAAATTAATCCGAAGGTGGCTGTTCAAAAGTACAGTAGTTGTACCATGGTACTTAGATGAAAATACTACAGTAATGAACCTTTATCATACTCATTAACATGGTATTTGGATGAAAAAAACACGCATTACCAAGGTGCATGACAGAAAAAACATGGTATAACTATGGTAGTATTATAAAAGCATGGTAGTGCCATATATGTAAAAAACAAAACATATATATAATTGTACTACATGTTGAAAAATAACATGGTATAATCACTGTATATGTTCAAAAAACATGAATTTATCATGGTACCGTATCCAAAACACAAAGAATTATCATGGTGCATCCCAAAAACATGGAATGATACCATGTTACCATATCCAAAAGCATGGTATTCTCTCTGTACAAGTCTAAAAAAGATAGTATTACCATGTTACCATGCCAAAAAAAAAAAAAAAAAAAAAATTGTTTCACCATTCAAGTGTAAAAAGAACATATTAATACCGCAGTACATATTGTTGTTGAGATTCATTAGACAGGGAGAACAATCCACAGCGCCTGAATCTGTGGTCAGGAGGTTATCAGCACGTCCTGCTCAGGGTGTTGAAAAGACAACGAGGGTGAAATGTTCCCCTCCTCCTCATAGTCCATTTCTTCCCCGAAAGCTGCTAAAGCCAATTACACTGTGTCACAATCTAATTAGTACAGCACTGCAAGCTGTATCTGATGCCTTTTAGCCAACAATAATGGAGGGAAATTATCTAAATTGATTTTTTTTCTTCCACAAGAGATTGGGGAGGCGTATGTGCGCGTTATCAGAACGAATGTCTCGCACTGGCTCTGAACCTCACTGTTGTTTTACGCCAGTCAAACTCTGCAGTTCTCCAAGAGAACCTTTATAATTGAGCTTTAATGCATGTTCACCTAAAGATAAAAATGTGATAATCATTTACTCATGTTGTTTTAAGCCTGCATTTCCTAATTATTTAGCAAAAGTTAGCCAAACGGCTAGTAAAAAAAGTTTACAACTGCTTTTACCAAGTGGGTTTTAATATTATTGTTGGCCTTTTTGCCACTTTTTTTAATAATAAAGTAGAAGAGGATGGAAAATGATGATTAGAACGCTGTCTACCCAAGCGAACGTATATTAGCATGTTTGCTAATCGCTAGGCCACACCTCTCTGTTTTAAACCCAAAGTATACTTCACAAATTTCATCACCAGAATAGTACAGAATAACAGTACTTTGTACATGCAGGCCGCACATGCGCACTGAATTGTTTTGCACTAATCAGCTGTTCCACAAGGTGGTAAAACTGGCCTAGCGTGGTGTTTCACAATAGAAAACGAAACTAAAAAGATGGACCAACAATAACAAAATATTGGACACTGCAACAACAAGAGACGCCCACATTGACAAGCGCTTGAGTGAAGGGGTTATGAGATAGGTGCAACTTTAGTTCAGAAGAATACAAAGACATTTTTATCCGTCATAATTTCTGGAGAAAAATAGCGCAGATTCTGGAAGTATATCATATCAAATGAAGTATAGGCGTTTGAAAAGTTCGACTGCACGCATTCGCTAGTGAATGCGTAAAAAAAAAAACTAAGTATACTTTGAAATGACGTTCATTATTATATTTTTTTTTTTAAATCATTAATCATATTACATTGGTTCCTTTTAACAAGGAAATATAAAGGCTAGTGGTTAGGCTAACTTAAAAATGGCTAAAGTATGTTCAAATCAAATATCGGTATATCACGATTCTACTTCCTCACAGTATTGTTTTAATACTGTAGCTGTATCAATCGCCCCTTTCACACATACAGTCTTTACCGGTATATTACCGGTATATGCGCTGTGTGAACTCGGAATGAAGTTTACCGGTATTTTGCACGTAAGAAGTGATTTGCACGTAAGAAGTGATTTGAAAGAGCAACGGCTCTGGGCCATTCATAAAATTATGACGTAGATGACGCGTTTACTCACCACCGTTTACAAACGTCTTCAAATTGGAGTGATACCGAAACTAAAGCGCTTCTCCTCATGCCGTGTTTAAAGATCACTTCCGACGACTGACATCACAGAATTTACCGGTAGAGTCATTCTGGCAATTTTACGGTAATTTACCGGGATTGGTGTGTGAAAGTCTATGTCGATCGTTTCAATCATGATCAGAAATCATATTGTAATGTATTGTATAGTGGTTGAATCCTGATTAGTGATTCACCAAAATATTTTTTTTTTACCGAAGCACAGAATCTGGAAACTTACTGTAATTTAGCCGAAAACCGAAAGACAGTATTACACTGTATTCCAGACATCAATCTGTAAGAATTTTTTTTTTTAAATATGTAATTTTGGTGATCAAAGATGAGTTTTAAGGGATGAAACTATTGACTACAGGGGGATTTTTAATTCTTACCGTGTTCGACGCAGTTTTCAATATTGATCTTTACTGTAGTGACAATTCAGAAGCGCTAACTGATCTGGCCGAATGTTGTTGTTTTATTCAGAGGAAATATAGTTTGCCGTAATTTCTTTGACATGTGCATTGCCTTCTGTACAATGTATAACACTTTGTGAATTAAGATCGATATAGCAATTTGTTTAATTAGCTTCTAAAAACAGCAACAATGCTATGCAAGGAACTAAACCACTAGCGTCGTCCACTTTTTGGCTTTGTCTTTATGTAGCACCAGCTGCAGAGAAGAACATGTCTGACACTTTAGCTAATGGAAGTTGACGCCAGCGTTAATGCTGCTTTGCTTTGTCCTCTCTTAGCTTTTGTCAGTGGGCTAAAGGAGAAATGGGCTAATTAAAATGTGGCAAACTGACACACTTTTGGCTCTGCTTCATCGAGCCTTGCATATGAATGAGCCGCTAACGAACGCGAGAGTGTCAAAACAAACACAGTCGCCACACAAAGGCTAAACTAGATGAAATGATGCTAATGATGCTAATGCCTCTTTATCTGCCATGTGCTTTATTTTCAGGCAGCATATTAGCATCAATGCATTGCTATTTCTTTTTAACACTAGCTCGGTTAATGCTGCAGAACTTTACGTTAACAAACATGTACCAGGTTTTCTGGGATAAAATGGCAAGTTAATACCATGCTAATACCATGGAGTTGTGGATATATCATGGTAATATCATGATTTTCTTGGGCTTTCATGTACGTACAATGGTATATAAACATGTTAATCATTCAATCATTTTTTTTTTCCACTGCACTCCTTTTCCATTGTATTTCATTGCAACGTCTTTACCTCAATGTCTCACGTTCATAACATCTACTTTTTCTTAATATCCTTAAAGATGTTATATTTGTTGTTTTTAGTTAGAAAACACAAGGGCTAAGGGTTAAGTGAACTTATAAATTGGCAAACATTTTTATTCCTCACATTATTGCATCACTATTTCAGGTAGGCACATTTGAATCAATACTTTTGTGAATTGATTCAATCACGATCAAATATGTGGTAATTTTTGTTGATGGTGAAATGTCAGACAGTTGACATGTTTACCTGCTGTAGCGTATCTACGTCATATACAGCATATATACAAAATAGACACTAATAGAGACAAAACTTGTCATTGGGAAGCATTAATTATTATAAAAATGCTACTTTTGAAAATGGATGGACCCTTGCATGGTATTTTCTGAAGAAAATGACTTGCCAGTGTTAAAGTTGCCACCAAAAACACAATTTACCATGATTTTTATCATTGTATCATTTTATTTTATCATCGTAAGTGTACCATGGTACAACCACAGAACTTTTTAAAAAGGGTAGCGGTTTAACCTATGTTGAAGAACTTCCATTGACCTCCACCTTTGGACAATACTGCAGCAGTCCATCACCATTATGCTAGTTGGAGGTGGACAGGTTATTAGAAAAAGGTCTTAATGGACCTTTGGGGGAAATTTATCCCAAAGACCAAGGTCGAAACCAAGGTAACACTCCTTACCCTTTAAGTTAAGTACCATGGGATGCTTTATGACCTCAAGTGAGACGTTTTTAAGTGACCTCTGAAGGACAGGATACAATGAGCAGCTCATTAGAGCAATTATTTTCTATTATCGTGATAGAAATGTCATTGTCTACCATAATTGTCAGCACCATAAGCAGAACTGGAGAGCAACATTAAACCCCACAGAAAGTCAATTTTAAGTGCTTTTGTCCATACAATGAAACTCAATGGGCTCCAAAAATTGGACCCCACTGACTTTCAGGAAGTCAATTTTAAGTCCTTTCGTCCATACAATGAAAGTCAATGGGGTCCAAAAATTGGACCCCATTGACTTTCATTGTATGGACAAAAGACATTTTTCAAAATACCTTCTTTTGTGTTCGATAGAAGAAAATAAGTCATACAGGTTTTGAACGGGTTTGTTTGTTGGTGTGGCTCAATGTGGTTCCTTCACGCTACACTAAAAGATGAGGGATGCTGGACCAACCGCACCCGAGGACCTTGGCAGAGGTCCCACAAAGCTCTTTGGTTCCTGTGGAAAATTACAGGCGGTCTGGAGGAGATGACATGAGATTTGAAGAACTAATTGGACATGAATTAGGGATCCCAGTTGCTGAGAGAACTGACCTCATAGTAAAGGCTCATATTGAGAGCGTCAAGACCGAGCTGTGCCAAACCTGGCACTATTATACACGAGATCTATCATGCATTTCCCATACAGCTGCTTAAATTCAATTAGTCATGCACTTAATGGTCACTCCATTATGTAATCAAAACTGATGTAAAACTGAGAGTGTCTAGCAGACAAATCACAACCAAAACACAAAACGGTGGTCACTGTTAAATATATGACTGCAATATGTAATCTATTTATCCAAATAGATCTGGTGCCATCCACACCCATGCAACACTGGATATGATTCACTGCTGTAAATGCAAACGAATAGCAGCTTCAGATAATATAGAGTCAGTGTAACACTGATTATTCATCACAACAATATAGAAATAGAAAAAAGTTGTTTTCATTATCGTTATATTTTGATTATTTAAACAAATATATATTATAAAATGTTTATTCAGGTTATTACATTCTGATTATTATGAAATGTATATGATTACTACTTTCCAATTATTATAAAATGTGTATTCTTATCATTAGTAACTAATTTGAATTATTTAAAAAAATATATTTTTTCCTAAGTATAACATTCTGATTATTATTAAATGTTTATTCTGATTATTCTGATTATTATTATTATTATTATTATTATTATTATTATTATTACATTCTGATTATGAAATGTGTATTATGATTACTACAGTCTAATTATATATTTATTATATGTTTCTTTTGATTATTATTACATTGTTTTATTATAGTATTACTATATTCTTATAAATGTTTATTTGTTTTATAAAATGCTTATTCTGATTGTTACATTCTAATCATTATAAAATGTTTATTCTGATTATTGTATTTTGATAATTACAAAATAATGTCTGATTATTATAAAATTTTGACTATTATAAAAGGTTTATTCTGATTATTATTAAATTGCAATTATTATAAAATGTTTGTTCTGATTAATATTACATTTTAATTATTTATTTTAATTATTACATTATGATAATTATAAAATGTTTTTATGATTATTAAATTCTGATTATTATTAAATGTTTATTTCGATTATTGCATTTTCATTATTATAAAATGCTACTTCTGATTATTATTAAATTCTGACTAATATAAAATGTTTACTTTGATTATTAAATTCTGAATATTCTTGAATATATATTCTGATCATTATTACATTTAAACTCTTGTCATTTTTTTAATCAATTAAATTAATTTGCCTTTGTATAAAAGCAACATGCAACACAAGGCAGTGTGTGACAGTAACTGTATCATGTTTATGAAATATGGTATCATATCAACATCTGAAAAGTGAAACAACCCTTAAAAATAACTGAGGTTGTTTCATGAGGCAATAAAAAACATTGTGAATTGAACATTTTAAATGCTAATGCAACTTAATCAGAGAACTCTAGATGAAATAAACGACATAATGTTTAATCAGGGACCAGTAACCGTAAGTCATTCCGAATGGTTGCTTTTAATTTCAAGCTTGATTTTCTATGCTTGGAATCAAATTTGTGAAAAAAAATAAATAAAAAAAAATAAATACAAGTTGCTCACTTGCATATCAAAACATGCATGGCATGCATACAAATGAGGTAAATGAGCTCAGTTCACATTTTTCAGTTGGAAATTTCAATAGTACCGACAAACCATGACAACCTCCCCACAACTCAAGCAAGCGTCTGGAGGAAATCAGGAAGAGGGAAGAGGGAAGGTGCCAGGTGTCACACCAATTATTTTCTCATTAGCGAATTTGTGCCGGATATAATATGCCAAATTTAGCAGCAGTTCAGTTAGTTCCCCATTCACCGTGTGATGAAAGCAGAGGTGTTTCAGAGACAATTTACAGGGTCGAATAAGAGGATCTTCTGTGGGGATGAGAATCAGAAAGAACTTAACGATTCTGATTTCACTTAACCATCCTTAATTTCAATAACACAATTAACTGGTCCAAAGTGAAGAATATTTGCTAATAAAGAATAATTGACTTAAATATACCAATCAACAATTTCAGTTAAATGTTGTTTTTTCCAATTAATTCATTAGAAATGAAAGGCAGTTCACTGAACACACTCATTAGATTCATTAGTTTCGAGTCATTAGATTGATTCAAACCGAGTCTTGTTGACTGATTCATTAATACACTGTTTCCAAACCTAGTTTTCCTGCATAAATCACACTGAAAGAAAAGTTGCTTGGCCATAAGAGCATCCTCTCACTGTCATAATGCAATATCTCCGAACATATGATATCCACGAACAAACTTGGTTATTGAGGCTTTCAAGTCAGAACAAACCATTAGTGATTCAAGAACGAGAAAAATGAAAGCGTATAGAGACATGCTGCACGCTTCGAAACGCTCACGGAAAAAGCTTGTTTTTCGCCTTGGCTTTTACTTGAGGTGTTGCGGTTACAGCAAGTTTGGAAAGGTCATCTTCTCAAGACACAATCTCTCGTGATTCACTTGTAAACACAAGTGACCTGACACACTCGGCGTCTGCTTCCAGTGTGTGTACAGGGTTAGTGTGACCTTATAAGACCTTCTACAACAAGTACAAGAAGACTGGTGACATTCAAAGAGAAAGGTCAGGTCTTATCAGAGCACGTGGAGAGAGAAGACCATCTCGAGAAGATAAGAGAACACCACAGCTCGGCGGAGAGAAGCATTCTGGGTAATTGGTATAGTGTGGGCAACAGTGCAACAGCACAAAGCCGACCCTCACTGTAAAAAAAAAAAAAATTTTTTTTTTAAGTACAATCAACTTGGATGTTTAAGTCATTTCAACTTAAATTACATTAAACTGGCTTTAAAAAAGTTGAAAACGTTTTTTTTTTTTTTTTTTTTTTTTTTTTTGGTGAGTTAAAGCAATGTAAAAAACATATGTTGCCATAACTTATTGATCATTTCATTTTTTACAAGATCTGTTAAGTATAGCTTTACATAATTCACTCTCAGGTCAAATTAAGATACATTTATGCATATTTTTTCATTAGACCCGCTCATTAGGGTCCGCTTCAGAGGAATATAACAGACAAAATTGAATATAGCATAAAAATATATTAATCAATAAATAAATGTGCAATTTAATGTGTCCATAGAAGTATTTAAATTATGAGAAATGCATTTATGTAAAAATAAAAAATTAAATACGTTACATACAAATGTAATTTTCAAAAACTAAATATATGAAGACAAGAATATATGAAGAAAAT
Organism: Squalius cephalus; assembly: GCA_022829025.1. Classification (NCBI taxonomy): domain Eukaryota; kingdom Metazoa; phylum Chordata; class Actinopteri; order Cypriniformes; family Leuciscidae; genus Squalius; species Squalius cephalus. The sequence continues at coordinate 4,543,789 of CM040807.1, read as the reverse complement.
ATGAAGACAATTAAATATATCATGAAATACTAAGAAAAAAAAACATATTGAAAGAAAAAATAAGGCGAGAAATGTATTTATGTACGATAAATTATGGCTAGAAATTAGGACAAACCATGTATTTACATATTTACTTTCACCAGTTATATCTCTCTGTAGAAAATAGTAATGATGGATTAGACATACTAATCATGTGTATGTTAATGTATTTGTCTACATGAAAGTGTATTATGTATTTGCTGAAAACAAAACAAAATACATGTAAAACAAAAAAACAAAAATAAATAAAACATCAAAAACAAGACAAAGCAAAGCAAAGAAAAAAAACTAAACAAAACAACAAAAACACAAAACAAACTACAAAAACAAAAAAATAAAACAACATCAAAAACAAAACAAAAAATTAAAAAAGCAAAAACAAAAATGCAGCAAATTGAAGTGTTTCACTGAATTTAATATTTAAAGTTGATGCAGAAAAAGATTATGTCCTTGCTATTTGCAAAAGAGCATTCAAGCATTTATGCTCTATTGCACTGTATATTGCATTGGGTTTAAATATTATGAGCAATTCAATACAACAAATGCCTCGTGAGCAACGTCTTCCTTGACCAATAAACATAATTGTTAAATCTAATTGTTCATCTCATAAGACACTGCACTATATAAAGAATAATGAACAAGAGTAACAGCACTCAAACCAGCCATAATGCAACAGTGATTTCAAAGCAAGAAGTCAGTGCCCATGGGTAACACTTTACAATAAAGTCTCATTTGTTAACAGTAGTTAATGCATTAACTAACATGAACTAACAACGTATACAACTTTTGATTTTAAAAAATGCATTAGTAAATGTTCAGATCAACATTAACAAAGATGTAAACATGTTAACAAATAAAACCCTGTTGTAAAGTGTTACTATAATATAGTGAACTGGATGCAGTTCTTCTTTTATTGTTGGAAACCATTTTAAATGTATCTGATATCTGTCCATCTACACTACATTTCTCTTGTTATCTCTAAAGCATTGATTCATTCTGGATTCATGCACATAAAACGAATGTTTCAACAGAGCCCTTCTCTCTGAAGCCTGTGAAATGTTAAACATCTGCTCACCGAGACATCAAGTCTTGCATGATAGAGAGCCGTCTATCAGGCTTTTCCAGGAATCAGATCTCAGAACGATTCATTATTCCTCCAGAGATCCGTTTCCAATCTCATTTGTGTGTCGAGGAAGTTCAAAGCATCCGGGGAACATCACTGATCACAGGTTTGGAAAGTTCAAGAGCGATGTCCAGTGCCCATATCTATAGACAGCTTGATCAGATTTCAGCAACATGCAGGAATATCCTTTTAACTCTTTCCCCGCCAGTGTTTTTGCAAAAAGTTAGCAGCATTTTTTATCATCTTCACACACACACACAAAAAAAAATCATGGCCCCCAGAACATTTTGTTGTATGAATATCTGAACATACAATATAAAAAAGAAAGAACAAAGCCTTGACATTGACAAAAAAACAACAAAAAAAAGTAAAGTTTAATTTATGTGATCAAAGCTGAATTTTCAGCATCATTACTCACATTACTCACTTACATCATTCAGTGTCACATGATCCTTCAGAAATCACTGTAATATGATGATTTGATGCTCAAGAAACATTTATGATTATTATCAATGTTGAATAACGTTGTGCTGCTTAATATTTTTGTTGAATCAGTGATCCTTTTTTTTTTAGGATTCTTTGATAAATACAAGTTTTAAAAGAACAGCATTTATTTGAAATTGAAATCTTTTGTAATATTATAAATGTCTATACGGTCACTTCTGATCAATCCAATGCATCCTTGGTGCATAAAATGAATGAATGAATAAATGAATGAATGAATAAATGAATGAATGAATAAATGAATGAATGAATAAATGAATGAATGAGGCATTATTTGAATGAACGAATGAATGAATTAATGAGGCATTTATATGAATGAATGAATGAATTAATTAATTAATGAATGAGGCATTTATATGAATGAATGAATGAATGAGGTATTTATATGACAATGACAATTTGACAATGACAATGACAATGTCAATGACACTGTCATTGTATTTATATGAATGAATGAATGAATGAACGAATAAATGAATGAGGCATTTATTTGAATAAATGAATGAATGAATGAATGAATAAATGAATGAGACATTTATATTAATAAATGAATGAGGCATTTATATGAATAAATGAATGAGGCATTTATATGAATAAATGAATGAGGCATTTATATGAATGAATGAATGAATGAATGAATGAATAAACTAATGAATGAATGAGGCATTTATATGAATGAATGAATGAATGAATGAATGAATTAATGAATTAATGAGGCATTTATATGAATGAATGAATGAATGAATGAGGCATTTATATGAATGAATGAATGAATGAATGAGGCATTTATATGAATAAATGAATGAGGCATTTATATGAATAAATGTATGAGGCATTTATATGAATAAATGTATGAGGCATTTATATGAATGAATGAATGAATGAATGAATGATGCATTTATATGAATGAATGAATGATTTAATGAATGAATTAATGAATGAGGCATTTATATGAATGAATTAATGAATTAATGAATGAATTAATGAATGAGGCATTTATATGAATGAATGAGGTATTTATATGAATGAATGGATGAATGAATGAATAAATAAACGAATGAATGAATAAATGAGGCATTTATATGAATGAATGAATTAATGAATGAATTAATGAATGAGGCATTTATATGAATGAATGAATTAATTAATGAATTAATGAATGAGGCATTTATATGAATGAATGACTGAATGAATGAATGAATTAATGAATGAGGCATTTATATGAATGAATGAATGAATTAATTAATGAATGAATTAATGAATGAATTAATGAATGAGGCATTTATATGAATGAATGAATGAGGTATTTATATGAATGAATGAATGAATGAATGAATAAATAAACGAATGAATGAATAAATGAGGCATTTATATGAATTAATGAATTAATGAATGAATTAATGAATGAGGCATTTATATGAATGAATGAATTAATGAATTAATGAACGAGGCATTTATATGAATGAATGAATTAATTAATTAATGAATTAATTAATGAATGAGGCATTTATATGAATGAATGAATGAGGTATTTGTATGAATGAATGAATGAATAAATGAATGAGGCATTTATATGAATGAATGAATGAATGAATTAATGAATGAATTAATGAATGAAGCATTTATATGAATGAATGAATGAATGAATGAATGAGGCATTTATATGAATGAATTAATGAATTAATGGATGAATTAATGAATGAGGCATTTATATGAATGAATGAATGAATAAATGAATGAATTAATGAATGAGGCATTTATATGAATGAATGAATTAATTAATTAATGAATTAATTAATGAATGAGGCATTTATATGAATGAATGAATGAGGTATTTGTATGAATGAATGAATGAATAAATGAATGAGGCATTTATATGAATGAATGAATGAATTAATGAATGAATTAATGAATGAGGCATTTATATGAATGAATTAATGAATGAATTAATGAATGAATTAATGAATGAAGCATTTATATGAATGAATGAATGAATGAATGAATGAGGCATTTATATGAATGAATTAATGAATTAATGGATGAATTAATGAATGAGGCATTTATATGAATGAATGAATGAATGAATGAATGAGGCATTTATATGAATGAATGAATGAATGAGGCATTTATATGAATGAATGAATGAATGAATGAATGAATGAAGCTTCAATGAGTCCAGCTTCAATGATAGAAGTATTAGACAGTATGGTAGTGTGTATTCTGATCATACACACACACACACACACACACACACACACACACACACACACACACACACACACTATTAAGCCTGGCTCACACTACAGGAGTTTTAAAATCCTAACCGATTTCGAAATCTGGTTGCAGCACACACTTAAGGAGAATCTTTGGTGATTTTCTTCCCTCAAATCTTAAACATGCTCACACTACAAGGTTTGAAAATCGCGGTGCACCACACACTACAAAATGTTATTAAGATTATCGTGCCAGAGGAAGCGCCTCACGTGATCTCACGCAGCAGATCTGAAGTGGAAAGGCATGGAAACATATGGGATATGCATTGAGACACACACGCACGCACATACACACGCACAGAGACTTTGAACCTACCGGTACTTTGAGTTAAGAGCTTAGATCGGGCCCAAAAAATCAAGCCCGACCCTACCCGAGCCCATGCACGTTGTGTCCGAGCCCGGTCCGGTATTAAAAAATATATATATATTTTTAATACGTGGGCCGTTATAACCAGGCGGTGCCAGATATTTTTTTTAACGCAGGTGCTGAGGGGGTGCTAGATATATAGCCTATATAAATTCTATTACAAAAATTGGCCACTTAATATTTAATATTCAATTATTTGAATTGTCACAATTAAAGTATTAATTTTATTAAATTGACCAAGCACAACATTCAGCATTCAATCAAATATTGATTAAAGATGTGTTATTATTAGGCTAATAATGTTATTTCAACATAATATCTCGTTATTTCGACATAATATGCGTGCAACAAGCAAGATGTGCATTTGTAAATCCGGTGAGGCGTGGATTGATTTTATTAATAAACTAGTGTTTTCTGTCGGCTGCAAAAATGAAGTTGACGATCGCCATCTCCGTAGGCTACTGAACGCGCCTATAGAGAGAAATGCATAGATTACATAATCAGAGAGTAGCCTATTTCTTTTCGTTTTGAATTGTTTCGTTTAAAGAAATTATTTTTAAACTATTAAAAATTTATGATGAGATGCGCTCCAGTTCACGAGCAATGCAAGTGACAGCGCAGGTGCCTCCATGTCATGTTGCATGATTATTGTCTGCAATATTTGCTCCAGGCAATTGGTTGATAAAAATTATATAAATTAAGAAACAATTTATACAAAACGAAATTCACTTTAAATAAAGGCTTTCTACAAAACAAAACTTAATGAAGTGGTCAAAATCATGTCTGACCCACTCTCTGTCTCCCGATACATTGCACATCATATCTTACTCGTGCTGTTCACTTTTCATAATCAACATAGCCTAAATGGAAAAATATATAAATATAATAATAAATGATTATATTTTAACAAATAGCACAAAAAACACAAGCATTTTAATCCACTTCGTTTTAACGCGCTTTTTAGTTTCGGTTTCATTACTGAACATGTAGGCCTACTTGTCTTTGTGCCTGCTGACCACAGCGTAACACTTATTTATTTAGCAAATAAATGGAGATAAAAACGCATATCGAGTTGAGTCACTCAAAATTATCTCAAGGGAAATTCCTTCAGCAGGACAGCCCTACTTGTTTCCTGGCTATTTTAACAGCACTGACGTAATCACAGTCTTGCTCATCCCGATTTAAAATCTTAAATATCAAACATGTTTGATATGATCGGGGCGAGCCCGATTTGTGTGAGAGCAGATCGGGAGGTGCAAGATTCGATCTGTGAACGCCTCACATTACCAGATAATCTGCGCCGAACATCGGAACCGATCAAGGTCCTCGACAAGATTTTTTCTCAGATTCTCGGGAGGGGTAAATCGGGCATAAATCGGCCTAAAATTCCTGTAGTGTGAGCCAGGCATTACTTGTCAAAAAATACAACAGAAAGAACAAAATAGCCATAAACCTTCAGCCTATAGTGAAAACATTTCAAACGCCAGGACTACAAAAAAACAATATCCAGCTTTAAAAAACAAATCCTATGAGCGAGAGCGATGATGAACCGGAGACCCCGTTTGTCCTTCCTCTGGTCTCTCAGAAGTCTCATTTCTGTCAACAGGAGCTCGTTATTAGATTTCACCTCCCCACAGGACAGGTTCTGTCCCGAATCATGTTGCTCTGACCCACAGACACACAACAGGGACACGGTGGGTGTCAGACTTCCCTCAGGCAACAGCACATGCAATTAACTGTCCAACTCAGACCCATGCCAAGACACACACACATTTCCTCACAGCAAATGTGCTCTTTGAACAGGAAACCGGCTCTTGAACCAGAAACACAAGTCATGGAGTCCCACAGACCAAATCCAGACAGAAACAAATAAAACGGACGCTTGGTTTGTGTAAAGCTACAATGCAGAACTGGACCATATATTAACTTAATGCATTTTTTTAAGTCTACATCAGTAAGTGTGCCCATAAATATGGAAACCCCATAATATAAACAGAAAAATTAAGCAAAACAAAGCCATAAACTCACCCGTGTTTATCGGAGTCGACCAGAATGCGCACTAATATCCCTGTCACAGCCACTAGGATGGGGTAGTGATCAACACTCTCCAGGCCTACACAGAAAATAACACATGGTTTTAAGAGTGGCTCAGGTTATATATTTTATAACAAAAACTGATCTGGTTCTGGATGCTGATTGGTCAGCAATCTAAGGGTGCTAAAATACATAATATATGTGTATTAAGCATCATAATCAGCCCAACACAGCAACACTGACTCAACCAAAGGCATGAGTTTAGGACAGGATTGTCTGTTCGACTGACCAATGAAAGAAGGGGTGAGCGTTCGGGAATTTTGTATGAAAATGATCTTCTTTGCAATTCCCTTTGGTTTATTTGAACTTCACTCTCAAATAATATTGATATATTGAATTTTTTATTTGTTTTTATAAACATAAAATGTAATATTGACTGTTTATCTTTCTTTAACACACAACCATTGTCGTTTAAAATCAACTACAGACTGTAATAAATATGTAAATATATGTACATATGAAACATCACTTTAATATATGTACTGTATTAATATGCAGTAAACACACACACACTACATGTATTTGAATTTAAAACGTGGTTTCATTAAAAAAAGTTATTTATTGTAATTACATTGCTAAATTATAAACAAGAAAATGGTGTCTTAGCAAAAGTGTGTTCACAAGTTTATAGCTGTCATGGAGCAGCAATATTTATTGAAAAAGACACTTTAATGCTTCAGTATATGTTCACTGCTCGGTAAAAAAAAAAAAAAAAAAGAAAGAAAAGTTCTTGTTTGGATTTAAATAGACAAAAGCTTAAGAGTTTTTGATTGGATCATTATTGCAGTGATTATTATGTTTCTAGCATGTTATATGTTTGGCAACAGTTCTTCTAACCCTATTGATGGAGTGTGTAGCTTTTCATTTCTTAAACAACCATGTATGAAGACACAACATGGCCATATTACAGGATGACAATGTCAAGATTCATTAGGCTCAAACTGTGAAAGAACGAAGAATCATTTTCTCACATGAATCTTCTCCTCTGAGTCCAGAGCTTAAATTCATTGAAAGTATTGACAATTACAATACAAGATCTTGACCAAACATTAATGGAAATATATGTTGAGATGTTATTTCCATCAATATGGTCATGATGTGTCTTCATAAATGGTGTTTTAAGAAATGAAAAGTTATTATGCAGGGAAAAGTATAGTGTTAGAAGAACTGTTAACCAAACATATAACATGAAACTAATAATCTAATGATCCAATCACAGACATGACTCTTAAGCATTTGCCTATTTAAATCCAACAGCGACTTTTTTTGGCCGGCCAGTGTGTACATACATATACACTCACCTAAAGGATTATTAGGAACACCATACTAATACTGTGTTTGACCCCCTTTCGCCTTCAGAACTGCCTTAATTCTACGTGGCATTGATTCAACAAGGTGCTGAAAGCATTCTTTAGAAATGTTGGCCCATATTGATAGGATAACATCTTGCAGTTGATGGAGATTTGGGGGATGCACATCCAGGGCACGAAGCTCCCGTTCCACCACATCCCAAAGATGCTCTATTGGGTTGAGATCTGGTGACTGTGGGGGCCATTTTAGTACAGTGAACTCATTGTCATGTTCAAGAAACCAATTTGAAATGATTCGAGCTTTGTGACATGGTGCATTATCCTGCTGGAAGTAGCCATCAGAGGATGGGTACATGGTGGTCATAAAGGGATGGACATGGTCAGAAAAATGCTCAGGTAGGCCGTGGCATTTAAACGATGCCCAATTGGCACTAAGGGGCCTAAAGTGTGCCAAGAAAACATCCCATTACACCACCACCACCACCACCAGCCTGCACAGTGGTAACAAGGCATGATGGATCCATGTTCTCATTCTGTTTACGCCAAATTCTGACTCTACCATCTGAATGTCTCAACAGAAATCAAGACTTCGACTGACCAATTTTGGTGAGCTTGTGCAAATTGTAGCCTCTTTTTCCTATATGTAGTGGAGATGAGTGGTACCCGGTGGGGTCTTCTGCTGTTGTAGCCCATCCGCCTCAAGGTTGTGCGTGTTGTGGCTTCACAAATGCTTTGCTGCATACCTCGGTTGTAACGAGTGTTTATTTCAGTCAAAGTTGCTCTTCTATCATCTTGAATCAGTCGGCCCATTCTCCTCTGACCTCTAGCATCAACAAGGCATTTTCGCCCACAGGACTGCCGCATACTGGATGTTTTTCCCTTTTCACACCATTCTTTGTAAACCCTAGAAATGGTTGTGCGTGAAAATCCCAGTAACTGAGCAGATTGTGAAATACTCAGACCGGCCCGTCTGGCACCAACAACCATGCCACGCTCAAAATTGCTTAAATCACCTTTCTTTCCCATTCTGACATTCAGTTTGGAGTTCAGGAGACTGTCTTGACCAGGACCACACCCCTAAATGCATTGAAGCAACTGCCATGTGATTGGTTGATTAGATAATTGCATTAATGAGAAATTGAACAGGTGTTCCTAATAATCCTTTAGGTGAGTGTATATATATATATATATATACTCATGTGAAAAAGAAAGGAAACCCTTTAGAATTATATGGTTTTACGTATCAGAACATAATAAAAATAATCTGGACCAGATGAATAAACTAAATCTATTAAAGCCACTAAACAGCACTTAGTAGGCTAGTAGGTCACTGAATCCGATGCGTAAAAATGTGCCATCTAATAACAACTTTAAAATGCACTGAAAGCCACACTTCTCTGTTTAAGTTCAGGTAACAACATGACCCAACCTCATTAATCATAAATGTAACGTTCTTCAGTGTCAAGGCTGAAAACTCTCCTGATGATGGTTTATGTTTATGAATTGGATTATGTTTTCATACAAACTCGCCGTGTAATCTCTTGACCTATTCGTCTAATATCATTCCCTGAGCGTGCAAGGCTGACTTTACAAACTTCTGAAGGGTTTCAGAGGTGAAGTCAAGAACGTCGCAAAAAACGCTTATCAAATTACTTTTTATTTGTTCTGGGACTTGAAACAAGCTGCTATAAAAGGGACAAGTGAAAAGTTGACTGTTAGATTACACCAAACCATATTTCGGCTCACAGGGGACACGATCAAGGGTGGACCGAAATACCTGAGAGGTTTAAATTCAGCACAGCACAATAAGCGTTTCAGAAATATAATTGCATTCAAGTGCATCCTCAAGTACGTACTAAAACATGCAGCTCATGTTCAATGCTTCTATTTGCATTAATGTAGGATTATTTATTACGTAAGAAGGAAATTAGAGTTACCTGGGAGACGCAAGTTGACCACCCTGTCAAACAGGTTTCTTTCAGCCGTAACTCGGTTTAACACCTGGTTCAGGAGCTGCAGACAAAAAGTAAAATAAAAATGTTGTCAAAACAAAATGTAGCACATAATAAAAAAAAAACAGAGATAAGAAATTTCTCCTAATTAAAGCTAGGGTAGGTAATCCTGTTCAGAAACACTTTTTTTTATACTGGGTGAAATGGTCCTTCCATCCTGAGAGTAGTCAATACATTATGTGTTCAGAAAAAGGAATGAAAACAATCAGACCTCTGTAGCAGCTGCAGGACAGTAAAAACTCTGACCAATCACTGCCACTCGGTCCGAGTGTAAAGAACCAATCAGATGCCTTCAGAGCCAGGAGGAGTGTCTTAGCAGTGTCAATCAAGTTCGCGTACACGCTGATCGCCCCTCTCTTGCACAGCGCGTACCGTCATTCAAAATCAAGATTGCCGGTGCGCCGAGCAGCTGTGCTAATGGCGGACAAACAACCAAAACTACCAATTTCTCGAGTGGAACCTGCTCATACAACAAAGACAGGTAAACGGAAAAAGACCGATGACGATAAACAAGCCCGTCGGAGCCCATTGACTCAGTGTTAAAACTCTAGCCGCATAACATACAGATAAAATGTCACGCACTGTGCAAAGCAACAATTGAAACCTGCTAATTCACTGGCTTGTCATGTTGCTAAAATAATGTACTAGCAAACCTTATTTAGCATTACATATCGCTAGAATAATTATTTACATAGCCTACTGCAACGTTAGTTACCGTTATATTATCTTACTAGCTATTTATAACTCATAGAAAGAGTGCAACGTTATAAAGTTACATTACATGTGATTCTGACATGATGCTACATGCACTGCGCTCCTTCCTCTCCGCTTGTCTCAGGTAAATAATGCGTCTTCGGTCGGAGTCGCGCGTTCATGCGTTTTGGGGGCGTGGCTTTGGAAGGACCCCAGAAGGGAGAGGGTGGACTGAATGGAAATAATGAGCTGTCTTTAAAACAGTCGTTAGAGGTCTACATACACTCGATTTTTATACTTTCTTTTTCAGAATACTTACATTTTAATTATGTATTGATATATACATAAAGTTTAAACAAATTTGAAAAATAATTTTTTTAGACCATTCTTACCTACCCCAGCTTTAAAGAAACAGTTCATCCAAAAAATAAGATACAAAACAAAATGAAACAACACAACACAAAATGAAAAATAAAACATAAAACAAGATGAAACAACACAAAGAAAAACAAAGTGAAGCAAAGCAAAACCAAGATGAAACGACAGGAAACAAAAGGCAAAACAAAACAGAAAAAAAATTGAAAACAGCACAACATTAATTAACACAAAGCAAGATGAAACAACAAAACAAAAAAAAAAAAAAAAAAAAAAATGAAAACACAACAAAATGAAGCAAAGCAAAGCAAAATAAACAAAAGATGAAATAAAACAAAACGAAGCAAAGTAAAACAAAAACACAAAACAAGATGAAACACCACAAAACAAAAACAGCACAACATAAATCAACACAAAACAAGATTAAACAACAGAAAAAAAAAACACAAAACAAAATGAAACAACAAAATGAAGCAAAGCAAACACAAAACAAAATGAAACACAACAAAATGAAGCAAAGCAAACACTAAACAAGATGAAACAACACAAAACAAAAACACAAAACAAAATGAAACACAACAAAATGAAGCAAAGCAAACACAAAACAAAATGAAACGCAACAAAATGAAGCAAACTCAAAATAAGATGAAACAACACAAAACAAAATGAGACTACACACACACAAAAAAAACATTCTTCTTCCTAAAAAAGCAAGAAATATCTAGAGGTGGGCATAGATTGATTTTTTTAATCTAGATTAATCTAGATTAATTTTGAAATTAATCTAGATTAATCTAGATTAAAATGGCTCATTTGAATTCTGCCGAAGGCATTCAGAATATGTGTGCTACCCAAATAATGACTATAAAAGTAAGTCTTTGAGAACGGGTTTCTCAAGCCAGGTGGCGCATTAGACCAGGGGCTCATCTCCTGTTTCCAAAATGCATCACAAACTGCTTGAGAAAGCTGTTCTACTCATAGACTGTAAAAGGTTACTACTGTACTGTTACCGTCCGTAGGCAACATTAGGTAGGCCTATGTTATTATCAACTACTATAGGCTATCAATTAGGGATGGGCGATATGGCCTAAAATCCATATTGTGATATACATTGCAGCCTCTTGCGATAACGATATATATTATAATAAAACCATTTAAGAACAGGTTACACAGAACCTGCTAAATAACTGCTAAATGTTTTTTTTTTTTTTTTTTTTGAAAGGGTGTATGTAGTTTTGAGAACATATATTGTGCAAAACTGTAAGTATACAACATAATTTTGCAGATAAATAAAATTTAAGTACACTAGCTGCAGAGACTTAAATAGGTCTAATGTTTATTATGGCTTGGAGCTTATGAAACCCCAAATTTAAAATTAGAATATTGTCTAACTGATGTCTTTTCAGTTAAAAAGAAACACAACAACGATTCTTAAAATCGGGCGCTTTTAATAAAAAGATATTATGTGCTACACCACTCACTAAGATATATTGGGAATAATACGCGCGCGCTGGTATTCAATATGTTTCATTTTGAATTTGAGGTGGTAGCTGCTAGAACGGATTAGTCGTGTGTTAACTTACCGAACTGTTACACCACACAGTCTACGTCGGACGGCTTAAATCCGAACCAAGTCCAAATAATGGATGTTGCACGGATCTTTTACACCAGCTTTCACTTTCAGCCGTGTTTACTTAAAGTCCCCGTGAACCGGAAGTTGCAAACGACTTTTCTCCAGTGTTGTGACGTATTTCCCAGTGAAAAGGAATATTGAACAGAGGGCAGGGTTTTACTCTAGCGCTCCTCCTCTCCATCTCTGCTCATAACAGACTAACGGTTTGAGGGGAGTGGTTAAAGGAGAACTCCGGTCAATTTTAACATTGAGCTCATTTTTTTGTACATTTGGAGTGCTGTCAATACAGAGAACAACGACAAAAATCGGTGTTGCCTACACCGAGTTATTCTTTTTTTTAAATTTGCACCCTGTTGACTTCAATGGGGCAAGTACTAAACCTGCTTTTAGCCTCTTAACATCCTTGATGTGTCATTACAAGTGCACAGAAAATGTGAGTGATTCCTTCTGAGTGAACACGAGTGAGTCTGACTGCAGTAGATGTGAAAGAAATGTATAAAAATGATGTTATTTAAGCCAGCGCAAATACCTTTGTTTACATCCTGTTTTTCGGTTGAAGTCCAAAGTAGTCGATTGCAGAGTTCACACGCATAGGTTTAATACCTATGATCACGCGCGTGAACTCGGCAATCGACTACTTTGGACTTCAACCGAAAAACAGGATGTAAACAAAGGTATTTGCGCTGGCTTAAATAACATCATTTTTAAACATTTCTTTCACATCTACTGCAGTCAGACTGACTCGTGTTCACTCAGAAGGAATCACTCACATTTTCTGTGCACTTGTAATGACACATCAAGGATGTTAAGAGGCTAAAAGCAGGTTTAGTACTTGCCCCATTGAAGTCAACAGGGTGCAAATTTTAAAAATAGAATAACTCGGTGTAGGCAACACCGATTTTTGTAGTTGTTCTCTGTATTGACAGCACTCCAAATGTACAAAAAAATGAGCTCAATGTTAAAATTGACCGGAGTTCTCCTTTAAGCGTTGCCCAAACCAATTCCTCAAACCTACGTCATCAGAGAAGGTCCTCCAATGCAGAGGGGAGGGGCATTTTCAGATTTTGATTAAAGATTACCATGGTAAAAAAAATTTTTTTTAAATATTTTCTTGCACGGATTAATTGTTCACCACAAGACTAGTAATATGCGCTAACAAAGTAAATAGGGTCAATTTTGATTTCATGGGGACTTTAAGATGACGACGAATATGATGCGTTGCAGCCGGGTGTTCCTCGCGGCCGCGGGTAGATTGCGTCATCATAGCTTGTGTAGAGCAGCTCCCAACCCAACTTTGAGAATAGATTAACGGCGATATTTTTTTTATCGCGCGATAAGAGTCTCGCGTTAACGCCGATAACGGCCCACCACTAGAAATATCACAATATACGTATATCGCCTTTCTTATAGAATGTATTGCAATATATAGTGTCGTAGACCCTGTTATACTGATACGCAACATCAGATTCTTGGTGATGCATAGCCCTACACAAGATGAAACATCACAAAACATTAGACCCCACTGAATTTGACTGTATGAACTTTCTTCAGAATATCTTACTTTGTGTTTGCAGAAGAAATCAAACCAATACAGGTTTGGGTGAACTATTCCTTTAACATCAACAGATTTCGCCTGATCCAGTTTCAGTGAGCAAACCAAACACATCTGGTCGTAAATCAAAGTGACTGCAATAATTATTCCCTTCGCTTCTTTAGCACACCTCATGGGCTCAACATCCTGCGGCCAAGAATTGAATTCAGAGGAACCCAGCTGTCAGGTGCCGATTATTGACGTTTACTATAGCACTGAGGGTCTCAAACTGGGGTACGAAACAGTTGCTGAGTTCTGCCGTTCATTTTATTCTCTCCGAACTCTCTTCGATACAAAAACAACCCTGTGTGAGTTCTTGTTTTTAATGTTGATCATATATTATACGAGCAAGAATAATGCAATGTTTCCCAAATATCCACACGACTGCAAATGTGACACTGATTTTATACAACAGTTCAACAAAAGAAAGGGTAATATAAAGTGCTGTTCATTTTAAACAGTATTTTTTGCTCAATTTTGCAATGAAATAAAAGTTCCACAGCAGAACTGAATCGCGAGAGTCAATGATTCAATGACTCATTCATAATACAGCCACTTGATGACTCACTCATACCGCCACCTAGAGGTGGTTTTAATGTAATATTTAAAAGTGATGTTTACCATCATTGCATATTTATCAACTGAATTTTTTTTTATTTTATTTTTATTTTATTAAGGTATTTATAAAGGTAAAAAATGCACTGGAAAAAATAGACTTAAGGGGGCAAATTTGTTCCTTAAAGGGATAGTTCGGCCAAAAATGATATTTAACCCATGATTTACTCACCCTCAAGCCGTTCGAGATGCATATGTCAATCTTTTTTCAGACGAACACATTTTCAGTTATTTTAGAAAATGTCTTAGATCTTTCAGTGGTTATAATGTGAAGTTATGGGGTCCACCTCCTTCAAGTCCCAAAATGTGCATGCATCCTTCACAAAAGTAATCCATCCGGCTCCAGGGGGATAAACGAAGGCCTTCTGAGGGTAATCCGTGCGGTTTTGTCGTAAAAATATACATATTTAAAACTTTATAAACCGGATGGATTACTTGTGTGAAGGATGCATGCACATTTTGGGACTTGAAGGAGGTGGACCCCATAACTTCACATTATAACCACTGAAAGATCTAAGACATTTTCTAAAATAACTGAAAATGTGTTCGTCTGAAAAAAGATTGACATATGCATCTCGAATGGCTTGAGGGTGAGTAAATCATGGGTTAAATATCATTTTTGGCCGAACTATCCCTTTAATGGGAAAGGTGTGAGTGCAGACTAAGTGGAAGAGAGGGGGTACGCAGAAGGATGTTAAATGAGTCATGGGGAACTCCACTCTAAAAAGTTTGAAAACCACTGCACAATGCATGTAACTGTATTCAAAAATAGGATAAATCCTTCAGGGACAGGAAAATGTTGTAAATGGAGGGGTTCTGCTCTTCAAGGACGTGTGGACGCCTGCTGTGCTCACAGGTGTGATTCAGTTAAAGCCTGATGAATGGACGCTCTGCTGGGAATAGAGCTCATGTAAGCACTGATGAAAGAAAAAAACACCAGAAAATACACTTTCAAAGCCTTCTTCTCTGTAACTGAGACCTTGAAAACATGCAGTGGCCCCGAGAACAATATACACTTGCATGGCACTTTCCATGATTAGAGTACAAAACAGCATATGAAAATGAGGATGTACGTAACCTTCTGAAAATGTTAAATGTTAAATGATAATTAACTTTAGGATGCAATGATAATTAATAGGAGTAATAAAATATTATAAGGTCTTTTTTACATGTATTTTATATGATGTTTGCAATTTCTTCTTCAACCCTGTTTACCAAACTTTTTGACGTGTAGATAGTTTAAAAAATTGATTTTTGTGATTTCATTATTTCTGAGTATTAATCATTAAATGTACATCAAAGTAAAAAAAAAAAAAAGAGAAGGAAAAAAAAAGTTCAATGCCAGAATGGGTAAAACCTGCAGATTTAATGTAAAATTGAACTGTCAATCAGCAGCTAGATAATCTGGCACCAAACTTTCTTTTTCATTTTCTTTTTTATTGATGTTATTGTTATTGAATTAACTGTTAGATATTTCCTATCATTTTAGGTATTTTTTGATAAGTTTTGTTACAACTTGGGTAACAGGGTTGAATAACTGAATAAGTGCAGAAAAACACTAAAATGTGTAGAATTAAGACAAACTAAGAAAATTAAGGGAACAGAATAAGATTATTTACGTTTATTCACTAATGTCGTAGAAAATCACATGTATATATATACAGTATATATATATATATATATATATATATATATATATATATATATATATATATATATATACAGATACAAAAACAACAACAACATGAGATTTGTGCCTCTAATGGTTTTAAGTAATGGGAGACCAAAGTGGGAGACTATTTGTTGAAACGCCACACGCATTTTCTTTGCTTATTGACAGTGTCCATAAATGTAAAAAGCATCAAATGGCTTTCATCCTTTTGCTAATAATGACTGTTTTCTTCTCCATCACCCTTGTAAGAACTTTCACATTTAATAAAATGACTTCATTTATGGATCAATAAACTCAAACCATTAGCTTTCATCCAATACAGATTATTTGAGCTGCTGAGTTGTGACACTTTATGCTATTTTGGCTATACTCAACAATTTAATAACATTTTGGGGGGAGTTCATAAAGAACAAATTACCCTCATTGATAGTCTTGTTTTTCACATGATGTCTCCACTGCTGAAGCACCCAATTCACTAAAAGAATACATGCGAATCAGGATAATACTAAAATAACACTAGACTGGAGAGGGAGTTTTGTCTGCACATACAGTAGACTAGTTAAGCGTCTACATAGTAAACTGACGTCTTATTCCAAAAGATAAAAATTCATTTTTTTTTCATAATGTGACCCCTTTGAAGCAGAATGTTTGATTGAGGTTAATACATTTTCTCAGCATTGTTAATAATTTAAGTTTTGAAAAACCTGTGGACCACAAGCATCTGAGAAAATAAAAACAGAAATATTATGTTTAATAGCAAGTGCAATTGCTTCAAACAGGATCATTAACTCAGAGTTCTGCATGAAATTGCTTTAGAAAAATCTTAATGGTGAACATAAAATGAATTTCACTTTGCTTTGCACTTTTGCAAGTTTTGAATGTCGCTTTAGAACAGCATCTTCAGAACACATCTCGGCTGTCAATCGCACTGACCTGAGCCAATCGGCGCAGCAGCAGCTCAGCGGATGGGCGGGCCCAATCCAGGAATATTTCCGGCACTAGAGTTATGGTCATCTCCAGGACACGTAACAGACTGACAGAGAGGTCAAAACAGGTCGCGCACACCTTTAACTGCCGTGTGTCCACGAAATTCCTCTCAGGTCTCTCGGCTGCCTGTTGGATCTGACAGGGAATAAATGAAGACATGAAGAGACACAATAAAAAGATGCATAAGGTCAAAAGAGACATTATGAGACTATTGAGACAGGACTGCATGACTTGTTGCACAGAATGATATAAAATTTGACCCAATGAAAGTCAACTTACAGTGACAGCAATGCATTCAGGATAAGACTGTGGGCTCTTATGACCAAGGACCCAGAATACTCCTGCAACTCCCCAATTACCCCCCTGCAACCATCCCACATCCACCCTGCATCCACCCAGAAACCCCTCAACAACCACCCTGCATCCACCTAGCAACTCCCCAACAACAACCAAGGAACAACCCTACATTCACCTAGCAACTCCCCAACAACAACCCTGCATCCACCTGGCAACTCCTCAACAAACACCAAGGAACAACCCTGCATCCACCTAGCAACTCCCCAACAACAACCCTGCATCCACCTAGCAACCCCCCAACAACCACCCAGGAGCAACCCTGCATCCACCCAGCAACTCCCCAACAACCACCTAGCAACAAGCTTGCATCCACCCAGCAACCCCCCAACAACCACCCAGCAACAAAGCTTGCGTCCACCCAGCAACCCCCCAACAACAACCCTGCGGCCACCCACCAACACCCCAACAACCACCCAGCAACAACCCCGCATCCACCCAGCAAGCTCCCCAACAACCAGCCAGCAAAAACACTGCATCCACCCAGCAACCCCCCAGCAACCACCCAGCAACCACCCAGCAACAACCTAGCAACAACCCAGCAACAACCCTGCATCCACCCAGCAACTCCCCAACAACCACCTAGCAACAAGCTTGCATCCACCCCACAACTCCCCAGCAACCACCTAGCAACAAGCTTGCATCCACCTAGCAACTCCCCAACAACCACCAAGGAAGAACCCTGCATCCACCTAGTAACTCCCCAACAACAACCCTGCATCCACCTAGCAACTCCCCAACAACCCCCCAACAACCACCCAGAAACAACCCTGCATCCCCCCATTAACTACCCAACAACCACCCAGCAACAACCCTGCATCTACCCAGCAACTCCCCAACAACCACCTAGCAACAAGCTTGCATCCACCCAGCAACACCCCAACAACCACCCAGCAACAAGCTTGCATCCACCCAGCAACCCCCCAACAACCACCTAGCAACAACCCTGCATCTACCCAGCAACTCCCCAACAACCACATAGCAACAAGCTTGCATCCACCCAGCAACCCCCCAACAACCACCCAGCAACAAAGCTTGCGTCCACCCAGCAACCCCCCAACAACCACCCAGCAACAAAGCTTGCGTCCACCCAGCAACCCCCCAACAACCCCCCAACAACCACCCAGAAACAACCCTGCATCCCCCCATTAACTACCCAACAACCACCCAGCAACAACCCTGCATCTACCCAGCAACTCCCCAACAACCACCTAGCAACAAGCTTGCATCCACCCAGCAACACCCCAACAACCACCCAGCAACAAGCTTGCATCCACCCAGCAACCCCCCAACAACCACCTAGCAACAACCCTGCATCTACCCAGCAACTCCCCAACAACCACATAGCAACAAGCTTGCATCCACCCAGCAACCCCCCAACAACCACCCAGCAACAAAGCTTGCGTCCACCCAGCAACCCCCCAACAACCACCCAGCAACAACCCTGCGTCCACCCAGCAACCCCCCAACAACCACCCGGCAATAACCTTGCGTCCACCCAGCAACCCCCCAACAACCACCCAGCAACAAAGCTTGCGTCCACCCAGCAACCCCCCCAACAACCACCCAGCAACAACCCTGCATCTACCCAACAATTCCCCAACAACCACCTAGCAACAAGCTTGCATCCACCCTGCAACACCCCAACAACCATCCAGCAACAACACTGCATCCACCCAGCAACTCCCCAACAACCACCTAGCAACAACCCTGCATCTACCCAGCAACTCCCCAACAACCACCTAGCAACAAGCTTACATCCACCCAGCAACCCCCCAACAACCACCCAGCAACAAAGCTTGCGTCCACCCAGCAACCCCCCAACAACCACCCGGCAACAACCTTGCGTCCACCCAGCAACCCCACAACAACCACCCAGCACACCCTAATAAATGCATTGCAACGTGATAACAACTACTCAAAACAACTGGATAAACACTGCTTTGTAAACCACCCTCATCCATCTGATGTCAGTGAGTTTTCCATAAAAATCAAACACATTTTACTCTTCATTTCTTTAGGCATAAAACTGAACTATTTAGTACACAAAAAATGGTGTCTTGATGCTTAGACATTCTCATCAGATTCTGTCCTGCATCTACCCATCAGTCCAATTTAATGCTCCCTGAAACTGAGGCAGTAAACACATCACAAATTCCCCAGGAGACCGCTGCCTCTTAATGCCTGGATCATTGCAGATGAAAGGCGCTCCTAAGAGCCAGTCAACCTCCAGGCAAAGTAGCATACGAATCACAGTCCAATCTGCAATACGCAGAATTCCAGCGCTTCAGCTCTCCTGAAAGACATTGATTTAAGAGAAAAGCCTGGTGAGAAAGTGCTTTCGCGTCTGAGGTTTAATTCACCGCCATTATAGATCACAGTGGTTTAGCTTTCTTCTGTATCTCCCTCTGAGACTCCAGAGCCTGCGTTTAGTAATGACCCTTCCACGGGAGGGGCTGGCGCGCCACTCCTCCCAAAAGGTTGTTTCCATGATGTCCAAATTATCAAATTAGTGTGCAGCTGGATGAAGTTGTTAAAGGGGTGAATGTAAACCAATACCAGTACTTGCAAGTAGAGCCCTGCATGGGCCAAAAAATCCAGCCCTATCCCGGCCCCAGCCCGACAACGTCTGCAGTTTTTCAGCCCGAGCCCGACCCGGCCCGGGACCAACATCAATATCACTTTAAGCTCTCTGACGAGCGCTCTCTGATGCGTGCTGTCTCTGCTACATGCACACATATACGCTACTAAGAGGTAAACTTTTATTATAGTCCTCAAATATAACTACCACCACCGACAATCATGCCCACAAATATTAATACAGACAGTCCATTACAGAGAAGCATAAGCATGCAGTAGAGAATATTATGTAGCCAAGCTATGGGATCCAGCAGCAAATAAGTAAATAAAGATTTACGGCCTACCTTTTTTTGATGTTAAGTAACTTTACTGAAGAACAATGTTTCAAATATCTCTTCGCCAACTGGCTAAAACGGTAAATAATAAAAAAAATCCTTTGAACTGAGTAGGCTACGCTACGTTGGTCATCCTTCACTGTTAGCTCTCGACATGCCGTTGTAAATGAGATGTCCCTGTTTTTTGCTGTCATGTGCAAGGATATGTTTGCAGATTCTGCACTGCACATGACCAATTGGCTCATTGTTTCTCGTGGTAATCAAATCAAAACTCTTCTAAAATGCAGCTTTTCCCAAAGCATTGGGACCTTTTAGTAACTCCCCACGCTCCAACTTCCCCCTGATGCTCTGCATGGTAAACTGTCATCTGTATGCTAATGCATTACACACGTCACGTAATCATGTATTGCGTAGGCAATGTATAAGCCTGCGCTCTGCGCGTATATTATGAGCACAATTAAAGGAGAGAAGCTACATGAGCCTGAGTCTGACCCGAGCCCGATCTGTAAAAAAAAATAAAAAAAATAAAAAAAATAATGGCCCAAATATTTTTTGCAGACCTCTACTTGCAAGGCAGCAAAAGAATAGCGTTTTATAATCATCTTAAGGTTTAGGCTTTGGGTATACATAAATTAAATGTAGACTGTATCTGTGTTTGTACAACGAACATGACTGATACCTCATATCATGTGGCTTGTTGAAGAAAGGCATAATATCACTTTAAGCATACAATGCTTGCTTACTGAAAAGCAACTGCCTAACAATGCCTTTAGAAACCTTGAAAAATTCATAACCACCACCTAATAAGCACTCAAAACATCTTAGCAATTTTACCTTAGCAACGCCATGACCATCCAAAACACTCCAGTTACCAACAAGCAAAGCCCTTTGAACAACCCACAACATCATAGCAACCGCCTACCAAGTGCTAGCAACCAAAACACCAGATCAACTGCCAATGAACACGCCACCAACCAGTCAGGGGTGTGTTTCCCGAAAGCATCGTTAGCCAACTATGTTAGCAAGTTCTGTCGTTATCAGCATAGTTCAGTGAGTCGGTGTTTCCCGAAACCATCGTTCCAACGAACATTCGCAAACAGCATCGCAAAGCTGTGTGGTTGGAACGACAGCTCTCGACCTGTGGTTAGAAGCAGAGTTTATAGATTGCATGACATGTGGATTTAATAAAAGCAAAATAAGCAAGATGACATTCATTACAAATCTATATCTTTTATTTAGATTACATACAAATGTCATTTACGTCTTTGAGTTTTTCAAGAGATTTAAAGCACCATTTTTGAAGAGTGCGGATGTGCGAACGTGCTCTTCTAAGTAAGAACAAGCCTATGAACAAATCTGGAAATAAAGCAAAATAACTGAGAAAAATGAGAAATAGTCCTCAGATGTCATGTCTGTAATTTATATTAAAACATCTAGCATTAATTCGATCTCAAACAGTTTCATTAAGAGTAGTTATTACTCCACCACGTGTGTGACGTCATAAACCAACATGGTTGAATGACCACTTTGCGACAATACAGTTTCGGGAAACAGTCGTGACTAGCTAGTTGATTTCTTCAACGATGCATCGTACTATGGTAGTGAAGCATGGAATTACGTCGTTGTACGGGAAACGCACCCCAGAATGCCTTAGCAATGCCTTGGCAACCACCCAGAATGCTCTAGCAACCGCCTAGAAACAACTTGGAAAAAACATCACTCACATTTTCTTCAAAAGTTGCAGAGGTCTTGTTATTAGGCACTTCTTATCGACACAATCAAAAGCTAATGAATATTTCAAAGACTAAGTAACTTGCACTATGCAAAGAGTCATTTTACTCTGAAAATGCAAGATGATGGTAATTCAGTTCAAATATCAAGTGGAAGTCATGATTACATTGTCATTATAAATAATTTACAGGCTCTGATTGAGTTAGTGCAAAGTTACAGCATTACAAGGCTAATCAGCGGGCGGAGGAAATTATCCTTACAGTTTAAAACCAGTAGTTTGATTTAACTCTTATCATTATGTTTTTTCAAAACTGTGTCTATTAATGCAGATTGTCTATAGTTCTTATTACTTTGAGTAAAGATAAAGGACGGAGCGAGATTTGTTTTACAAACGTTTATGTTACATCAGTCAATCATGATAGTGCTCAACTAACATATGCACCGTTATTGATACATTTCCCGCATGTGCACCGCAATAAATTAGAAATAGACACATTGGTTTATTGATGGACATACTCTTGTTAATGCTGATGGTGAGGAATTACAGTTGCAACATCTCATAATGTAATTCAAACTACTTAGTGTATTACTGAGAAACGTCCTGCTCAAGTCGTCCTTGTGATGGAGGTTCTCAATGTCATCGTTACTGTCTTTACAGTGTGAACAATCGGTGAGGTTTAGGAAACTTTCATATCGAACTTAAGTTTAGTTATGGAAATGGGCTTTTAGCTTCCGAAATGCGCTGTAAGTGGTAGACCAATCACAACAGACTGGGCCATCTGGCCAATCAGAGCAGAGTAGACCAATCACAACAGACTGGGCCATCTGGCCAATCAGAGCAGAGTAGACCAATCACAACAGACTGGGCCATCTGGAATTTTGAATTTTCTGTCTATTTTACATATTAGAAGATAGTTGGTGAGACGACAAAAGTTTCTTACCTCCTGTATCATGCCGATGAATTCGGAAAAGGCCCAGTTGAGCTGGTTTAAGACGCTATTGAGGAAACTGGCAGCCATGTCTTTGTCTTGACTAAGGAGTTCAGCCATGTGTCTCTGCAGCAGAAGTGATGGACAGGGCTCTGTAACCAATCAGAGAAAAGCACATTTATCCAATACAGTGTGCCAATCTTATTTTCGTAAATCTTAAGTATCACAATAATAATAATAATAATAATAATAATGTCAAAATCAATGTACCAGCATTTTCCCCCTAAGTTTAGGATATACAGTGCTCTTAATGTGATCATAATACCTTCTTGCTATGCAATTAAACCAGACTAACATCACTTACATCATGTGGCTGGATGAGAAAAGACAGATAAAGAGAGGCATTTATTGGAAATGATCTTAAAACATTAAAAAAGGGGAAATCAAGCATCCATGGAGGAATGAAGTTGAACTGGAAGAGCATGTGGTCTCCTCACTTTAACTGGACCATGAAAATCTAGAAATGTTAATAAAGGTTCAGGCAGGGCCAGGGTTCAACGGCCTACATACTCTCCTATCCAAGCCTGGAATGTGAAAGTTGATAGGTTTCGTACACCATCAGAACATAATAGTAAATAATACATAAAAAAAACACTTGGGTAGTACCCTCAAAGATAGTCCTTTGTATCTTATAAATGCAGGTTTACCTGAGACTTCTCCCCCAGTTGCAAGGTATTTTAACCCTAAAGGTACAATTTATACACATTTCTTCTGACAGTGTGAAATCTTGGTAAGCCAGTCAGTTGGAGACTTGATACCAGCACCCTTCTTGAACCTACGAGGTTCAAAGTGAGCTGATCGGTCAGCTGCAACGTGTTTTTGTCCCAGAAACTCGGTACGGCAACTCTACCTCCGGTAGTGTAGATTTCACTGCCAGCTCCTTTCTTGAACCTACAGGAACACGCGCACCACTGAGACCAGTCTCTTGAGGAAAGGCATGCTCTGCATTCAAAGGCAGCAGTGACAAGGTGATATTTACAGATGCTCCTCATCACATGGTCGGCCTCTTAGTTGGTCTAGCTCTGTCTTGGAAAGTGCGTAAACCGACTCTACTTCTGGTGTCAAGGGATTGTTTTCCCACTCCGTTCCTGGACCTACGGGGAAACCATTGTGCATGCACTGGGGAAAAGATTGGGCTCTCAAGGGCAGATGCTATATGCTCTTAACAATGAGGTGTTAGTTACTTCAGCTACTCCTCATCACACAACTGGTCTCTTGGTCAGTCAGCTGAAAGGTGTACCTTGGAAAGCAAGTAAGGTGACTACTTCTGGTGAAATGGGATTCCCTTCCCACTCCTTTCCTGGACATGCAGGGAAACCATTGGGCACGCACTGGGGAAGAGATCAGTCTCTTGAGGTGAGGCATGCTCTGTATTTAAAAGGCAGTAGTGATGAAGCACTATTCAGGTATGCCTCATCACCGCTGCCCAACAGGGATCGTGATTGTGCCCTGAGGAGAGGCAACTGAAGGGACGGGGTAGTGCTGATGAGAGGGGAGGCGGTCGTTTCATCACAATCACTATAACAAAAGGCCAGTCTGTCTAGCCATAATACTCTCAGATCACATGAGAACACCTTGAAGCAAATGAAAGCCATGTTTCCATGAAAACTCCTTTCTCATTCAACCCTTGACCCTGATTACTCAATAATGAGACAAAACGACAAATACCAGTTCTGCACATTGCATTGGAACAGAATATCGACAAGTAATGAAACCACAAAACAGAGGGCTGATGGGAAATCATCGCCTTACTGCTATCTGACCGCATCTGGTAAACACACAAAGGGCACTCTCTCTCATTATATGAACACAAAGAGGACACTGGGTAATTTAATACCTTATCTAGAAAAGTACAGCGATCGCAAACATACTAAAAGCCTTTGAGCACAGTGTTAAAAGCAGGAGCAAGCAATGGCAATAAAGCGCTAAATAAAGCTAATCATTAGACGCTGAGGTGCAGGTCTCCGATAGAGATGCAACCTTTATGTTTAATTAGATGAAGTCCGTGTAAGTGGCAGCTTGGAAAATAAGGGCTCAGGGGCAATAAGGCAGGAATAAATATAGAAAGAAAGGCCATGAGCGAGACCAGGCATTAGGCAGATATGGCACGGCACGCACGTTTCAGATCTCCAGGCGTTGAGAGGCAAACAATCACTGTTACTGCCAATTCAATTGGAAATTGCTTTAAGGCAGGATCCGATAAACAAAATGGATGGGCAAACCTTTCAAAGATTACTTCACCCTCATGTCAACTCAAGCCTGCATTGATTTTTCTATGAAACACAAAAGGATACATTTTGCCAAATGTGTTGGTCGTTCATTTCCATGCAATTACGATTGAGCACTGGAGATTTGAAGCCCCCCAAAAAAGATGAGAAACCATCATAAAAGTAGTCTACGATTTGTGTGCTTAATTCTTCTGAAATCATAGATTTGGCTGAGAAACATACTGAAGTTTTGGTTGTTATTCAATAATATATCTTTCAAACCAGGGAACTACTGCAACCAGATCACTGAGTCAACTAGTAAACTACGATATTTATGTGGAAGCTGCACTGTGGTACATTTTTTGGTATATTTGTAACCAAGTCTAAAATGTTGATTCTGATAAATATTTGATTTTGGATAGTGGCCAGTATTTTGAGCAGCATAATTAACTAATAATTTGGAGTAGGACACAGAGGTGACACATTAATCACATGATAATTGCCACAATTACAAAGGGGGAAAAAAAAAACAGTAAACTACTGGCAAGGACAAGACATGGCTAGAAGGGACTAAAATGGTACAGAACAGCTCTATAACTAGTTTTAAGACTGGGTAAATGGTCATGTGGACACAATCCTAAACGCTTCAGTCTGCTCTGAGCCAGATTTAGGCTTGCATCAGTCAGTGAGGCTACATCACAGCAGACTGGCACTTAGGATAATGTTTAATAAGGGTCAGAAAAAGGTGACAACTACCAAATGGGAACAAAACTTACTTTGAAAGCTAGCAATTGACAAATCCCCTGGCCGTCATGCAAATGAGAGTGGGAAAAAAATGAAATTAGCATTGAGACAAGACTCATCAGACCAGGGAAGGAATCCATGCATCACATACAAGACAAGCTCAAGTGTCAAGACAAGTGCCCTTTCACAAAGACAACTTTGCAATTTATTCCCTCTGCTAAGCATTGGCCTCCTGATTAAGCACTACAAGCCTCTCCTCTGGTATGCAAATCGACCCTTCTGACAATCCAATCAATTCACGATAGATAATATGTCCCACATTACATGTTTTTTTTTTTTTTATTGAACATCCTGTTTCCCTCTGAAATATGCCACATTACCGAAGTAAAAATCAGTCGCAAACGTTTCATGTTGACCTTTAAAAGCAACAAGAGACTTGCATGACGTCAGTTCACGTGTTTTTACTATCCAGAATTACTGTTTCCTGAAGGACCTGCCAATACACTGAGAGGGTCATCTTTTATGTACTCAAAAAATACTGGAAGTGAACTGTGAGTGATTAAATTCAGAATATACAGCTTTAAAGTAAATTGATAAAGGGAAATATCTCTGTTGATGAAATGGATGGTTTGACTTAATTGGATAGTATTGATCTGACAGGCTGCTGAAAGAAATAATGGACGAGTTAATAGGCACGTCCTCAATGAGACTGTGTGTGTGCATGAAGGTGCAAAGTTTGATTTTAATGAGTTAGAAGCAAGGAGACTTTTTACAAAACCGCTCTAGTAAAATCACAGCATCTGTACTCTGTGTTCTACATTATGTATGAAAACATCCTAATAATGTCAGTGGGGATAAAGATTCCAGGGACAGGAACAAAGAACAAACATCATTTGATGTCCGATGGATGCCAAAACAGATCGTAATCTTAGTGTCCACTCACTCAAATGTGCATGCAGCTTTTGTAAATACTCGGCTGAAATGAGTCAATTAATTTGACTGCAACCCTGTTAGGGAATGTTAAAAACTGAATATTTAGTTGTGATACCCAGACAGAAATGACATAATTTGGACCTTTTCCCACAGTATGACATGAAATGATGTCAGTAGTGTTGATGTCACAAGTTTGTCCTGTCTTGTTTTGCACTTGGGTGTTTGTTGTGTTGGGCCATGTGCTCGTGTTCATTGTTAGCCCCGCCCTTCTTATCTTGTTATTGGTTTAATTAATTCCACCTGTTGTCATCGTTACCTTCTTTTGTTTGCCTCCCTATTTAGTCTCCTTGTGTCTGTTGTACTGTGCTGTTACGTTGTCTAATGTTCTTGTGTTTTGTTCCCAGTGTTTTGATCTGTTTAAGTTTTGTTCTAGTGTTTTCCCCCACGTGGGAGTTTTGTTTGTACCTTTTTGCTTGTTTTGTTAATTAAAGTCTTATCTTGTTTTGCTGCATTTGAGTCCTCGTTTATGTTTCTTGACCGTATCGTGACAGAACGAACCAGCCAAGTATGTGGATTCAGCAGAGCGAGATTTTTCCTCCGGGGGAGAACAAGGGAAACTCCATTTCCCTGTTTGAATATTTTGCCAGGTGTGCTCAGAGAACTTTGGAGGAGGAGAGCACCATGTCTGACGGTGATCAGATCGGAGGAGGTGGTTCGGTGGTTTCGGAGCCGGTGGTCAGGAGACGGAGGAGGAGGAGAAAGGCGCCACTTCAACGTCACGTCACATCTGCCCATCCAGAGACTGTTCACGTCACGTCTGCCGATCCAGAGACTGTTCACGTCATGTCTGCCCAGCCAGAGACTGTTCACGTCACGTCTGCCCAGCCAGAGACTGTTCACGTCACGTCTGCCCAGCCAGAGACTGTTCACGTCACGTCTGCCCAGCCAGAGACTGTTCACGTCACGTCTGCCCAGCCAGAGACTGTTCACGTCACGTCTGCCCAGCCAGAGACTGTTCCTGAGCCTATGTCTTCGGACAAGATGGTCGTCGCTGCCGCCGAGCCTGTTCAAGTCACATCTGCCGAGCCTGTGTCCCCTGACAAGATGGCCGCCGTCGAGCCTGTTCACGTCACGCCTGCCGAGCCTGTGTCCCCTGACAAGATGGCCGCCGTCGAGCCTGTGTCCTCGGACAAGATGGCCGCCGCCGAGCCTGTTCACGTCCAGTCTGCCCAGTCAGAGACTGCTCACGTCACGTCTGCCGAGCCAGAGACTGTTCACGTCCCGTCTGCCCAGCCAGAGACTGTTCAGGTCACATCTGCCCAGCCAGAGATGGTTCAAGCCACGTCTGCCCAGTTGGAGATGCCCATTCTCATGGCCGGGGGGGCACTGATCGGCTATTTAGAGCGTTTAGCTCGGATCCTGGAGACGCCCTTCAAACCTCCAGTGTCTGTTCCTGAGCCGGAGCCAGTGTCTGTTCCTGAGCCGGAGCCAGTGTCTGTTCCTGAGCCGGAGCCAGTGTCTGTTCCTGAGCCGGAGCCAGTGTCTGTTCCTGAGCCGGAGCCAGTGTCTGTTCCTGAGCCGGAGCCAGTGTCTGTTCCTGAGCCAGAGCCAGTGTCTGTTCCTGAGCCGGAGCCAGTGTCTGTTCCTGAGTCTGTGCCTGTGCTTGTGTCTGTTTCTGTGTCTGTTTCTGAGCCGGTGGTGCCTGTTCCTGAACCGGAGGTCTCTGTTCCTGAGCCCTCAGTGACCGCGACACTGGCCATTATGGCCACAGCCATGTGGTGTGTGTGGGCTACGCACACACTTGGACCGGTGGTGTCTGTTCCTGGGCCGGTGGTGTCTGTTCCTGAGCCGGTGGTGCCAGTTCCAGTTCCCGAGCCGGTGGTGCCAGTTCCAGTGCCCGAGCCGGAGGGGCCAGTTCCAGTGCCCGAGCCGGTGGTGCCAGTTCCAGTTCCTGAGCCGGTGGTGCCAGTTCCAGTAGTGGCAGTTCCAGTGCCTGAGCCGGTGGTTCCAGTTCCAGTGCCTGAGCCGGTGGTACCAGTTCCAGTGCCAGTTCCAGTGGTGCCAGTTCCAGTTCCCGAGCCGGTGGTGCCAGTTCCAGTGCCCGAGCCGGAGGGGCCAGTTCCAGTGCCCGAGCCGGTGGTGCCAGTTCCAGTTCCTGAGCCGGTGGTGCCAGTTCCAGTGCCAGTTCCAGTAGTGGCAGTTCCAGTGCCGGAGCCGGTGGTTCCAGTTCCAGTGCCTGAGCCGGTGGTACCAGTTCCAGTGCCAGTTCCAGTGGTGCCAGTTCCAGTGCCTGAGCCGGTGGTGCCAGTTCCAGTGCCAGTTCCGGTGGTGCCAGTTCCAGTGCCTGAGCCGTTGGTGTCTGTTCCAGTTCCTGCACCGTGGCCGCCCGAGGGGTCTTCACCGCCGTGGCCGCCCGAGGGGTCTTCACCGCCGTGGCCGCCCGAGAGGTCTTCACCGCCGTGGCCGCCCGAGGGACAGTCTCCTCCCTGGCCGCCCGAGGGACAGTCTCCGCCCTGGCCGCCCGAGGGAGAGTCTCCGCCCTGGCCGCCCGAGGGAAAGTCTCCGCCCTGGCCGCCCGAGGGAAAGTCTCCGCCCTGGCCGCCCGAGGGAAAGTCTCCGCCCTGGCCGCCCGAGGGAAAGTCTCCGCCCTGGCCGCCCGAGGGAAAGTCTCCGCCCTGGCCGCCCGAGGGAAAGTCTCCGCCCTGGCCGCCCGAGGGAAAGTCTCCGCCCTGGCCGCCCGAGGGAAAGTCTCCGCCCTGGCCGCCCGAGGGAAAGTCTCCGCCCTGGCCGCCCGAGGGAAAGTCTCCGCCCTGGCCGCCCGAGGGAAAGTCTCCGCCCTGGCCGCCCGAGGGACGGTCTGTTCCTCCCTGGCCGCCCGATGGACGGTCTGTTCCTCCCGTCCCGCCCTGGTCCGTCCCGCCCTGGTCCGTCCCTCTCGTCCCGCCCTGGTCCGTCCCTCCCGTCCCGCCCTGGTCCGTCCCTCCCGTCCCGCCCTGGTTTGTCCCTCCCGTCCCGCACTGGTCTGTTCCTCCCGTCCCGCCCTGGTCTGTCCCTCCCGTCCCGCCCTGGTCTGTCCCTCCAGTCCCGCCCTGGTCTGTCCCTCCAGTCCCGCCCTGGTCTGTTCCTCCTGTCCCGCCCTGGTCTGTCCCTCCTGTCCTAGTGGAGCGTCTGGTAGCCGCTCCTTAAGGAGGGGGTTATGTCACAAGTTTGTCCTGTCTTGTTTTGCACTTGGGTGTTTGTTGTGTTGGGCCATGTGCTCGTGTTCATTGTTAGCCCCGCCCTTCTTATCTTGTTATTGGTTTAATTAATTCCACCTGTTGTCATCGTTACCTTCTTTTGTTTGCCTCCCTATTTAGTCTCCTTGTGTCTGTTGTACTGTGCTGTTACGTTGTCTAATGTTCTTGTGTTTTGTTCCCAGTGTTTTGATCTGTTTAAGTTTTGTTCTAGTGTTTTCCCCCACGTGGGAGTTTTGTTTGTACCTTTTTGCTTGTTTTGTTAATTAAAGTCTTATCTTGTTTTGCTGCATTTGAGTCCTCGTTTATGTTTCTTGACCGTATCGTGACAGTTGACTGCATTCATTAAGCTCAATCATTTAATCCTGCTATCAACAAAATTGTAATAAAGTAGAAATATTATTTAAATGTATGGAAATATAAGTATATAATTTATGGAATTATAAGAATAAAATTGTATTGATAACTACAAGCCAACATTTGGCACCAAACTACCAAAGCTCTTACCCATTTTTTAATTGAATAAATAAATGAATGCTATACATGAATAAACAAACAAAAAAATACAGGCATACATAATGGTTATTGTTACAACAGTAAGGCTATGGTAACTTCATATCAGTATTGGTATACCTAGCAAGGATCTAAACAAACAAACGTACTTTAATTTGCTGACAGCATTCAAGGAAATTTCTAAGAAAAATAACAATCAGAAAACCTTTTTAATGATTGATATTACTATTTATGATGTGCTTATGATGATTAATGAGTGTTCGTGCTTTGACAGCTTAAATAAATGAGTCTTTGCAACTAGTGTTTTTTGGGTTTTAACTGGTAAACAATTGTGGGGCATCAATACAGACTCAGATAGATCCTATTATTATACACTTCTAAAGCCAGTTTTTGTCACACCCTGAAGAAGGCTGTTTGTGCCACTACGCGTGGGTTGCTTTTTTCCCCCATGTCTTTTAAATTTTCTACCATGATATAGCCAGTTAAATAGAGTGCCTTGGATCTTCTCTTTCCGCCAGTTTTTGTCTATTCAATGCTTTCATCATATTCAGTGTAATGCCTTTGAATGATCTTCATTTGGGGGCTTTTCTTCAGATATTGATATAGGCAATTAATGTAGATTAATTCAGTTAATTAATAATTGATTTGATTACATTTTTAACCAATTAAAACTAATCAATTATATTACAATAATTTAATCTTTATAAAGCATTTTATTAATATCAAATTATACAACAACTATACAAGACAATGGGGAGAGAGAAACCCAGAGAGAGAGAGAATGACAGAAAAGTAAAGAATAAGTTTTCAGGAAAAACTGTAAAGTTTGAAGAAGGGCTGAAAATAAAGATGGAGGAAGACAGGACAGTCACTCACTTTGCAGGCTGGGCAGGTTGGCGTCCTCCGGTTTGGTCTTGAGCAGATGAGGCAGACGTGTGTACCGGTAGCCAAAGCCACAACCCTGTAGACAGGAGGAATACAATATAAGACCACGTACAGACTGCAAAGTCGTGGGAGTGACAACAGCATTCAAATGTATTTTTTTCAGCTCTAAACAGTGTGAACTAGTTGTTCAGTACGGTCAGGAATAAATTTGTTGTAGAATGCGACTGTTGCTCAAGTAAATAATCAAGCTGCGTTAAATAACTCATGACTAGCTTACATTAAACCATGGTAAGCGGGTTAACGATAAAAAGTGTGTACAGGACATGTTTAAGAACTCAGAAAATAAGTGTCAACCCGTTTTAGCCTGTGTGTGTGTGGCCTAAAAGAGCTGAGGGGAAGACAGAGTCTTTTCTGAACAATGATCTGTGATTTTTATCATAAATTAAAACGACAACAACACAACAATCCTCCAATAAACTCTTAAAATGATCAAGAACAGGCCCATAATCATACATTTGCGGATGAATAAACCCAATAATGCTTTCTTTAAGAGATACAAAACAATTCACCCATTTTTTTGAGGCACTGAGAGCAGAATAAATGTTAAACAACGAAATGGGAGTAGCTGGTTTGTCAAGCCCATTTCATAATGTTGAGTGGAAACAGCGGAGATACGCTGCATAATGGCTCTGATATAATGCCCCTATTCTGAGCTGGAATCTAATGGCATAATAGGATGAGTGGAAAGGCAAGTAGAAGATAAAAAGAAAGGAGGGAGTGGAAGGGGGGGGGGGATGTCTGAGGCATTAAAAGAAATGCAGCGTACCCTCCAAAGACGAACCAGGATCCAGTTGGTTTGAGCCCAAGGTCTCTGTTCATATGGAGCCAGTAAGTTCCTCATCATAGCCATCCGCCTGAGAGATATTACATCATAAATAATGATAATACAAATAGAAAATAAAAAATAGAAACGACAATGCACTGACAAATAAATTACAGATCCAAAGAAAAGTAGATTGTCTTATCCACATTGCACATGCATCGGCAGGAGCTTTCTCAAAATGGCAAGATTCACTCTAATTGGCTGGTTTTGCAATGTTTAGGAACCAGGTTGCACAGGTCTTTCATAATCGGGCGTAATTAAAAAGGTATCAGATTGATATAAAGAGTGTTTCAAAACAAAACAAACAAAAATAAAAAAACATCATCAAAAAAACAAAAAAAAGATCAAAACTAAACTTTCAAAGCAAAAGAAGCAAAGATAAAGCATCAAAAATGAATTAAAAACAAAAGAACAAAACTAACCTTCCAAAACAAGGCAAAGACCTTCAAAAACAATACAAAACCTTCAACCATCAAACAAAAAAAACAAAAGAACAAAACATAACCATCAAAAACAAAGACAAAACCAATAAAAAAAATAAAATAAAAAAAAAGTAGTGCCATGGTAGCACTTTATAATTAGCTACCTGAATGACACATCCTGTTTAACGCAAAAATACACATTTATGAAGGGACTGTACGCTAATGGTGTATTCTCAAATCATTCACGTCATCATTTGCAAACGTGCATTGAGCATGTTTCTGACCTATGGTGAAATGAAAACAAGTAATGCATTAACAAAAAAAATACTGGGCTTGAGCACATACTGTTCTTCTGGGATCCTCTCGACGGCACGCAGGGATTGTGGGTAACAAACGTAACTGGCCAAAGCCTGCATCAGTGAATCTTTGATATCTGTGGAAGAAAATTAAATGGGAAGAGAATGATTCAATCAATTCCTTATAAATAGAATCTAGTCCCACTCTGTATGTCCTGGTTTCCTCTAGAATGCTACACAAAATGTGTTGCAACTGGCAATTTACATCATCTTTAAAAAGACAATCGTTCAATAAGTTGCATGCATTATTGTTGTTGTATCTATTTGCATTCACTTCCATTTTTTTTATGAAACAAGAAGCTTCAATGACTTCCTAACACCTCAGTTTCCCTTTGTTGAGTAAAAAAGTCCTTGATCAAAACAAAGAGGCAAAAAAATAAATAAAATGTAATCACTAGACATGCCAACAAAAGGGCTATTCAGATATAAAAAAGCTAGCTGAAATGTAAAACTAATCCATATTAAAAACAGACCGTGCAACAACCGTTGCTAGAAATGAAGTATATTTGGGAGCAGAGCCCGCAGAAAACAAGATAAATATGCAAAAAAAAATCTAAATAAATCAGCATAACAGAGTGAGAACATAATAAAAAGGCTGCTTATGAAATGCGATTTAAACAAATGGGCCGTGTCTAATAACATCTGTTTATTTGCAAAGCACATTGCTTATGATTGAGGACTCGGAGTTGAGAGTATTTCAGAGTCCTAACCTTAAACAGGATTAAGAAAATACTGCGGCTACAACTCATCACGAAAATGACTTCATGTTGCCAGAGAGCTGAGAGAGGAAGCTTTTAATTATACCTTTACGTGAGAAATGAACCGAAGTGATGAACGGTGCGAGCCAACGGCTATATTAGGTTAAAGAATTCCCATTAAAACAGCCAACGAATTGATTAGTCTATGTATTTTTGGGTCGCTCGCTTTTTCTGAGTCTTTTCCTGCAGTTAATGGGAACAGAATATTAACAGAGGCAGTAGGATGGAAAGATGGATGGCAGGGATTGGACGGACGGCAGGAGAAATGGATGGATGGGTGTGTGGGTGGATGGGTGGGTGGATGGATGGATGGATGGATGGATGGATGGATGGATGGATGGATGGATGGATGGAAAATAAACAGATTATATGAGGGTTCAATGGATTGACAGAGGGATGGACTGATGGAATAATAGACTGTCGGAAGGATGGATGGATGGATGGATGGAAAATAAACAGATTATATGATGGTTCGATGGATTGACAGAGGGATGGACTGATGGAATAATAGACTGTCGGAAGGATGGATGGATGGATGGATGGAAAATAAACAGATTATATGATGGTTCGATGGATTGACAGAGGGATGGATTGATAGAAAAATAGACTGTTGGATGGATGGATGGATGGATGGATGGATGGATGGATGAATGGATGGATGGACAGATGAAAGATGGATGGGTGGAAAAAGAGACTGTAGAATGGATGAATGGGGAAAAATAGACAGATGGATGGATGGAAAAAAGGATAGATGAATGGATGGACAGACGGTCAGATGGACCAATGGATGATGGATGGACAGGCAGATGGATAGAAGGATGACCGACTGACGGATGGATGGAAAAATAGACTGTTGGTTGAACGTACGGAAAAATAGACAGATGAATGGATGGATCGAAGGATGGAAGGACGGATGGGATGGATGGATGGATGGATGGATGGATGGATGGATGGATGGATAAACAGACTCTCAGATCGAGGGATAGATAAATGAATAGACTCCCAGATAGATAGGTATAGGTATAGATATAGATTGTACATGTGGGCAGAAGGCAGAGGTTCTTACCCGTCCCAACGATGCGCTGATCTGCGAAGTGTTTGGCGAGAATGGCTGCGAGCTGAGCGAGCGTGTCTTCATAACCTGAGAGTGATAAACACAACACAGAAGCATAAGTGTGCTCTGGAAAGGATACACATTACATTTGAGAACCTTTAAAACTCATGCACTAGAAGCTGCAGTGAACAGTAAGAGCTGAGAGAGACCTGGAAGCTCTTCCATGCAGTTGGAGGGGCTGAAGTAGTTTTTGAGGGCGCTGTAGCTGTTCATGGCCACGTTGAGGTAGAACTCCGGCATGAACGCGAACAGGGAGCCTGTGCTGTCCGCATGCTCGATGGTACGGATGCACACCCGAAGGAGCCAGTATACGTCCAGCATCTTATCCTACATTCACAAATACTATTAGAATAAAGCAGTATAAACACATTTTTTTTTGCAGAAAATCCTACAAATTGCAGGCAATGCCTTGAAATCCACTTTCATGATTTAGTTTAAAGGGATAGTTGGGCCAAAAATGAAAATTAGCCCATGATTAACTCACCCTGAAGCCATTCTAGGTGTATAAGACATTCTTCTTTCAGACGAATACATTCAGAGTATATTAAAAAATGTCCTGGCTCTTCCAAGCTTTATAGTGAGAGTCAATGGGTATATTTGTTTGGAAGTCCATCAAAGCGCATCAATCTGTGATAAAAGTGCTCGAAACGGCTCTGCGGAGGTTAATAAAGGCCTTCTAAAGCGAAGCGATGAGTTTGTGTAAGAAAAATATCCATATTTAAAACTTTATCGACTAAAATAACTAGCTTCCGGCAAACGGCCGTACGCAAGTCAACCTTCGCCAAAGGCATTTGCATTTCCCAAAAGCATCGTAAGCCTAAGTTGATCGTAGAGATCATTGGTGGCAATTGTTCTACGATCAACTGAGGGGATGTTTACACGACACCGTTTTCAACTAAAAATGTAAAACTTTTCAAGTGTGTTTTAGCCGCTCTTTACACGATACCGGCGTTTTGGGAGCCTGAAAACGCAAACGGGTTTCAAAGTGCACGATCTCAATGTAAACAACAAAAACGCAAATCTCTGAAGACGATGACGTAATGCACATGCGTATTACGTGTTCAATCTATAGTGTTTCATCGCCATCTAATGGCCTGGAGCAGAATACAGTGTTGTTAGTCGTTTTCGTGGACCCGTGTGAATAGGGATCGTTTTGACAATGGTGTCGTCTATACGCGGAAAACTCAAAATGTCTCTGTTTTAAGCATATCATTGTCGTGTAAACGTACCCTTAGGATTACAATGCTTTTAGGAAACTCATCCCAAGACAGTGGCAGACATCCCTCCAGGAGCAGGACTGAATTAACATGCTTCTGTATCTTTAAAGGCTTTTCTATGCAAATTACATCTGCTATGATTGGCTAGCCTTGTTGCCTGTAAAGTGTGTCTGTGAGAAGTTGCTAAATACTAAATAGCCATTAACCATTTCTGCAACAACTATATATTCAGCCTAGCCAATGAATGAATGAATAAATTAACAATTTTTGCAGCTAAATAAATATATAAATAAACATCATATGACCCCTGCAAAAGCCATTTAGTATGCAGAAAGATCTGTGTTTAATGCAGTGGCATTTAAAGCATACAAACCGCTTCCTGTTCAGAAATGCCCTTTTGAAGAGCATTTTTCAAAGCTGACTTTAATGTCTGCCGTTTATGGGGCACGTTCTAAATACAAAACACCCGACAGTCTTGAGACCACCTCATACTGGGCATTTCAATGTAAAAATTTTATCCCATGCTGTATACAAAAATGACACTGCTTAAAATGATGGCCAGTGATGTCAGCAGTACCTTGGAGTAGATGGTGGCGTTGATCCAGGCCAGTCTACGACTCAGGTGGTTAAGCTTTTCAGCAAACACTTTTTGGCTTTTCTGCAACTCTTCTAGAATATCCGGCCTCTGCCAAGCAAAATAAAATAATAAATAAAGAGAGCATAATAGAGACTATGCTAAAAATCTCTTTTATCATTTAAATAGAACAAAATTATTAAAATATAAATACTGTGAAGCTTTACTAATAATGAATTGTGGCCTTTAAACGTGCTGTTTATTTACAAGCACTGCATGGTTCTATCACCAGGTTCAATCAAGAAATCAGCATAAATAGTGCAATGTTAATTGCGACAGACAAAAAGACTTATTTATCTATAATAAGTCCATGCTGAACTCGCTGTCACAATGCTCAGGTATTCTGGGTGGTTTTTAGTACACTTCTATTGCTGAGTGGTATCTAGGGTGTTCTGGGTTGCTGCAAAATGGTTTCTTACTTTCTTAGGTCCCGTTTGCATGACATAATTTTCGACTAAAAACGTATAATTTTTTATGCAGTTTTCCCATTTGTTTACACGACAACAACGTTTTGGGGGCCTGAAAACACAATCTTTTAAAAAGGGGTTTCAAAGTGCAAGTTTTAAAATAAAAAAAAGATACCGTTATCGTCTCCATGTACACTACAAAAACATCGCCATCTACTGGCCTGGCATGAATAATACAGCGCTTTTAGTTGTTTTCTCGGATCCGCGTGAATGTGGAACGTTTTGACAACGTTGCCGTCTGCATGTGAAAAACGCAAAGAAAAAACTTTCACTCCACAGAAGTAGCAGTGCTTCGCCTTCTGAGAATATAGTTCCCAGTATGTATACGGTTAGAAGATGGCTGTGTCTCATGTGACCTTGTTATTTGTACACGCTGTGACTATACAAATCACTACATGTAAATAGGAAAATGTTGGCGTTATTTTGTCACTTATTGGGAGCGGTATGCTAGCTGGAGCCATTAACCTCCAGTCTTTGTGCTAAGCTAGGCTAGCAGTGGGTGCGTCAGACAGAGTTACGGCACGCACGGAGATGAAAAGGGTATGTATGGACTTATCTAACTCTGGGGGATACGGTGAATAAGCTAAAGTCCCAAAAAGTCAGTGTGTTCCTTTAAATGAAAGTGTATTATAGTTTAAATGTTTATTAAATGCAATTAATACTTTCAATGTGCTTTTTTTAGCCCACTTAAGTAGGACTTAAGTATCTTTATAAGTAACTTCATAATTACTTCCATTGTCTTTGAAATATGGTAAAAGTGTACTGATGAATGTACTGACAAACATTTATAGTAAACTAAAATATACTTTTACTTCATTTCTATTAAAAAACATTTGTTGCAATTTAGTACATTTAAAATACAGTATATTAACATTAAATTTAATATTGAATAACACTAGATTATAATAAAATACTTTCTATATGCTTTAGTATGTTAGTCAATAAAACTGACTGTACTTTTAAAGCTTGAAACTTTCAACTGAACTTTTTAAAGTGCACTTAAGTGTGTTAAGAAACGGTCACATGCACTCACTTTAAATACACTTACCTTTTATTTAAATAATGTTATAATATGTGCAAGTACAGTTTTTTTTTTTAAATGTACCTTTTAGATTTGAAGTGCACTACAAGTGCACATTCAATGCAATTACGTGCACTACTTTTTCACAAGGGTAAGTTGCTACACATTCAACAAGTGGTTGCTAGGGTGTCCTGGGTGGTTGTTTGATGGTTGTTCAACACACGGTTTCACAGTTTTGTTTAGTTTCATAACATGTAGCAGTAAATCTCTAAGACATAAGCATGTGTATCC
Organism: Squalius cephalus; assembly: GCA_022829025.1. Classification (NCBI taxonomy): domain Eukaryota; kingdom Metazoa; phylum Chordata; class Actinopteri; order Cypriniformes; family Leuciscidae; genus Squalius; species Squalius cephalus. The sequence goes on along the minus strand of CM040807.1, from coordinate 4,504,834 downwards.
CTATAGATGCATGTTATAGCGTGGATATGGTGTTCTTACTCTGCTCGGGCATCGGGCGATCTTCTCATCCGTGTCCTTTAGGGCCACGGCGTATTCGTGAACATCATCTGATACAACCACCATCTGCAGAAAACAAACAGAAATACAAAAGACACACAAACAAAATTAGACACAGCACTTTCCAAATTCACTGAGAGCATGTAGCTACAGAAAATTGCCCTTGTTCTCAAGCGTCAAAATAATCGCTAGCCATCCTGCTGGAGCTCCAAATAGCCACCAATTTTGGGAGTAGGAGGAAATTATCACCACAGTGACCCTATCCTGTGGGCAGAGACCAGGTTTTAAGGGATAATACTGAACTGAGCACAAGCCCTCCAGATAGAGCCAAACAGGTCTGTTTACAAGACACAAAGGTAAAAATTAATGCTAGAAACATATAAAATTATGATACGCAATCAAGTATATGCAAACACACATGTGAATGCTTTGCTAATGCATTGCAAACACCCATTTAGTTTTAATCAATATGCATTATTGAATGATTGCGGCTGTGACAGACTCCAATACTCAAGGGGGCGACAGAGATCCTTTCAAATGTTTAATCTTGGTCTAATTTTAACTGGTAAGCAAGATTTCCTTCACAATCTGTGGGTGCTTCTCAGTACTCAAATGGATGCCTCCTCGTAGCTCTGTACTCCAACCTGTGACCCAGAAACCGATCAAAGTTAGCCATTTTGAAGGACATCTCAATTCTCTAATTCGGTGTCCTCAAGAGGTCGCATTGTGTCGGCTGCATACGTATTTCATTCTTTTATTCTTTATTTTCAAGGATAACCCCTTGAGATGCACCATCTCATTTTCGAGGGGGTCCTTATGTCATCAAGGAGGACTCATTTCAGAAAAGTAACCATTACACAATCAAAAACTGTGCACTCGTATTACTATGAATGGGAGAAAGTGCAACGCGCAAAATGGCGGAATAAGTCCCGCCTCCTAAATAAAAGAGCCAATCACTGATTGGTAAAGTTATTGTGTCAAAGTCAGCCTGAAAAATGCAGATTTTTGTCATGATTTGAATGTTTAGAAACAGTTGGTGTTAGATTTCACTGGTGATTTCAAATTTAATCGTAAGCTTGGTGAACAGATTTGGAGAATTTGATTAAATCTGAACTTGCATGACTGAAATAGCTGTCTGAGGGGTGTTTCAAAGATGGCCGCCATGTGAAATGCCATGTCTTAAAGGGACCAAGTGTCCAAAATCCAAAATCGCCCCTTTTATCCTTAAATAGGGCCCTATTTGAGGGAACAGCCATTTGTAATGGTGTCCGAAACCATAGTGGACGTTAACGAGTGCACTCATTCAATCCCACAACGCACCACAACAACATGTGTACAACTGATGTACACTCAACGGCTAGAGAATACCCATAATGCACTGTGAGGGTCGTGCCGATTGAATTCCCGCGTCTGACCAGAAGATGGCGCTCGCAGCTGAATCATCCATCCATCCATTTTCCAAACTGCTGGTCCAATGTGGGTACAGCGTAATATCATACATGTATAAATTCCTTTTTACTTGATTATTAAAATTGTTTAATTAAGGATTAAACATGCTAGTTTCCATGACAGAGTTCAAGGTAAATCTTTTCATTACTACTGGAGCTGCCAGTTTTCTAAGTTTCAAGAAACTATGCAAAATCGGCACTGAGTGTCTAAATTTCATTCACTCCTCCAAGTGGACCATATTAGTGGACTAATGTAGGGAATAGTGAACAGAGGCGATTTCAAACACAGCCTTTGATAAAATACAGCAATTGTGTTTAAATGTCCCATTTACTTGCTAATATCAGCCTACAATGACACAGCGATACAACTTCGTAAACCATAAAATCCAACGGCTAGATATTCTTTGAAAGTGCTCATTCTAAACGTGACTTTGTTTTCAAGAAAAACTATAAAGTTTGTGCACAAGAGTTGACCTGAAATTGACCATAGAAGAAGTAGTTCATGTAGTTCATGTAGTTCAAACCTGCAACAGCGCTCCTTGTGGCAATGCTGAGAATGCAACAAGCATTTGTGTTGTGTTAAGAACTGAGCTGTAAGAGTTCACAAACTGTTGTAAAGTATATTTCGGCTTTTAAAAAAAGCTGCTGGCTTTGAGGGAAAAAGTAATTTTATTATTATGCAGCTCATTTCCATTTGAGGAGCCGCTTTAGGCTGTTCCCAAAATATGAGGCTTGGATTATATATTGAGATTATGGTGAGGCAGTTCTCTCAAACTTAGAGAAATAAAAAATGCATTAGAGCTTGCTGAAATAACGAGGTGTGGTGGAGATACTTCACACTGTGGCGGAAATCTTCTGCATATCAATGATGAAGACAAGTCTCCTGATGGCACTTTGCCAAGCCAATTAACAAAGCCTTTATAAAGTCTATGTAAGTCAAATCAGACAGTTTCTCTAGACAGACTGCAACCTAAATCTCATCAGGATCCAACAGAGTTCGAGAGAAATCACCGCGTGAACTCAGACACTTTTAATTTGCTTCTAAAGCCATGGTACATTACCAAAGGATCGCATCAATAAGCCTTGCCTATTAACAACTAGTTTGTCTTACCATGCAGTCCCTTTAAATTTTGATTAAATTTTATTTGTACAGCACTTTCAATGATGGACATATTTCCAAAGTAAATACAAAGAAAGGAGTCTTACAAAAACCCCAGTGAACGAGTCATTGGGGAATGATTAGCATCAGCCGTGGAAAAACTCCCTGGAGGAAGAGACCTTGTGACTAATTACTTCAGTAAACTAAAGGGCAAACCAATGCAGTTTTCGTCTTGCTAGTGTAGTCTAGTGTTTAAAGATTTTGGCTGGTAGCCAAAAGGTTATAGGTTCAAATCCCACAAGGAGTGGCCAATGCTTAACCATGAGAGCGATGCTTAACCTCAGGTTATTCCTGGGGCATTGACTCTGCAAATCACTTTGGACCAAAGGGACTCACTAAATGGCCAATTATAAGGGTTCAAAATAAACACTTGCCAAGCACCAAGCGAGGAAAAAACTTGGCTTTTACAAAGACTAAGTAAGAACAGCAACATAATACATGATTTAATCGTAAATAATCAGACCCTCAATGCAAGTGATGTGCATGATTCAAATGAAAGTATATATATACACTGAAGAAATAAATGTTCTTCTAAAATGAGTATTTTTATCAAGCTTGTATATTTAAGTACAGTAATTTCACTTTAATGACAATTAATAGGTCATTTTCATTGCCATTAAAGTGAAATAAGTGAACATAAACATACAAGCTTGATAAAAATGATCATTCTAGATAGAAATTTCAGATGGCACTTAGAGGCTTTTGCATCTGAATTCTTCCTAAATACACAACGGGGCAGTTGAATGCTTGAATCTGATTGGTTGATGAACGTTCTAAGTGTGCAATTATTTTCAGGGAATTGCACGACTTAACAGCCAACAACAGCAAAAGATCCAAAACCCACAATAACACCGACCAAGCAAACAAATATAGGATAAATAAACAAATAAACAATAGGAAAAAAAAACGGCAAATTATTTCCATGTTTTTTTGCCACAAAATTACGTTTCATTATGTACGGAAAGCACATACTCTCTCGCACTCAAACGCACACACACACACAGTAGGGACACACACTCGCACATTAACATGTTATCAGCGCTACTCTGACGATTTTATCAGTAAAATAGTTTAACAACTACATGAAGTCTCTCACTAGCGAGGTAAACGGCGCTGTTCTTGAAGCAGATAAACTTACAGTTTCACTATTAGTAGAGACGCTGCTGCCGAACACTGTTGAGAGACGCATCAGACTCAGGTAATTCACACACCCTTGATAACTCCCTCGCTCTCTTTAATAACTGCATTAATAACTGCATTATTATGCTATCAGTGGCTTAATCCTCCGTTACTAGCTCTAAAATGACGTTTTGGAATTAGCAAAGAAGGCTTGGGATGAGATGCATAAGAAATTAGTCCTACACACAAGAGCATTTTAAGGACAAAAACCTGACAAATGTCTTGAAATGCATCATCTGAACAATGTTTTGTAAAGTAACCGTAGTATAAGCGGAATAATTGACAACAGGCTGTTGAATTATTTGAAAATAATTCAATGGCCTGTCATCCATTATTCCTCACATAAAACATGCAAACCAACTATTAAAAAAACATGTTACAATTCGAACATTTGTGGAAATTATTTGATGTCTAACTCCATATAGATGTAATATTCCTTGCATTCAAAATAAATTGATTGGTTTTTATGCTGTTTTGTCTTTTTTTATGCGTATTATATGTCCTGTTTTGTTTTTCATTTTTCACATTGTTCTATTTTTATGCATTGTTTGTTTTGTTTTATGCTTTGTTTGTTTTTTTGTTATACATTGTTTTGTTTTTAATGCGTTGATCAATTTAGTTTAGTTTTTTTTTTTTGCTTTTTATACATTGTTCTGTTTTGTTTTATGCATTGTTTGTTTTTTATGTTATACATTGTTTTTTGTTTTTTTAATGTGTTGATCAGTTTCGTTTTGTTTGTTTTTTGCTTTTTATTCATTGTTCTGTTTTGTTTTATGTATTGTTTGTTTTTTATGTTATACATTGTTTTTTGTTTTTTTAATGTGTTGATCAGTTTCGTTTTGTTTTGCTTTTTATGCATTGTTCTGTTTTTTTATGTGTTGTTCAGTTTTGTTTTTCTTAATATAAAGACATAATAATGATGGCTAGTAGGAAATATTTATGATTGATAAATTCACAGCCCATCCCCAGGTATAAGACTGTCATATTGAGCGTAATCTGGAAATGCTATTGTCTGGCTTTTTCAATGACACTGTTATGCTTTTCTCTTTATTTTCATAATGCTGGATGTTGTAACACTATTAATAGGGCCAAGATGATGCCCCGTTTCCATAGTTACACAACACATTCTTTTGATGAATGACAGCTTGTTTGATAAATTACTCACAAGCTCATAATCTGACAGTCAGTTTTCAGCCATTTCAATAATACATTTGATTGGCTCTTTACAATCATATTCTGAAACACAATTGCCTGTAAAATGAATAAAAATCTTATATATAAAAGAAAGGGCTCCAGAGGATGATTTTTTCAAGGATAAGTTCACCCAAAAATGAAAAATTGTGCTATCCTTTACTGTACTCTCAATAGAGAAATGACCCATACATTAAAAAAGAGCTGTCAAGCTCCACAAGGATTTAAAAAGCGCCATAAAAGCAGCCTATATGAATCATATTCAAAGTCTTCTGAAGCTATACAATCAGATTTTGTGGAAAAACTGATTAAAATGTAAGTCATTATTCATAGGAAATCTTTCCCTCTGCCATAACACTCAACTTTCTTTTGCAGTTCACCCAAAAAATAAGTTCTGTCATCATTTTCTTCTGAACATATTTTGGCTGGTCCAGTAGAATGGCCTTCAGTGGAGAAAGACTTTCTACTGGACCAGCCAAAATATGTTCAGAAGAAAATGATAACAGAACTTCTTTTTTGAGTGAACTGCAAAAGAAAGTTAAAAAAAGGACAAGATATGCATAGAAATTCAGCAGATAGAGGCAGAAAAAAAGAGAGAATCTCTTTACTATAGGGACCAATAACTCTCAGTGATTGAAATCCCTTCTCTTCAAGCGTAAGGACACACGCAGGAAGACAATGGTGGAAGTCGTACAGAACTCTGTCGAGCGAAGCACTTTACAGAGAGCATGAATTATATATACACTTCATGACCATTGAGCGCTGCACAGTTTTTATGTTCAACTCTTTTCTCCTCACTGTTGGAGGAGTGAAACATTAAAACAGCTGCTGGCAAGACAGAGTCCATGTATTACACAGCAGTGACTCACTGTTGAAAGCAACGACACGTCGACAAAAAGCGTTAATCAGATTGTTCGGGGACGTGGAGTGGGTCGGTCAAGGTGAGCTGGCACAGCAGAGCCCCCTAAATCAGGGGATTTATTTAGCTAAATCCACGTGAACTTGAAGGAACTCGAGCAAAAAGAAGAATACACTTTTCTTTAACTTCCAAATCAAAAAAAAAAAAAAAGAAATTGTATTTTTCACAAAGATAATGAAGACTAGTTATATATTGATTATTAGAGATACATATGATTTTTTTATATATATATATATATATATATATATATATATATATATATATATATATATATATATATATATATATATATCTTCAATTATTTAATTTATTTGAAAATTAAACCAAGTACAACTAAAAGGATTCTAGGGAATCTTAACTGTCCTGAAAATAATACTTCAAAATGCTTAAAAAGATCATTTAATTGTATATTTAGCATTAAAAAAAAAAATACAATATATTTTTTACACTCATCTGTGGAAATTTGATCAAACTTAAAAATTCACCAAAGATGCCTAAAATAATTTGTGTCCAGAACTTCATATATTGTAATACATAGGTGTAATATTCCTCGCATCAAATAGAAATTGATTGCTACTTTAGTTTAGTTTATTTTTTTTATTTTTTTTTCATTGTTTAGTTTAGTTTTTCATTTCATTTTGTTTTGTTTCTTTTCATTGTTTTGATTCATTACGTTTCATTGTTTTGTTTTGTTGATTCATTTCATTTCGTTGTTTTGTTTCGTTGTGTTTTACTGTTTGTTTAGTTTCGTTGTTTAATTTCATTTTACATTGTTTTTTTCATTTCATTTTGTTTCATTTCATTATTTTGATTCTTGTGTTTGTTTAGTTTCATTTCATTTCATTGATGTTTCATTGTTGTGTTTTGTTTCATTCTTTCATTTCATTTTGTTTCATTGTTTTGATTTGTTGTGTTTTATTGTTTTGTTTCGTTTCGTTGTTTCATTTCATTTAGTTGCTTTTTCATTTTGTTCCATTGTTTCAAAATTTACTTTTGAACAACATTGAAATGTGTAAGTGTCAGATAACTAATATACACAGATCAGTTATGCTTTTATATCTTCTTTTTGACAATACTAATAAACTACAGGAAAAAAAATGTGAATATATATTATGATATTTCATTTTCGATTGTGAGGTAACATATGACCTGGACATTTTTCTACAGTTTTAGTGAAATGCGCACAATTAGGAGAGGATGTGTTCTGTATTAAACGGTAATTTCTCCTAAACTTCATATACACGCTTTCAAAATCAGACACAACTGATGTGTGACGGCTCACAAACCCATCAGAATGACACAAAGGCAAACTGTTAAGACAGGCGTCATCAGATGTCAATAACACAACTTGGACCTCGGGTCCTGTGTAACTTCCACTCACTCTCCACGGTTTGCCTCGAGGGCCGTACTGTGCTCTCTTGGACCTGTACCTTGCCAAGCTGTTGATGAACGCTCAGATTGTACATCATCACAACCCCATCCAGAATCTCCAGTAGGGACTTCTCTGTGATTGGCTGATCAGGCTCTTCTAACGGTCGCCCCAGCAACAGCCCATCGTTACCATGGCTTCCCTCGACTGGAGATGGCAGAGGGGAGATGAGGGTGAGAGCGAATTGGAGGGGGGGAGAAAAAGAAAAGAGAGAGAGGGTTAAAAAAAAAGTCATATTCCCCTTGAGGTAGGTGATTTTATTTTCCTTTTTGAGACACTCATTTCTAAGCTAATTGGTTTCCATCTGACTTCCTGTGAAGCTGTGGATTGCGAATTTCATGCACTGCAAAAAATAGATATATTTTTTAATCAGTATATAAGTCATGTTGTCCAGCAAAACACATACAAACAACATATATTATGTAAAGAGTTATTATTTGAGATATGTATTTATATTCTCTGAATATATCTTGAATGTTTAAGAAAAAATAAGTTAAAAAGCCATTTAAATGACATTTAATATAGTGCTATAAAAAACAATTATATATATATATATATAATAGTTTAAAAGTATAAAATGTATAAATCATAATAACAGCAAAATATTCTCCCTGATTTGAGATCTGACAGTACCATGTGATTCATGTGCTAGTCAACATCACAGAACAGTGTTAACATTCAGCATTAGTTTAGCTCTATGAAGTCTGCTGATGGACTCACTGTCTTCTTCGGTCCTCTGCTCTACGGTGAGCGTGCGGACCTTGACCTTCTCGGGCGGGGCGAGAGGTCGTCGAGGGGTCATGAGGCTGACGGCCGCGGTGCTGAGGAAGCGGTTCGCTCTGCCCAGCGTCGGAGAGCTCAACCAACTGGGCCGGGCCAAAGCGCCACCCATGGCAACAGCGCCAGATGGTCTCTGTAGTTCACACAAACACACACACACACACACACACAATATCATTCATTTTCAGCATTCAGGGTAATGTCCTAGTCACGAAAAGTAGACCAACTCCACAAAACACCATGAATCAATGAAATGCCCTACACTAAATGACCTCAGTGGGATTCAGTTAAAGTAAAAAAGTCAAGGTTACAGTGAGGGACTTTCAATGGAAGCAAATGGGGCAAATTTTTGGAGGAGAAATTTGAAGCTTACAATTATATAAAAGAACTTAAAGCGTAACTCTCGCCAAAATGCAACCTAGGGTCTTTTTGTTAATCTGCCCGAGGCAAACTTTCGTTTAAAAGCATAATTAGGATGGAAACGCCACTTTTAAGTTTGACCGTATTTTCATTTTAGGTTAAATGCCTTGTGAATGGGAGTGAATGGGGCACGACTATGATAGCATCAAAATCGCTATTTTTAAAACACTAAGAAGGCTCGACACAACATGAAACTGTGCTCTCAGTATCACCAGGGGCTCTACACATGAACTCCAGCATTGAGAACAGTGTTTGTGTACACAGAGTTTACTCAAAAGAAAGATTTTGAACAACTCACTGTCTCTGTGTCCGCCGGCATTTTGACAGTCAAAAATAGTCGATCTCCGAATGCAACGTAACCCGGAGGAGAGTAAAGATGGAAAGCTCCTAAAGCTTAGTTCCATATAAATTCACGGATAATTTGTTGTTTTGTCGTTAGTGAAAATCAATATTGACCTTGTATTTGAAAAAGGATCCTCATATAAGAAACAATACTAAAATTCAGAGTCGGTTCATTCGCATACGGAGATCGACTATTTTTGACTGTCAAAATGCCGGCGGACACAGAGACAGTGAGTTGTTCAAAATCTTTCTTTCTAGTAAACTCTGTGTACACACACACTGTTCTCAATGCTGGAGTTCATGTGTAGAGCCTCTGGTGATACTGAGAGCAAAGATGTTGTGTCGAGCCTTCTTAGTGTTATAAAAATAGAGATTTTTGATGCTATCATAGTTGTGCCCCATTCACTCCCATTCACAAGGCAATTTGACCGAAAACGAAAATACGGTCAAACTTAAAAGTGTCATTTCCATCCAAATTATGCTTTTAAATGAAAGTTTGACTCGGGCAGATTAACAAAAAGACCCTAGGTTGCATTTTGGCGAGGGTTACGCTTTAATGTTAATTATTCTGTTAAAAGTTTGAGCTGGAAAGTTGCTCTAGTCATTGTTACGCCGTGTCCGATGCGATAAGATTCAAGCGACAAACAAGATTTTTGCTCACTTTAAATTGTCAAAATTACACATTTTTGGTAATCAAACATAATGCCAAATGCTTTGATTGAGCTCAAACCCAGAGCACTTCAAAATGCTTTTATATTCGTATTTCTCACAATTACATAACAAAATGACTTTACATGCCAAAATATATTCTTAAAATAAATTCTTGGTAGACATTAAGGCACCTGAGCAGCTCCGGTTTCCTCGTCTTCATCCAAGTCGTCCATAGAGGTGGCCTGGATCTCCGCCGGGTCTATGATGATGTTGGCCTTTGCGGCAAGGTCATCTAAAATATAACAAAAACTGTCAAACAATCAAGTTTAAAATGCAAAAACAGCTAAGAAGTTGGAGTAGAAGTTGGATTCGTTTGTACAATACCACGAAAAGAGGCTATTGGAAATGAGTGTGACTCGGATTTCAACAGTCGATAACTCATCTCAGAGGACGACAAGCTCACAACTTTTTATGAACACTCCAGTCTATTATTTATTAATACACATTTGTCTTCTTCTGGACAGCCGAGTAATAAAAAAACTTCGCTTCAAAACGTCAGAGTGCTTATAAGAACTGCTTTAGGAGAGATATGTGCTCCACTTCACTCCAAAGGTCTACATTTCCAAGGTTATTCAAGGCCGGCTGTCCAATAGAAGCGTAATTGTGAGAAAAATGGGGCGGTAAAAGCAGTTCGGGAGTAATTCACAAGAAAGGAAAAGGGAAGGAAGAAGAGAAAGAGAGAGAGAGAAGGGTAAAACTCAGCCTTGAGAGTTAAGTGAATGAAGGAGTGAAATATATGGACATTAATGCATTTTTTTTAATCATGGTAAGGTACAAGTTAAGCACTGAATTGACCTAGTAAGTCTATGGAGGATCTGTGTTACTGGGTAGTTTTAAACACAATTTTAGGGAGGGGGGGTAGATAATGTAAAATTAATTAATTAAAATATATTTCTATTTAAATATATAATATATAAATATTTTTTTCAAAAAATAAAAATAAATAAATGTATTATTACATATAATTTTAAAATATATTAAATATCTACAATACATAAACCAATTATTTAATTATATATTGCATAAATTAAATCTAATTTAAGTTTAATCAGGATTTACGAATAATTACATTTGAAATTATGTATCATTTATTGAAATATTCACCACTTTGAGCACATTTTATTAGAAAATAAAATGAATGAATAAAATCTTTATTTTATATTATATAGAATTAAATAAAATGTTATTATAATATAAATAATTACATTTAAAATAATTGATCATTTATTGAATGTTTACCATTTTTAAGTTTATAAAAAATAAAATGATATTTATCTTATATTACAGAGAATTAAATAAAATGTAATTGTAAAATAAATAACTGCATTTAAAATAATTGTATATTATTATGTTTAATAATTTTATAATATATTCAATGTTTGACTCTTTGAGTACATTTTACTAAATGAATAAAAAAATTGTAATTTATTTTGTATTTATTTTTTATTATATATTAAACATTTAAAAAATATATATAACTATATAACTAAATGTTACTTTAATATAAATACATTTTTTAAATAATTTAAAGTATATTCATTAATTTTACATCTACACATATCATCTCCTTAATGAAGGATCAACTGAGCTACAGAAAATAAGGTGGACATGATTAGTTAATCGAGACCACTAAACGATCTGATAAGTAAATCTAATAATTTATCGTACGACGTCTCAAACGGAATCATCAAGTAGATGATGAATTCTGACAGGGTGGATGACCCGAGAGATGTGGTTTCATTAATTCGGTGTCAGGCTGATATAGCGGCTTCATTACACCCGTGGGAATGACCTCTGGCCGTCTGTCAATTGACGTTGATCAATCTCAGACTCCATAAACATCGAAATTCGAAAGTGTCACGTCTATAAATTTGACGGATATTGAACCCCCAAAAACCGGGAACAGAAAGTACACTTGCCAGTCGCTGAAGACTAAATCTGAGTCACTGGAAGAGTTAGTCACGATTCTCCGCAAGCAACCTGGCAAACATGCCAAAATCACCCCGTGAGGGAAATAAACTGGCTCCGGTCGGAGTACGGCTGCCACTTGCTTGCTATGAGTAAAAATATCGGGATTTGCCACGTAATGAGTGTGATGGAGCCATTAGAAGAAGTCAGTATGGAGAGAGATTCAGAGAAAGAGCACCTCGGTTTCACCTCAAATTGATGTTGGTTAGAGAAGGTTGGGGTTAAAAGTTGAAAGAGCTTTAGTGTAGTTCGATAAACATGCGCTGGAGAAATGTCAAATGGGCTAATGGGATTTGTTTTATTATTATGATCATCATTACTGGTGGAGATTTCTTTTATACTTGACCTAAATCAATACTACGCAATCAATAAGCACAATCATTATAAAGCTCAGTGATGATGATGATATTGACGAAAATTATTTCGATGGAAAAGGTCATCCAAGATGTTCATGTCTTTCTTTCTTCAGTCTGAAGAAAGAAATTAAGGTTTTTGAGGAAAACATTCCAGGATTTTTCTTCATATAATGGACTTCAATGGCAACCAGTGGGTTGAAATGTCAGTTTTAGTGCAGCTTCAAAGGCTCTACACGATCCCAGCCGAGGAATAAGAGTCTTATCTAGCCAAACCATCAGTTATTTTCTAAAAAAAATAAACATTTATATACTTTTTAACCAAAAATGCTTGTCTTGCACTAGCTGTGATGCGCCACACATTACGTAATCACGTTGAAAGGTCAAGCGTGACATAGGCGAAAGTACAGACCTAGTGTTTACAATGTGAACGTGCAAAGACTATTTCTATTATTCTATTTTATACCCCTTCGCCTACCCCTAACCCTTACCCTTGCCCCTTGAAACAGAGTGTCAAGGCGTAGGGGTGAAAATATTCCCCTAAGAAATGGGACACCACTATTACACCGTTACATGTCATTATACATCGTCGCTATCGCCTACGTCACAGGAGATGGGCCAATGTTTATCACAAACTTCCAAGATGCCGTCGTCAGCTGTAGTCTTGCGTGAGTTACAGCTATTTTTTTGCATTTTTCTTCTTAAGTTTGCAGAAAACAACGGAGATGACGATATCTTCGACGCCTAATGCTGCGTTCACACCAAACGCGAATAGAGCGCCTGGCGCGAGTGATTTCAATGTTAAGACGCGTTTACGCGCGTCTGGAGGTCTTGCGGCGCGAAGGCGTTTAGCGCGGCGCGGTGGACGTGAATTCGCCTCATTCGCGCGTCCACTTCGCTTCAAACTTTTGCTTTTTACACGCGTCATATTGTTAACGAACTTTAACGATTTTTTTGCAACCGTTTCTTTGAAGAACATGACCGTAAAAGGCAGTCATGTTGCCTCTGTAGCCGGTGAATGCAGGTACATTTCTCATACCCCTTCATTTGAAGTGTGGTCCCGAAAAATCTTCGTTTCAAGGGCTATCTGGCCCTTCCCCCTACACCTACCCCTCCAACCAAAAGAGAATCGAGACAGCCCTACCCCTTCACGGCCAAGGGGTAGGGGCAAGGGGTGAATTGGGATTGAGCCTAAGTAAAAAAAAAAAATTACAAAATAAATAAAAAAATAAAAGGTAGAACAATGATGTCGGGCAATTTTAGGATTGGAGGAGAAAATGAGATGGAGTTTTTCGTCCCACCCTACATTTTCGTGACCTTTCCAACGTGATTACGTAATGCGTGAAGTCGTGGACGTGCAAGACGAGCATTTTCGGTTAAAAAGTATATAAATGTTATTTTATTTTTAGAAAATGACTGATGGTTTGGCTAGATAAGACTCTTATTCCTCGGCTGGGATCGTGTCGAGACTTTGAAGCTGCACTGAAACTGCAATTTGGACCTTCAACCTGTTGGACCCCATTGAAGTCCACTATATGGAGAAAAATCCTGGAATGTTTTCCTCAAAAACCTTAATTTCTTTTCAACTGAAGTAAGAAAACATGAACATCTTGGATGAGATGGAGCTGAGTAAATTATAAGGAAATTTTAATTCTGGAGTGAACTAATCCTTTAACCAAAAAGCCATTCAAACCAATTCAGCGACTTTGGGAACAATGAAAATTGTTCAAAATTCGTTTCTTGGTTTTAGGACGCATTCCTGCAGTGCTTTATGGTCAGAACAACTAATAAGCCACAAATAATGAAACATTACTGAATAATTGAACCATATTCTGCGCTGAGGAGCAGATGGAGGGTTTGGCTGCATAATATTGAGTGCAAACAAACACTGCAAGGTTCGATGGCCAAAATCAACAATTAAAAACTAATTATGTAATACATGTCAAGAAAGAAAAGCCCTCAGCAGCTGCTAAACATAAAACCAATATTGTCAAGATGCAGTGATGACAAGGTCCAAATTTTGTACACAAATTCTTCAGACAATCAAATCTGACAGGTGCTGATTCGAAACTGTCCACCATTAATTTGTCCTTTCCGAAGTCTTGTTTTACTCTCGGATGGCTTTGATTGTTTCCTCAAAGTCCCAAAAGAGTTCAATCAGGCTCCAGAGGGAGAAAGAGATTCTGCAGAATCAGCGGGGAAACAAGGAATGTAATTATCAGCTTTTAATCAAACGAGGGCGGAGAATGGGAAACGCCGGGAGAAGATGTGTGTTTAAGGAGACAAAAGAAATGGAGAGACTGAGTGAGAATTAATGAATTCTAACTCTGGTACAGCAGAGTTGTGACACATGACAAGACGTGCCTCGCCTCTCTCCACCAATGAAACACACATAATCAAACACAAATGTTGAAGACGCCTTCTAATTTAATCACAATGGGTGAATACTAGGCTGATTCATAACTTGCGTAGCATCTGCTCTGTATAGTACACTAGGTTACATGTGTGCCAAAACATAATACGCTAAAGAAAATAGCATGTCAAAGGTCAGACAGCACATTTCTTTTACTATTTTGGCAATTTTTTCACTTTTATTGATAAGTATATTTTGGGGGAACTGGATCAGGAAATAATGCAAATCTGAAATTACAAAGTGAAAAGTTTGAATTTTTGAAGTATGCGATTAAGAGGCGATTCATAAACTACCAAACATTTGCAATGTTACGAACTTTAAGTGATGTGTTAAATTTGTGGATGTTAAAATACTTTTTTTCTGTATGAACTATAAGTCATTTTTAATGCCAATTTTAATCCGGATTACGTAATCAGTTTCCAAAAATCAAATACTCGTAATTCATATTACACTTGTAATCAGACTACAGTTACTTTTTTACATGATTACAAAATATTCACAAAATGGCAGTAAATTATTAAACATGTATTGATTTTCCTCAAATCTTTTTTGTAATGTTCCTAATTTATTAACTTTTCATCAATATACAAATTAGTTTGGAAAAGCCTGACTTAATGTAATGTTGTGTTTAATGCACTTCATGTTGTTGATAAAGAATGAAATACATTTTATTTCTCTTTGCATTTTTATATCAATATGGCAGAAGATTATCCTATTCAAATCATTGTAAAAAAACAAGTTCAGTCAGAAGTAATCAAAGTAATCAAATAGTAGTCAGATTACACCTAACATGTGTAATCTAATAGATTACATTACTAGCAAAAAAATTTGTCATGCGATTTGTATTTAGTATTGGACTACAATTTGTAAATAATCTACCCAGCACTCAATTATAATGCCAGTGGTTTCACCATCACTAAAAAAAATATTATTATTATTTTATTTTTTTCAGAAAGTAATAAAGCTGTTTTGGAAACATTTTCCCACAAGTAAGGGTGTAAGCATGAAAGATCACTACGTTACTGTTTCTGTCACATTGTATTGCAAATACAGCTTTACATCAATGCGACCATAAATCAAACAAAGATTGAATGGTTTGTTTAAATTTAACATTATTGGATGGATGGATGGATGGATGGATGGATGGATGGATGGATGGATGGATGGATGGATGGATGGATGGATGGATGGATGGATGGATGGATGGATGGATGGATGGATGGATGGATGGATGGATGGATGGATGGATAAATTGGATGAATGGATGGATGGATGGATGGATGGATTGGTGGATGGAAGGATGGGTGGATAGATAAATTGGATGAATGGATGGATGGATGGATGGATGGATGGATGGATGGATTGGATGGATTGGTGGATGGAAGGATGGGTGGATGAATAGATGGATGGATGGATGGATTGGTGGATGGAAGGATGGGTGGATGCATAGATAAATTGGATGGATGGATGGATGGATGGATGGATTGGTGGATGGAAGGATGGGTGGATGGACTGGATGGATGGATGGATGGATGGATGGATGGGTGGATGGATGGATGGATGGACTGGATGGATGGACTGGATGGATGAATGGATGGATGGATGGATGGGATGGATTGGTGGATGGAAGGATGGGTGGATGGACTGGATGGATGGATGGGTGGATGGATGGATGGGTGGATGGACTGGATGGATTTGTGGATGGAGGGATGGATTGGTGGATGGAATTATGGATGGATGGATGGGTGGATAGGTTGATCGGTGGATGAATGGATGAATGGATGGATGGATGGATGGATTGGTGGATGGAAGGATGGGTGGATGGACTGGATGGATGGATGGATGGATGGATGGATGGGTGGATGGATGGATGGACTGGATGGATGGACTGGATGGATGAATGGATGGATGGATGGATGGGATGGATTGGTGGATGGAAGGATGGGTGGATGGACTGGATGGATGGATGGGTGGATGGATGGATGGGTGGATGGACTGGATGGATTTGTGGATGGAGGGATGGATTGGTGGATGGATGGATGGATGGATGGATGGATGGATGGATGGATGGATGGATGGATGGGTGGATAGGTTGATCGGTGGATGAATGGATGGATGGATGGATGGATGGGTGGATGGGTGTATGTTGTTCTGTCTCCCAAATTGAGATCCTCATTGTTTTTGGGGTCACATGCAAATTTGTACTTTACCACAGAAAATGCAGCCAATCCAGGCAAACTCCTGACAAACTCCTTAGACAAATAAAATCATCTAATGCAAACCACAAAAAAAACATATCATTACATAAAAGGAACAGCTCTCCACCACTTCCTTTCTCTCTCACTCTTTCGTGGCGCGTTCCCTGCTGTTCGTCAATATTTTTGCGGCATGTGCCGCTGCCATGAAGGGAAATCAATATGCATCTGCATCCCAGTCCTACTAAGCGCCGCCAGCATCCATCTTATCCCACCGTTTCACAAATATTAATGATGCCATAAAACAAAGTAAAGACCACCAACATTTTTGAGTTTAATAACAAAGTCGTAAACTAAAAAAAAAAGGAAAGGAAAACACCCTGCAGGATGTGAACAATCTATTCGGTCTCAATTTAAAACTAATTTGGGAAGTTGATCGATCTAAACCATTTGGTTGGCAGCTATGAACAGATCAATAGCAAATTTTCAAAGGTTACATACATAATAGGCACATCACTATGAGATTGCACGTCTCATTTTACGTCTGGGAAGATTTAAAAAGAACAACTTTACGTCTGTGAGCATTAAAGTGAGTTTTTGAGAACAAACAAAATGAACAAGGGAAACAAAAGTAATGCTGTCATTGCCAAACCTGATACAGGAATGCTTTATTTATTGAAGCTTGTGCTGTCAGTGTGAGTAACACTCAAAAAAACTGACCTTGTGCTCCCTCTGGTGGAGTCTAGTGCAATGCACACTGGGTAATTCTGTGACCAAACACACTTTACTTGTGGTTTTTAACCAACCTTTGAGCGTTTTCTTCAAATGCGAGAGAAGTCCTCCCAGACGCTGAAGGTCGAAGTAATCCACCTTCCCGTTGTAGAAGAGCTGAGGAGGAACGTAGGCGTCTGACGGAAACACAACTGGGTCAATCACATGACACTCAATTTCATTTTAGAGCTTCAAACTTATTTTCAGTCAGTTGCCAAGATTTCTAATTCACATTTAGTTTAAGCTTTTCAATTAATAATTAATAATTTATTTTATTTTAACTTTAGAATTAACAAAGTGACATTTTAATGGCGTTTTACAAACAAAAAAATAATTGGGCTAAATAATGTCTTTTATAATGCACTTTTTATCTAGATCTAATAAACTGTTATTTTAGTATTATTTATCTACTATTCTGTTTTTTCTAGCTTTTATTTTTATATATTTTTTCCTCTTCAGTATTTTTTTTTTGTAATATTGTCATGTGCTTAATTTTATTTAATATCTAGTCAAATATCTAGTTTTAGTTGCTTCAACTAATTTCTTTACTTTTAGTGCTTCAACAAAATGATTTCAGTTAGTTTATTTCAGCTTTACAAATTATTAACAAATATATTTTAATAGTTTTCGTTTATGATAATAACTTGCCAAAACCATTCAAAAACACATTAACACATAAAATGCATTTGAATACACGTCTTCTCTGAGGAGATTTTGAATGAAAATTTATTTTGATACTTTTTGGGGCATAAAGTCAAAAATACATTGGTGATACAACTGTGCTGATTTCATAATGAACTACTCCCCCTGTAGTCAATAATTGTACCCCTTAAAACACATCTTTGATCACCAAAATGACATATTTATTACGTGTGTGTGTTCTCTACCTTCACTGTTGATGGATCCGGGGCTTTTTCTCTTCCCTTCATCCCAGTAGCTCCTAATGGCCGTGATGAGCCGGTGTAAGAAACACACCATGTATTCAGGAGGACACAACACTGTGGGGTTCTGAACACACAAACACACACATAATCTCACATCGCATCAAGCATGAGGCAAACATCAAAACCCTGATTACCGGGGAACAACTGAAACAATCCAATCGATAACAATCATGTTACAGAAAATGGCCATATACACTTTATGCTGTTAAGTGTGAGTTATGATCATCAAATTCAATGACAAAAAGAACGATCTGAGCACAATAAATTCTTCAATTTTTATGTCAGAACAACATCCAGTCATCAATACACATTAAAGGAATAGTTCACCCAAAAACGAAAATTACCCCATGATTTACTCAACCTCAAGTCATAGGTGTATATGACATTCTTCTTTCAGACCATATATCATATTACGTTATATTAAAAACTCCCATTATAAAGCTTGGAAGAGCCAGGACATTTTTTAATATAACTCCGATTGTATTCGTCTGAAAGAAGAAAGTCATATACACCTAGGATGGCTTGAGAGTGAGTAAATCATGGGCTAATTTTCATTTTTGGAAAATTTCCTCAAAGAATATCTAGATACTATTTGGATATATGTAAAGTCAGCATGTCCTGTGTCCTACCCCTCTATTACTGGCGTTCTCTTGAAGGAACTTGCGGAACTTGTTCAGGAAAATGTATCGAGATGCTTCGCCCTGTGAAAAGAGAGATCCGTGTGACCCAGGAAAACATCGCACAGAAACAACTTTAAGGTCTGAAACATATTTGATATCGCAGAATTTTGCGTTATTTTTCAGTACAATCGTTCGTGGAGGCCGCCACAAGACATTTCGAGTTCAAAACAAGACGTGTGTAAAACACGCATCAACGTACCGTCCCCTTGTCTTTGTTGTTCAGCATCAACCTCAGGATCTGAACCTGCAGCTCCTCCACAACTAAACACACAGACTCAGAGTTACACTGATAGACGGGGCTGCAGATTTGATGTTGTGTGAGTGACCGTGACATACCCTCAATCCTCTTCTTCAGTCTCTGACACCCGCGCTCGTACGCTCGACGCCTCAGCCTCTCCTCGGCCGTCTCCTCGCGCGTGTCTCTCTCGTCTTTCCCCTGGACACACGTCAGGAGAATCATCATTCATCTGTCGCTTAAACCAGGGCTCGGCTCAGATTAGTGTTCGTTTGACGAGATCATTTCAGGAAGCACCTTTTGTATATACATATGCATTATATAGTGGTTGAGGATCATGATCTGGACAGGTGTTTCTGACCTCTTTGTCGAAGCGTGTTGGCCACCAGGTGGTGGGGATGAGTTCCTCGAGCCCTGCCTCCTTTACTCTCAGAGGGGTCTTGATGTAGAAGAAGACCACGGACCGAAGCACATCAAACGTGAGACTGTTAAGGACCAACACCCATTAAATCTCCAAGATAAATACATCTAACTTCTCTATTCTTCATCTGTATGAATAAGAATAAGAAGGAAGAAGGAATAAGAACGCTCATGACAAAAACTGCCTTCTAGTTCTACTGTTAAGCAACTAATATATACTTATACAAATAATATACATACACATCTTACCATCTACGTATCTACTAATCTATCTAAATATGAACCTATCTACCTAGATATCTACCCATCTACCTAAATACCAACCTATCTACCTAAATATCAGCCCATCTACCTAAACATCAACCTATCTACCTAAAATCTACCTAAATATCTACCCATCTACCTAAATATCTACCCATCTACCTAAATATCTACCCATCTACCTAAATATCAGCCCATCTACCTAAATATCAGCCCATCTACCTAAACATCAACCTATCTACCTAAAATCTACCTAAATATCTACCCATCTACCTAAATATATACCCATCTACCTAAATATCTACCTATCTACCTAAATATTAACCTATCTACCTAAATATCTACCTAAATACCAACCTATCTACCTAGATATCTACCCATCTACCTAAATATCAACCTATCTACCTAAAATCTACCTAAATATCTACCCATCTACCTAAATATATACCCATCTACCTAAATATCTACCTATCTACCTAAATATTAACCTATCTACCTAAATATCTACCTAAATACCAACCTATCTACCTAAATATCTACCCATCTACCTAAATATCAACCTATCTACCTAAATATCTACCCATCTACCTAAATACCAATCTATCTACCTAAATATCAACCTATCTACCTAAATATCAACCTATCTACCTAAATATCAACCTATCTACCTAGATATCTACCCATCTACCTAAATATCAACCCATCTACCTAGATACCATCTACATTCTCTTGCCAGCAGCCATATCACCCTGTAGCCCAAGACTGGTTGCCTACTGAGGCTAAGCAGGGATGAGCCTGATCAGTACCTGGATGGGAGACTCCTGGGAAAACCAGGTTGCTGTTAGTGTTAAAGGTTGCAGGAGGTGTTAGTGAGGCCAGCAGGGGGCGCTCACCCTGTAGTCTGTGTGCGCCCCAGTAAAGTGACGGGGACACTATACTGTCAAAGAGCACTGTCCTTCGGATGAGACGTTAAACCGAGGTCCTGACTCTCTGTGGTCATTTAAAATCCCATAGCACTTCTCGTAAAGAGTAGGGGTGTAACCCCGGTGTCCTGGCCACATTCCACCCATTGGCCCTTGCCAATCATGGCCTCCTAATAATCCCCATCCACTGAATTGGCTCTATCACTCTCTCTCCTCTCCACCTATAGCTGGTGTGTGGTGAGCGCACTGGCGCCATTGTACTGTGGCTGCCGTCGCATCATCCAAGTGGATCCAAGGAGAGACCCCGACATGATTGTAAAGCACTTTGGGTGTACAGTAGTACATATGAAAGCGCTATATAAATGCCTCATTCATTCATTCATACCTAAACATAAATCATCTACCTAAATATCTACCCAATATAAGTTTGCTAGATTAAAATATATATATACATATGTTCAAAATATGTTTAATAAAGATTGTGGACACTCTCTGGTAGTCAAACTTAGTAGAACATGTCCATAGTTCATGTGGATCAAACATCAACTGTATCTATTCCACCCATCTATCCATGTATCGATCTGAACTCAGCAATGATCTCAGGAAAAAAAAAAAACTTAATAACTATGATTACATTTCTAATAAATAGATTTTTCAAATTTTAAACCTTTCTGGTAGTTTAAAGGTGTTTTCTGAAAGCCTGCTAAGTTATTATTAAAGAGGATATAGAACGTTGCTGAGCAGAAACTTCCTGGATTTCTCATGACGGAGTATCGCTGTGGTCAGACGAAGGTAATGAATCTAGAGAACAGAGAAAGAAAACAGATTTCAGTGAAGACAGTGTAAGGCCTGCCCAATCGGTCCAACGACAGTTTCAGATAAGCGGGTGAAGTTTTACTGCGTGTTACTGTCTTTTCAGCGTGGCAAAGTAACTTAATTCCAATTAAACTTTTATCTGACTCCATTTTCTCATGCCAATTGGTTATTGGTCATTTATATAATAGTTTAGCAACACATCTGATTATTCTATCTAACTCTTTACTCTTATTATCCTCGTTCATTCGGTGCCAAAGTCGCACAGAGTCCTCACACCGGCCGTTCATTTTTATGCGGGCCCACGATCACAAACTCGCCAGTCGCCATTGCTTCAATCTGTTAAGCACTGGCTGCCACAGTAATAATTTGGATCAACATGTTGCCAATTCCCATTCACAACCGTGGACTTCAAACAAACTCATCAAACAAATTACAGAAAGCTAAAAACAAAGTGCCTCAGTCATTTTAATTTTAACAAGACATTTATTTCAAGTGGGAATGCATGTGTCCTTGCTGATAATTGCCATGAACATCAATGAACCAAGAGGACGTCAACACCTCTCTGGCTCTGATTAGACACAAAAGCAGACGACATGCTTTGAAGTATGAATTCCCAGCATGCTCTTTTAGGCCATAAGTTTTCCTTCTTCTCAGTAGGTCTATCATTCTCAGCTCCAATAACAAACTGACACAGCAAAACAGCTTATGGATTTGCACGAGAGAGGAATCATTCAGCTTCTCACCTGAAAGCCTAGATCAGGGATGATGGGAGAGAAACGATACGCTCTCAGCAGTGACATCATCAGCTGTTTTAGGCACTCGTTCACCTCATAGTCCTTCAAGAGGAGAAAAAAAAATTGACAAAAAAATACATTGGGACATCTGCCATAGTTCACAAATATCATTAACTGAAAAAGCTTAGTAGTTCAACACACTTGTAGTTCAGTACACTTGTAGTTCAGTTCTCTTGGTTCTTTTGGCCAAAGAATATGATACATTCAGTCCTGGTTCACTTAGCGTTTACAGCTAAGCTAGGAACTCGAGAAGAGCTTCTAAAACTTTTAAAAGGAGTCGAGTCAAAAGTGGTAGGAATTCCTCTATTACACACACAAATGAAGATTTGTTGCAAGAAGACAGATCCAATATTGGGCAACATCTTGACTATGACAAGAACCAGTTATGCTTGAACATTCTGTCCTTTTTAGGGTCATCTTGTGACACCACGTCTGGTTTTAGGTTTGTTTAAATGTCTTTGATCTGTGTAGAGTTTATATCTCAGTCAAACCGCACTAGAGTTCCTTTAGAAACAGACCAAAACCCACCTTTTCAGGAGGCACGATCCGCTTATTTGGTGCACACCAGGGTTTGGATGCAGCGTTCACACTTATTCAAATTAATCGCGCTTACAGAGCAATCGCACCAGAGTTTGTTTTAATTGAACCAAACCCGTCAAGTGTGAACACTAAGGCAGATTTTAAATTGAACTTGTGTCTGTACCTCCATGAGAAGCCAGAAAAGGTCCAGCAGCTGATGAATAAGTGGATGCTCGTCGACAGATCCTCCTCCCTCCAGTACACTCAACAGGAAGTTCATCAGCACATCCTCCACCAAGTACACTTTACACTAGCAAACAAACACACACATTCCCAATAAGTAAAGATGTTTATGGCACAATGACAAAGACTTGAAACTGATTTTACTGATTTACCATTAGAGGTGCAAAGTGGTTAAATATATGTGCAAGGGTGACCAGGATGGTGGGCTCTCCATGAAGATGCCAGGACCCGCTCTCTTTCTCAACAAACTTTTCCTCCTGACGAAAGAGAAAATCAAATGTCTTCACATATAGTTTTTGTTTTAAAGAGGCCACATTATGCCATTTTACAAAGCCTTGATTTTGTTTTTGGTCTCCACTAGAATAGGTTTTCATGCTTAAATGTTCAAAACACATCATTTTTTCCCCATATTCTCCATTGTTGCAGCTCCTCTCTTCCCAGTCTGTCAGTAACACTCTGTTTAGTTCCTGTCTCTAAGAAGCCCCTCCTTCCAGAAAAGCACAATGTGCTCTGATTGGTCCGCTGGACCAGTATGTTGTGATTGGTCAATTGCTTTGAGCGTGTTCAGGAAATGTCACGCCCCTAACCATAACCGTGAGTTACAATACTAACGCAACTCAACCAGGCCTCGTTCCCTTATTTTGCATATAATTTGGGCAGAAATAATTTAAATTAGGGATACTGTGACAAGTTCCAGGCCAGGGCTCCAGACTGCAACCAAATAGTCGCATTTTGCGAAATTTTTTCTTGCCTGTGCGACTAAATTTAGTTAGGGTTCACACTGGTGCCACCACCACATTGCCCAACTGATAAGAGCTGCCAGGACTGTTAAATATGAGGAACATCAAACCGCAAACAAAATTAAAGCGGAACGAAACCATGCTTCTCGTAGAGTTTATCAGCACGGACCAATTTTAGACAGCACTCGCAAGCTAACCTCGATAACCTCGTTACTACACAGCGCTTGGTGATCCAGTGAGAAAGCATTTGAATTTTCTGCAGTATTAATAACATCGCTGCGAGATAAAGAGAGAAGCATTAAATTTTGGCGCAGAATTCTCTGATATAAACCACAGATATCAGATCAAAACAGAGCTGATGTGGAAACCAGAAGAATTGTTCCATGAACAAACAAGTTATAGAAGGCTTTTCAATTCACAAATATGGATTTAATGTACCAACACTTACTGTAACCATGGTATTGTGGCAGAAATAGTCAAATGTTTTTTACAATATTCATTTCAGGGTTCGTACAACCTTTGAGAGTGAAATTCAAGCACTTTTTTCAAGGACTTTCATGTGCTTCACACTTTTCACAGCACTTAAAAGCTCTAAATATTACCCAATTTAAATGTTATATTTATTAATATTTATTAATATTTAAAAATATTTAAATGTTTCCCAATAAAAATGTGGTTTTTACATGTTACTGTTGTTAATCAAATAAAATGTTATCTGCATCTCAATTTAAGCTCAGTGCTTTACTGTCAAATGTGCATTTCCAAGAAATAGTGGCACTGGCGCTACTGCTCTCAAATGTTAGTCTGGAGCCCTTGAGACGTTTCAGGGAGTTTAGAAACAGTGTTTACTGATATAGAGAAATACTCCCATTGGAGTGGCTTTGTGCTTTGTAACTTTTCAGATCCTATTCATGGTCAAACAGAAACAATACACACTATAGAAAGTTGAAAATTTAAAAAAAGCACAGTGGTTCCTCTTTAAATAATGACACATCACCCTTTAATGTGGGAATTGTCTTGTATTCTGAACAGTGAGCATGAGGCCTCTGTGGGTACCTGTGTGTCGATGGAGGTGGACAGAGCTGTCTTGAGGTATCCCAGAAGCCTGGTGGCTTTGATGAGGTCAGCGGCTGGTGGGCTTTGAAGAGGAAGGTAACCTTCCACAGGGTACGTGAAGAACAGATGGGTTAAGGAATTCATGGGTTTTCTCACCTCTCACATATATATATTTTTTTTTTATTTCACTTGAAAAACATGAAATTACACTAAATATATATACACTATCGTATATATTAGCCTATATTTAAAATAAATCCTTTTCACAGAATTATTAATTAAGCAGTTTTTAAGATGGATAATAATCATAAATGTTTATTGAGCATCAAATCATCATATTAGAATGATTCATGTAACACTGAAGACTAGATTAATGATGCTGAAAATTCAGTTATATATAAAATGTATTTATAAATTGGAAACTTCTTTTTTAATAAATGTAAAAATGTAATCCCTGTGATCAAAGTTGAATTTTCAGCATCATTACTCCAGTCTATAACATCACATTATCCTTCAGAAATCATTCTAATATGCTGATTTGATGCTCAAGAAACATTTATGATTATTATTATCAATGTTGAAAACATTTTTTTGTTGACAGGTACTGTATATCATATTATTAGTCAATTTTATTTAAAAAAAAATGTTTATTTACTTGCTGTATTTGGAAGACTTATTAATCAGTCTACGTTGTGATAAATTATTATTCAATAAAACATACTATTTATTACTGTTTAAATGCATTTATTATCTCTATTGATGCATCCTAAATATAAAACTGTAATGTTATATATATTTACTTAATTTATTCTAAATACTTACAAAATTGATTTATTATAAAATATTCAATTGAATATTATACACATTATATAAATGTGACTGAACCATTTAAAATCTGTCTGTATATGTATATAAATGATAAGGATATCTGAGAGGACGGCTGCCGAAATTGAAGGCTACAGACTCTTTGAAGGAAAGACTGATCGCAGGGAAATATGCGACGCCCGGCCCCGTCTTAATATTGCTGAACGCAACACCCAGAGACTGCCCGTTTCTAAAAAAAATAAAAAATAATATTAATATTAATAACAGATCAACAGATATATTTCATTAACAAGGAGTAATTATAAATGCTTTCACACCAAACTATAATGTACATCCAATAATAAACCTATACTTACAGGCAAAATGTAATCGTTCCCTCATCCAAATCAATCAAACAGCTGACAATATCACCAGCAGCCCAGGACTACATTAAAACAAATGAAAAGAATGCATCAATAATGAGATGCTGTGCATTGCAATAATTTTACCATTAACTGTGGTAAAATCATTATTGCGTACAGCCCAGAGTGGCTTAATGCTTTCATAAAACATTGGCTCATCCAATTAGCATTTAGAGTCAGAACTCTTTAAGGCTGAGCAAGTTACATCACAGTCTAAGACTTTAAACAAAGAGACTATGAACAAACTGTCAAGGTCAAACAAATCCACAAGGACAAACTGAGCATGAACCATGAGCTGAATGTGTAAAGCGCTGTGATTTCACCTTGCCGTAGTTGGTGGTTGTCACATTCCATTTGCGAACTCTGTTTCCGTCGTAGGCGTACGAGTCCGGCGTGTCCCCGACCCCTTCCTGAAGACAAGCACAGATCAGAAGTGTGTCACATTTCTCATTAATACAATTGAACAAACCAATTTTACAGATGGATTAAGCCAAACCAGAAACTTAAAAAAGGATTTCTAGAGCAGAGCGAACAATCGTCATGTAATCTAGATTAATCTACGTGATGTCTATTGCTTGAAACACTTCCCATAAGAGCTAGCTAGAGTGAATATGCAGGTTGTACGGCTCTGCACTCCAAAGTTGACATGTAAATGGTAAGGTTATTTCACAAATGAAGGCTTGTACCTCTTGGTTGAATCTGCAGTTCAGTGTGCACCATCCGATTTGCATTAGGCCTTGAGATGAGATGAGAACTTCATAGACCCATTTCCCTAAAACAAATTAAAAGCAATAAAAAAAAATGCATTATGTGGTGGTACAATGATAAAGTAATTGTATTCGTTGGTGTTGTTTATTATTAGGGGCCAAGTGTTCTTATTGTTGTTCTTCTTCCGCTCTGGAAGTCTATGGCAGCCCATAAAACCACTTCCGGGAAAGTTGTGAAATTTGGCACACAGATAGAGGACAGTCTGAACTGTCACCATAGCAAATTTGGAGCCTCTAACTCAATCCCTCTAGCGCCACCAACTGTCCAAAGTTGACCTCAAGTATATGCTAATAACTTTTGAACCGTAAGAGCTAGAAACAAAAGTATTGTTTCCACTACTTTCCTTAGCTCAAGACATCATGAAATAGGTAGTCCTGGGTAGACGCTCAGATTTTCACAGATTTAAGAAAGAAAATTTAAACAGATCATTTTTAGACGATGCCGACAAAAAAATGATAGAATTCAAGTTGATTCGACAAACCGGTCTCGAATAACACACGGACAAATTCTACGAAAAGCACACCAAAATGAAAGTGAGGCTATATCTCCACAAAGCTTTAGTGTATCCTGACCAAACTTGGTGTGTGTTATGACAACCATGACCTGAGTCTACCTATGCAGTTTTGGCACAGTGCCACCTAGTGGTCAGGAGATATGAAAAATGGCAGCATGTCCAGTCGAACGATACCCAATTTCTCCATGTCGGTCATTTTGCGCTTCATCCATTTTGAATTTTGTCAAAAAATGCTATATTTTACGAACACATTGGCATATCTTTGTGATGCCCTGAAGGTACTCAAAAAGTTTCGGGACAGCGCTCCCTTGCGGTCAAAACTTATAATAACATTTTCATAAGTGCTAATAACTTTTTATTAAATTAGCCTATTGTAATGATTTCTTGGGTCATGCCGAGAACATAGATACCAATTTAGCCATAGTCAGCCAAACTTCCTGTCCTCCATTTTGATTTACATTAAAAAAAACTACTTTTTCTAACAGTTTGTCCAATTTTCATCAAAACCAAATCATCTGATCTTCAGACAAAAAGTTATGTATTTCGTGTCGATAGAAGTTGAGGCATGATGCCAAAATGACTTTGAGGCTGTATTTCTACAATGCTTTGGCATGCTGACACCAAACTTTGCATGTGTCATTATCACCTTACTCTGACCACACCACATCAAATTGGTCACAGCGTCACCTATTGGTCGGAAATGATAAACCATTAAATCAAATTACTAATGACTGCATCTATGATTTTTCAGCCATTTTGCCTAAAATCATCTTAAAATATCTTTAATTGCTCGTTGTTGTAGTTGGTCTAATGCTCCCAGCCATGTTGGCATGACTTGTTGGCCCAGATAATTTACAGCTATATTTAAATTTACATTTCCTCCAAGGTACTTTAAGAATAGCATGGAATTGGTACATTTTTGTTATTGAAATGTTACCTTTGTAAACACATGTGGTGGCTCTGATGGAGCTGAAGTTACTGTGGCCGATGACCTTCAATCCAGAAAGAGAGGAAGAACAAAACTGAACACATTTACCAGTAAGCAACATATCTGTAATACATATTCCTGGTGTTACTGTGCATAATATTTTCACTATCAAACCAATTTAATAGTGAACTGACTTAAATTTAAAGTGAATTTAAAGTGCACCTATTATGCTATTTTAAAGGCTCCTAATTTGTGGTCTGTTGTGATTGGTCTACTCTGCTCTGATTGGTCTACTCTGCTCTGATTGGTCAGATGGAACAGTCTGTCTTTATTGGTCAACTCTACTCTGATTGGTCAGATTGCCCAGTCTGTTGTGATTGGTCTACTCTGCTCTGATTGGTCAGATGGCCCAGTCTGTTGTGATTGGTCTACTCTGCTCTGATTGGTCAGATGGAACAGTCTGTCTTTATTAGTCAACTCTACTCTGATTGGTCAGATTGCCCAGTCTGTTGTGATTGGTCTACTCAGATCTGATTGGTCAACTGCTAACAGCGCGTTTTAGAAACAGTGATATGAACAGTAACGATGGTGTCAGTTTTAGTGTTTTAGGGTTACCGTACCAATCTGACCGCGAGTCCTCATCCTTTGCAAGTGCATATAAAGTGGAATTGCTCAGCCCAAAAAACAGCGCCTTCTAACATATCAACAACACAAACCAAACTCTTCCATGCCTCAGCTACAACTACAGTGTTTGAGGGTGGGTCAGAGTAGATGAAGACAATAGACTGGCATTATGCAAATTTGTTACAAAAACATTAGGTAGGACTGAAAGTACTGACGACTCATTTCAGGCGGATCTTCTTTTTGGGAAACAATAACTTCATTTATCTTTGAAACTTTGCAGACCTTGTGCATCTCACAAACAGCTATATTACAAACTACTTGAAAGGTCATATCCAAAAAAAGCCTAATATGGGGGGCTTTAAATCTGACTTGAATTTGAAGTTGTACTTGCCAGCTAATTTGTGCATTATGTTAAAAAATATATAAAGATAATCGCTGCAATCAATTTCTCACCCCCAAAAGGTCATCGTCAACAAATAACAGCCCTTCAAACCCACTGCTGTGATCCAATACAACAGTTGAAGGTCCAAGGCAGCCTTCTATCTGATCTGTATACAAAAAGAGAAAAAAAATTCAGCAAATCAATGAAAACATGGCTAAAAAACATCTCTGTAGTCAATCGAATAAATAAATCACCAAAAATATAAATAAAGAAATAAATTAAAAAAAATAAAAAAATATTTGGGGGTAATAAACTATAGATAATTCATAAGACATGTTTCAGTAAATACAATAAAGTAAAAAAAAAAGTGATTTTTATTTTAATAATTGTATTTAGGTCTCATTTGTGAGACACTCAGCAGCACTGTTAAGCGTGTATGTGTAAGTGGTTGTTTGACCTTTGCCATCCTCAGCGACATTATCTTCAGCCAGCAGCTTCTCCAGATGAGCTCCAAGATCCTGGAACGTCAGGGTTTTCCTACATGGAAGAGACATGACGGGTTGTCAGGTTACATACTATTAATACGTCTATTAAAGTATAATAAAAAAAAGTCCACAATGAATATAAGGGAATTTAAATATGGAAAACATTATACAAAGAAAGATTTAAATGTTAAATAAAAAATCCTGCTCTATTTCTAGTTCAAAAGCATGTCAACGTGCTAAAATTTTGAACAAATCACCTTAAAAACAGCTCAGCACCCAAGCAACTACCCAAAACACACTAGCTATGACATAGCAACAGCCTAAGGGACCGGTTACACGACACTGTTTACATGCGTTTTGGCCGTTCATTTACATGACAACTGAGTTTGCAAATGGGTCTGAAAATATAAACTTTTGAAAACCGGTTTCCAGATAGTCTTCATCTTCATGCGAAAAACGCAAAGAAAAACTTTTTTTTTGTAAACATACCCTTAAGGGTGCAGTATGTAATAATTGACAGCTAGTGGTTGAAATGGGTATTGCAGTCCAAATTTAAAATATTGGACAGAGTTGTTTCTCCTGGACAAGCAACAGGAACGAGCGCAACTGACAATTGAAGGCGACGAGCCTTACACTGTAAGTTGATGAGTTGATTTATGTGTTTTAATAAGCCTCTAGTCATGGAGCTTTTTGTTCCCAGTACTCCCAAATGCATGCACAGGTTACTTTACTTCTACTTTAGTGTCAGTTGCCTTCACATTAACGGGAATCTCACCACAGCTCCAGAGCAACCGAACTCAGAGCCCCTCCTGCAGGTAGTCTCAGGTTCAGTGCATGACAGCTTTCACATTACCAATTTTTCATGCGAACCGGGCCCCGTTTCGAACTAAACTGTCAGTGTGAAAGCACCCTTAGATGGATGCTGAGGATCTCTAGGTCGGGAAGAATCTGCGATCTCTGACTCAGGTCATTGGTTGGCTTCTATGGCTGCAGTACCTTGTGTTTTCCACCAACAGGCAACCCAGGGTGTCAAAACAATATTGGGTAAATTGGCAGTGGGCGGGATCACCCAGACCAAAACATCTCAAATTTCATCTAAGCTAAATATCTGTGGATAAAGTCAAGTCTACTATTACATGACTTTACACAGTGGTGACAGATTCCCATCATGGCGCCTGACATATATTCCACAATTAGAGATCATATGTAAACACATCCACCCTTTTCAAAAGCCGCCTTCAGCCCTCTGCGAATGTCAGCTGTCTCTCATGTCCCATCATGCTCTATGTATAGATCAGCACCAGTAACCAGACACTGGCTGGAGGTGAGCACGGGACAGAGCCAACGGCACAAGACACCAGCAACATCCACTCAAACAACTAATGCATCAGACTTTATCCCTTCATGATTTATGTTTACCCAAAAAAAAAAAAAAAAATGTAAACAGATCAAATAAACTGATGACTCATCCTGCACTACACAGATGTTTGTCCAATCAGATGCTCTCTAGAATAAGACAGTCACTCCCAGAGTTCTGCAGAGTGCGGCGCGGGACAAGTTTTGAATTGTTGAGTGCGGATGCGGGATGGAAGATATTGATATGTTCGAGGGAAGCGGGAGAAAGACATGACTCATGGCAAATGACTCCTGCAAAAAAGTATAATTATCCAATAATTACAGCACGCAGAAGTCTGTAACTGGAGATCTCAAACGTTGTGTGTGTGGACATGGGAAAAAATAGCCTATAGACATCAGAACAAGACAGAATCTAACCAGATCGGGAGTGAAAAGTAGTGTAGACCTCTTCCTACAGGCTTTTGCGGGCAGAAACGGGACAAAACGTGAACATTTCGGGAGTGAGCGGGCTAAAATCAGAAGCGGTACTTAATCTTGCCGATTGAAAAATCCATCCTGCACAGACCTCTAGCCCCTCGCCCTACAACCACCTGCACGAAAATAATGGTTCAAAACATGCGGATGAAAACAATAATTGACTATACAATTCTAAATATGACATCAAATAATAAATAAATCACTGTCAATGGGAAAAAGCCCACCTCCAATCTGCCAACAGTAAAAATACATGGGCGATAAACAAAGTAATCAACTCATGTAAGCATTCATTATATATATTAGGGATGTACCCGAAGCCGAATACTACGTTCGGAAAGGGAAATGACATTCTACGGAAACCCTAAAGGGACATGGTGATGGAAAGAAATATGAGATAGGAGATGATCTGGCGTTCTCTCGCAATTATTTAGTTGGGTATTGCGGGGTATTGAAATCGCTTTCTGAATTTTCGCTTTTTACTTTTACTTTCCAATTTGCGTTCATGCGTACTCTGTGTCTATGGAGCGGTGGGACCCTCGGGATCTGTTGTGCACTGCGTCATTGTCCTGTGAGTCATCTCTCCTTAATATCTTTATGTGAAAAGTGAAATCTGATGTACTGCACTGTAACCACAGCAATTACCACAGCAAGCCTAGCTACTTTTCAGGACAGAGAAGTAAGACTCATGAAGCCTATATCCAGCCTTTGCTTGGGCTGAACGTATTTAATTTGGGAAGTTTCAACAACGGAAACAGTGACAATTTATGTTTGAAAGGAGTAAAGCCTGAGTTTAAGTTATTAAAAAATGCAATTTTGCCAACTTTTACTTTAAATGTTCATTTAAAAGCAGCCTACTTCAGTGTAATATGTTACCATATCATCATTCTCAGTGTGGATATCTAAATCAGAGAAAATCGTAGGTTCGAGTCGGTGGCGGGTGGATGATTGATATCAACAGCGAATTCGGTTGACGTTAGAACTGATCCGCGCATCTCTATTGATGCAAGATCATGTGAGCCTCCTTCAATCACTCACCAAAATATTGCTGTTTACTTGACTTTATTTATTTACATATGTGACCTTGAAGGAATCCAAAAGTAATCAGATTACATTACTTTCATACTGTGGTGCTTGGATTACATTACTGAATACCTATGTATATATACACGGGTCAAGGTCATACATTTTTAATTCATTAAATAAAAATTCTATATAGTTCTATATACTTTGTCAATGAACTAACCTGTACACGGCTGATGCTGGTCCCTGCTTACTGGAGGCGGGAAACACATGGTGCAGATAGTCGCTCAATAACTTCTCATTGACAATACCTGAGGAAAATACACATAATTAACACATCTACATGAAGAACATCTTGTTTAACTTATTTACAAGGGAAATACCTGTGACTTTGGGTTTGTCTGTGTCAGATGCCAGGCGATAGTTGCGTCGGGACAGGGCAGTGCCACCCTTTGAGCTCATTCTGCCTCTAGACAGATCACTGATCTGACAAACAAACACAGACCAGTTACTGCATACAAAACAAACCTCATTTCATATTATTTCATATATATACTACAGTATAGCAGAAGTACCATGGTACAGTGACTAAGGTGCTACATGCTTAAACATGCTTATGCTACATGATATTTACATGACACTACCGTAGTATATGTCCACCGTAGACAAAAAATATGTATGGCAGGCCTTCATTTTTGTTAGCTAATTGTTTATATTTTAGCAGAATCAGTGTTCCTGTATAGTAATAACAACACAGATACAATGCAGAACAATGCAGTGTAAACTAGAAATTATTGACAACAGGCTTAAACTACATTTAAACACCCATAATATCCTGCAGGTTCAATGTTTACATGCTGTTGTTTTAGCAAACACACACAAACATTGCACAATATAAACACACACTCTCTCTCTTTAGCCACTATTTTGCTAACATAACGGCTTTATGGGATGAACAACATCGTGTATATATTTATAACCGATATAAATATGATTTAAGGACTGTCGGGGGTCTAAAATGCCCAACATATGTGCAATAAAAACAATATTTAATGTGTTTCAGCCTCCGTGTCGAACACATATGACAGCCAGAGCTGCTATGATAATACGTAAATATGATATACACAAATAAAGCGACATTACCGCTTATGGTTTCTTTAATTTCTCCTGCAGTACTCACTGACTTGGTGTGTTGTGTTTATTAATGATCAGCAGATTTTGTTATTAGACTCTCCGCTTTAAATGTGTCTACAGTCGCTGCCTTTAACCATAGAAAAACAATAAGCAGAGTGATGGCACTCAGAAAGAACGTGTGGTAAAGTGGGCGGGGCTTGTGGCCCAAACTTTGTCTCTCATTGGTCAGATGCGAAGGGTTTAAATAATATATATATTTTTTTTTTATCTTTTCTCGTTATATTTTCAATTCAGTGTCTATCTACGTTTTAACATGTCGTTATTTATATGTAAATTATTTTCCGGGCTGCGGTTATAAGTAGTTCGATGACACGTGCTGTTCTGGATGGACCAATCAGAGACGTTTATAAATGTTTACATCCTCATTTAGCGATTGCGTTGGTGGATTTGTATTTAGACGTCAAGTGTCGCTCTTTGAAATCAACAGAGTAAAACTATACAATTTAGTATACACAATCCTCCTATAACACAAATAAATCCAGAGATTTGAACATGATTAAATGTGGGAGTGGGCATTGTGAGCCATGTAGAGCCCCCTGCAGGAATTAAACTGAGTGTCCTTTGATAAGCGATTATTAGCACGTAAATGTGCCGCCCAATTCCTTTAACGCAATACGATTCACTGCTATAGAGCGCGTTTTAGGACAAAATACGTAGACATGAATGAAAGCGAATCATCAAATCCATAAAAAGACCACTGGGCGGCAAATGTTGTTGACTGAATAACTTTTCCACCCGTTTTATTCCTACAGGGGACTCTTGAGGGCTAAAAAAAATAAATAATAATAATTTTTAAAAAAGCCGAATCCTCCAAAGTATTTGTCTTATCTGGAAACATTTGTGTGCTACACATGAAAATTTGTTCCACTCTGCCACTGATTAAATATGAAATCGCTTCCCAATAATCACAAAGGACTGTGATTGATCCATCGTGAGCAGCGCTGAGAAAAGTAACAGATGTCACGTGACCATATCATCAGCCTCGAGCAGCGTTTCGATCAATTTACACCTCGGGAATTACATTTTAAGAGAATTATGACTTTAAGGAGTAGCGTATCTGACAAGTTAGCGACAATATACAAGCCGCCCACTTTTTATATAAAAGTGTTTTAACTGTAATAAAGGTGGAGTCACATTATGGAAATTTAAATGTCTATTATCAATATAGTGATGCATGAAGCACCGCTCACACAGAAGTCACTTTCAAACCAAGCAGCTTTCTGTTCGTAAACCCGACAACTTCATGTGGCCAACTTGAACCCATTGCGAAACCTACACTGGGAAATGTATCGCCCTTGTGCAAAACATACAATTGAATTTGGTTTTACCCTCTGTCAAAATCGCGGGGCCCATCGAGAGCCAGGGGCCCCTAAAATCCCTCTAGCGTCGACACTTTTGCCCGAAACAAGGCTGCGACATCTTTTCAATAATCCAAAAAAAGCTATTAATAAATTAAGGTTTAGATTTGTTTAGATTACAATTAGATTAATATAAGATCCACAGACATAGAAAGTATATGTAAATGTGTTTTAAACTTTGATAATATTGCGTTTAACACAATTATGCACAATCAGTTAGGAAAATACTTTAATTTACATATATAACAAAGTAATTATCAGCAAAAATTCTCATAAGAACTTTACAACATAAAACTGAACTTGTACCAAACTGAGAATATAAAACTGAGCGATATTGTTAAACCAAGCAACAGCAAATCCGCTCAGTTTTTGCCAGCCGTGAGGAAGACTCTTCTCCTGCTCACTTCCTCCTCGCCGAATTTCGACTGAAGCTGCTCAAGTTCATAGGAATCAGCCAACAGGAGGACCTCGTCATCCAGGTGAGTCCAGAGCGGCCCGTGAATCTCCTGCTCGTACCCGTCGGTCAGATACACCCGAGCACGTGCAAGGTCACCACTGGCTTTCAGCAGCGCCTTGGTCACCTCAACCAGGTCTTTCTTACTCTCTCTCATCAAGGTCTTGACCTGTTCCCTGACGTCCACCAGGAGCCTGGAGAGAGTGTCCTCTGGCGTTCCTCTGGCCTGGCTGTGGTTGGGTTCCCGTGACTCGGAGTCGAACATGAATGCGTGTGCGTTGAACGCTGTGGAACTGGGTTCTGGACGCTCTTCTTGCTCAGGTGCTGCTGAATCCTGTCGGGCTTCCTCGGGGTGCTCAGCTTGGCTTTCTGGTTCCCGGGCAAATGTTGCAGGCGACGCTGAACTTTCTAGCGCGTCTGAGGGCTCGATGATCGGGACTTCGCATGGGTCTTCGCCTTCTTCACTTTCATCCATCTGCGCAAATACATTCAAGTCACTACAGATTTGTGTAAGCTGAAATGCTGGAAAACTATAATTTTAGAAAAAAGTAAAAAAAGTCCATAATAAAGTAATGGAAACCTCTTTTAAAAATCTAGTTTAAAACGTGTAAAGATCTAAGAAATTGTTGAAACCAATTCAAGTTGGTTTTATATGGTTTTTAAACACTTTCATACTATTTTCAAGAAAATATTCAGTTTCATGTCATGTGGTGCATACACCAAAATAAGTAATTTTTTTTATACTTTAAGTTTGAGTTTACAAATCTTAACCATTATTTTTTATTCTTAACCATGAGTTTTAAAAATGTAATTCTTTACAAATAGCAAGAATTATTTCATAAATATCTTGAGGGATCAATTACTATTTGAGGAGTAGAGGGAGGTTGTACCACATGACATTTTACAGCTTGAACTAACTTTGACTAATAAAAAGCTCAAATTCTCTGATATTGTTAGAAACGTATTGACAAATATTCACAAGGGGTCTGCAGGTGTCCTCTCTATAACATAATTACCTTTTATTATTTTTTCCCTGCATGTTGGTTGCACCACATGACTTTGTTGGTCACATTACATTACTTTGGTGATATATATATATTTTTTTTATATATATATATTTCTGATTTTGTAAAAAAAAAAAAAAAATGTATTCATAATATAAATGCTTTTTTTGATATATACACAAGTGTATATACAGTAAATATACACATATATATATTAGGGCTGTCAAACGATTAATCGCGATTAATCGCATCCAAAATAAAAGTTTGTGTTTACATAATATATGTGTGTGTATGGAGTATAATTATTTTATATAAAAACACACACATGCATATATATTTAAGAAAAATGTGTTATTTATATATAAAATATTTATATATAATATAAATGATATATAATATAAATATATATACACAGTATACATGCAAATATTTCTTAAATATATACATGCATGTGTGTGTATTTATATATAGAAAATAATTATACACCGTACACATATATTATGTAAAAACAAACTTTTATTTTGGATGCGATTAATCGTTTGACAGCCCTAATATAAATATACAATATATGTGTGTATATACAGTAAATACACATACACACACACATATATTATATAAACTTTTCTGTTGGAATCGATTTGACAGCACTAAGTAGTCTCCAAAAGTGATTTCTGGCCTGTGAAGTTTTGACATTTTCAAAATGTATTCCAATATTATTAAGATTAGTAATAATTATTAGAGATTTTATAAGCACATTGCGTAGTCGCTTGGAGTCAATTGTTTTATTTATGATAACGCAATATAATTTTTGCCCAAGCTGTCATACAAAGAAATTGTATGAAAAATTAAAATAATTTATTATTGGCGAATCCAATTTTAATATCATTTTTAAATAATATATCTGCACAATGAAGGAGCTTCATGTCAGTGATCCATCAGCTTTATCTAGTCAGGGTTTATATTGTTCAATCTTACCACATCCGAGTCCTCAAATTCTCTTGCAGCTTTTGCAAGAATCCCAAGTTTCTTAGAATCAGCTGTGGAGGTTTTGCAGGTTGTTTGTTTTGTTTTGTTGTGAGATGGATGTTCACTTGATCCTAAAGTAAAGTCAAATGAAGAAGGTTTATGGACAAAGCTTGTTGAGGAACAACACGGCAAATAAATAAAACCACGTAATGAACATGCTACCTTCTGGAATGTCTTGTCCATCACGATCTTCGTCTAATCTAGGACTTTTGGGCATTTCCGGCCCTGGAGTTCGAATGAACATGCTACCATCAAGAATGTCTTGTCCACCACGATCTTCTTCTAATCTAGGACTTTTGGACATTTCTGGCCCTGGAGTTTCTTGTTCTTGGACCGGGACACGGGACTCGTCCTGACGGTCATGTGGAGACTCGCTGGCCGCCTCTGGAGGAGAACTGGCTCTCTCAGGAGAAGGAGGAGGGATGGTCCTAACAGTTGGACACTCTGTGGTGATTTGTGTTTCAGATGAATCTGACACAGCGACGGACTTTTGAGGTGACTTTCGTAAGGTATCAGTATCAGAATCAGCCTCGGGCTCTGAGGTCTGAGTCACTTTCTTCTTCGATAAGGGGCTTTGAGTAAATAAAAGAGCTTTTCTTTTAGAGGGACTTTTCTTCGGGCTTTTCTCCGTGAGCTTATGCTGAAGGTGCTTTAAAAACCGATCCTTCATGGACTGCCAGCTGTGGTCGGTCACATGCCGCTTCTCCATTTCTTTCCAAACCAGGTTTCCTTTGGCTTCATGTTGCCGCTTTTCCATGAACTTCACAATAGCGGCGTCGTCTTCAAGTGAGTAACCCAGCCGTCCAGTGCCCTGGTGACGGGCAGCCATCCTCGTCTGGACAGACGGTCCCACGCTGATCACATAGTCATCCCGATCCAACTGCTGGTTCTGCTCTGCACAATCTCGGATGAACTTCGTAGAGATGTACATTTGCCCAGTGCTCGCCATCGCACTGGTCACGTCGCCCGGATCGACCAGCAAAATGGCTCCGGGCTCTTGATTCCGACACAAAATGCCTCCTCCGTTAGATATCAGAGGGTAAAGCTGCGTTTTAGTTGGACCGGGTCTCACATAGAAGCGCATTGAATGTCCACTGGATTCCAGGAATAAGACGGGAGATATTTCAGAGACCTTCTCCTCTCCTGGCTTTGACATTGTGAAGATTACCTGAGGATTAAATGTGAAAGTTAATTGTTTTCACATTAAAATAGTTTAAGTAAAAAAAAAAAGGTTTTAAATAATAAAACAATAGATATATTATTTAAAATTAGGGGTATAGTATTGTAAAGATTTCTGGTTGACATATTATGGAGGATCATGTACAAAGTCAATGTGATGAACTATACAAAAAAGTAAAATTAGTTCTGACAAAAGACCTAGAAGCATTCGTCTGCAAATGCAACTTGGTTTTATATGTTTATACACACACACACACACACACACACACGTTTCTTCTTTTCATTTGCAAACAGTTTTATATTTTATGCATTACAGAATTCAATCTTTGACTCGTTGTCTTGACTCTCTGGCATCAACGCTGTTTTAAAAGCGCATATATTTTGAATGAAGTAAAACCTAATATTCATAGCCATAACTTAGTGTAAGATAGTTTATTTACACTCGCAGATCATGAGTAATACTTGAAATACTTGCACGTCGCAGGCTTTCCCTGCTATTCTGCTTTGCAGCGAAGAGCATCAATACATACAAAAAGACTAATATGAACCCTCTACCTGTCGAGAGACCAAAACATTGATGTGAAAGAAAATATAAACTACCTGTGTTTCGCAGTGTTACAGGAGTGAGTCCAGACAAACACTGAGCTTGAGAGACATGTGAAAAACATATTTCAAAATAAGAGTCACGGCTCTATCGCCCGCGATGAGAGACTCCTGCACGAGAGCGCGCGCTGGGACTTTAATTATGGAAAAAGACGGATAAGGAAATGTTCAATGGGTCTCAACGCGGGAAAACAATAAAAGTGAAAGTAAAGTTGCTAAAATTAAAACGATTTTTTTATCAAGCGAAATGTATAAACCCTAACAAAGATATATATTATTTTATTTTATTTTATTTTATTATTTTATTTTGTTGTTGTTGTTGTTAGTTCCCAGCTAACACATTTAGGTTCCCAGAACGTTCTGGGAATGTTCCCAAACCATGTATTTGTAACGTTCGTTTTATATAGGCTATATATAAATTGGGGCTTGAATACTTATGTGCATGTGATATTTTCATTTTTATATTTAATCAATATAATAAATTTGCGAAGATTTCAAACAAACTTTGTTCGTAGAATTTTGAGGTAAATAATTAATCAATTTTAAGGCTGTAACATAACAAAATGTGGAAAAAGTGAAGCGCTGTGAATACTTTCCGGATGCATAGCATTTACTCAGTACATTCATCTGACTGTTAAAAACATCTGTAAATAGAAAAAAAGAAAAAAAATTAAATAAAAATAAATAATTTTTAAATAAAAAAACTAATGTGAAACATGAAAGGGACAAACACACACACAGAGACACACAAATCTTATTGTCTATGAGGATTTATTATACACATTTGTTCTTATATTATGTCAGTGACAGAAGTTCAGCCGTAATAATAATATGATGAAGAGAAAATAAAAAACTGAAATTAGACTGTTACTGATTTATCAAGCAGCTCAAAGTATTACAGGCAAAATCTCTCTACTGTCTATTCTGATGCATCAACACAGTTTCACTGATGATCCAAACCAAACATAAAACCCAGGATAGAGTGGCTGAGTGAATGTGGTCTGGACTGTGTGGATGAGGCTCATTGTGTCCGAGACGCTGTAGAAGGACAGAGTTCCTGCACTGTGATCCACATACACTCCTATTCTACGGCTGATGGATTTTACAGGGAGTTCAGTCTCCATCTTATTATGTCGGAAACAGTAACTGGAGGAAGAGCAAATCAAACTCCAGGACTGATCATTATATCCAAACAAACACTCATAACTCTCTCCCTTCCTGCTGATGCTCTTATATGACACTGATATACACACACCATTATTCCCACTCCACTCAATCTCCCAGTAACAGCGTCCACACACACTCTCTCTACACAACACCTGCTCCCAAAAATCAAATCTATCGGGATGATCAGGATACGGCTGCTCTGTGATAGTGCAAGTAATCACACTGTTCCTCTCAGACAGACTGAGGCGTTTATGCACTGTGTTCAGATCCAGAGTGAGCTGATGGGAATCTGATGAAGAGAAAACACAACAGAATCAGGAATTATAATGTAAGTGGACGTTACTTTGCTTGTGTCGTTAGTATGAGTTAGTCACGTCCGGGTAACAGATGCACCCCGGAACTGATATAAGCAAGCTCAGTGGCTCCGCTCGTTAGAGATACATCCACATCGGAGCAGGAAGCGTTTGGCGCATGTAGTACGTTGTCTAAAGGAATGGCGAGGATTAAATGGATTTTCCCAACCCTCTGTTAGATGTTTGTACCCTTGGTAAGCGGAGCGAGGTAGGTGTTTGATTTTATTTGTTGTTGATGTTGTGGAAAAATCGATTGTGTAATGCTAATTTAATGGAAGATGTGTTTTGATGTGTGTATTGTAAGATTTATTGTGGCTTTGTTTTAGTTTCACAGTGCGTGAAGAAACAATAAAGATATTTGCACCGGTCGAACTCTACGCGGGTTTATTGATGCCAAGGGCTGCTATAATGAATCTGTCTGATCTTTTAATGTATCTGAACTCTTCATAACTTAATATTCAGTGTATCAGCAGTGTCTCAGTACAGCTGATAATCTTTTAAATGATCAATTATTAAACTCATAAATCATGAATTCTTTCAGCTTCTACAGGAAGAACATGAACACACTCAGTGAGTTTGTCTGCTAGTTTTCTTAGTCACTTACATTGTAGGAAGTCGTTCCTGGTTTTGGGATTAATGTTGGTGAATGTGACTGTGGAAATAAACAGACATGAACAGTGTGAAGAGAAATGAAAAGATAAAATGTTGTAAAAGATAGAAGTCGATGTTGGACTCATTTCTGAGAGCAAATTAATCTCCAGGGGCCTCATTTATAAAACACATATGATTTGATCCTAAATCAATATATATATATATATAAATAAATATGCTTGTCCATGATGATGAGTGCCAAACCTCTGAACCATCCAGGGATTTTTGTGGCCGCTCTGTAGGTGAAGTTGATGCACTTGTTCACTATGGACTTGAATTTTAGCTGAACTTGTCACGACACACACACGAGAAAGACAGATCCAAGTGCAGTGTAATTTACTGGGTAATCCACAATCGTATCCAGTCCAGGCAAGGGTCAAAACCATAAAAGCAATCCAAGAAACAAGAAACAAAACAAGAACAGGGAACAAACAGACCTCTGGAAGTGCATTAACATAAAACAAGGACTCCGTGACAAATACTGAAACAAACAGGGTATATATACACACAGATACTAACAAGGTGACGGGAAACAGCTGTGTGCAATGATCAATGAGTGACAGAACAGGATGATGGGAAATGTAGTATGAGTGAATGACACCGTGGGGGAAGAGGACCTCTAGTGGTTACCCAGGGAAACACCAACCAGACACTGTGACAACAGACAGTCCATCGGGCGACCAAGGCGAAGCAGACGACCCATCGGGCGGCCAGGGCGAAGCAGACGACCCATCGGGCGGCCAGGGTGGAGACTTTCCCTCCGGCGGCCAGGGCGGAGACCTCCCCTCGGGAGGCCAGGGTGGAGCAGGTCGTGCATGCGGCCATGGCGGAGACGACCCCTCGGGCCGCCACAGAACAGGCACCGGCTCAGGAACAGGAACAGACACCGGCTCAGGAACAGGCACCGGCTCAGGAACAGGAACAGACACCGGCTCAGGAACAGGCACCGGCTCAGGAACAGGAACAGACACCGGCTCAGGAACATGCACCGGCTCAGGAACAGGAACAGACATTGGCTCAGGAACAGGCACCGGCTCAGGAACAGGAACAGACACCGGCTCAGGAACAGGCACCGGCTCAGGAACAGGAACAGACACCGGCTCAGGAACAGACACCGGCTCAGGAACAGGAACAGACATTGGCTCAGGAACAGGCACCGGCTCAGGAACAGGAACAGACACCGGCTCAGGAACAGACACCGGCTCAGGAACAGACACCGGCTCAGGAACAGGAACAGACACTGGCTCAGGAACAGGCACCGGCTCAGGAACAGGAACAGACACCGGCTCAGGAACATGCACCGGCTCAGGAACAGGAACAGACACCGGCTCAGGAACATGCACCGGCTCAGGAACAGGAACAGACATTGGCTCAGGCACCGGCTCAGGAACAGGCACCGGCTCAGGAACAGACACCGGCTCAGGAACAGGAACAGGCACCGGCTCAGGAACAGGAACATGCACCGGCTCAGGAACAGGAACAGGAACAGACACCGGCTCAGGAACATGTACTGGCTCAGGAACAGGAACAGACATTGGCTCAGGGACAGGCACCGGCTCAGGAACAGGAACAGACACCGGCTCAGGAACAGGCACCGGCTCAGGAACAGGCACCGGCTCAGGAACAGGGACAGACACCGGCTCAGGAACAGGCACCGGCTCAGGAACAGGCACCGGCTCAGGAACAGGGACAGACACCGGCTCAGGAACAGGCACCGGCTCAGGAACAGGCACTGGCTCAGGAACAGGCACCGGCTCAGGAACAGGCACCGGCTCAGGAACAGGGACAGGCACCGGCTCAGGAACAGGGACAGACACCGGCTCAGGAACAGGCACTGGCTCCGGAACAGGCACCGGCTCAGGATCAGGAACAGACACCAGCTCAGGAACAGACACCGGCTCGGCCATCTTGTCCGGAGAAACAGGCTCGGAGACACAGGCTCGGCGGCGGCCATCTTGTCCGGAGACACTGGCTCGGCGGCGGCCATCTTGTCCGGAGACACTGGCTCAGCGGCGGTCATCTTGTCCAGAGACACTGGCTCAGCAGACGTGACGTGAACAGTCTCTGGCTCGACAGACGTGACGTGAACAGCCTCTGGATCAGCAGACGTGACGTGAACAGTCTCTGGATCAGCAGACGTGACGTGAACAGTCTCTGGATAGACAGCGGGCTGCTCGGGCACGGCCTTCGGAGCGACATGCTTCCTCCAAGCATGCAGCACAGCCAATGTGTAAAACAGGAAGACAGCCCTCTTGGCCATGGCAGGACTGATAGTGGGCAGTTCTGGGGCGACTTCCGGGACGACAGCGGGCTGCAAGGGCATGACCTCCGGGATGACAGCGGGCTGCTCGGACATGGCCTCCGGGACGACAGCGGGCTGCACGGGCACGGCCTCCGGGACGACAGCGGACTGTTCGGAGACGGCCTCCGGGATGACAGCGGACTGCTCGGACATGGCCTCCGGGATGACAGCGGACTGTTCGGAGACGGCCTCCGGGATGACAGCGGGCTGCTCGGGCACGGCCTCCGGGACGACAGCGGGCTGATCGGACATGGCCTCCGGGATGACAGTGGACTGTTCGGAGACGGCCTCCGGGATGACAGCGGGCTGCTCGGGCACGTCCTCCGGGACGACAGCGGGCTGCTCGGGCACAGCCTCCGGGATGACAGCGGACTGTTCGGAGACGGCCTCCGGGATGACAGCGGGCTGCTCGGGCACGGCCTCCGGGATGACAGCGGACTGTTCGGAGACAGGCACGGCCTCCGGGATGACAGTGGACTGTTCGGAGACGGCCTCCGGGATGACAGCGGGCTGCTCGGGCACAGCCTCCGGGACGACAGCGGGCTGTTCGGAGACGGGCACGGCCTCCGGGATGACAGCGGACTGTTCGGAGACGGCCTCCGGGATGACAGCGGGCTGCTTGGGCACGGCCTCCG
The DNA here is from genome assembly GCA_022829025.1 of Squalius cephalus. Classification (NCBI taxonomy): domain Eukaryota; kingdom Metazoa; phylum Chordata; class Actinopteri; order Cypriniformes; family Leuciscidae; genus Squalius; species Squalius cephalus. Next base: position 4,460,162 of record CM040807.1, on the reverse strand, counting down.
GGATGACAGCGGACTGTTCGGAGACAGGCACGGCCTCCGGGATGACAGCGGACTGTTCGGAGACGGCCTCCGGGATGACAGCGGGCTGCTCGGGCACGGCCTCCGGGATGACAGCGGACTGTTCGGAGACGGGCATGGCCTCCGGGATGACAGCGGACTGTTCGGAGACGGCCTCCGGGATGACAGCGGCCTCCGGGACGACAGCATGCTGTTCGGGGACAGTCCCAAGGTCATTAGGGAGGCAGGAAGTCTTCCTCCTCCTCTGCCGTTTTCGATGGTGAGGTACAGGTTGGGGGCTGAACGATATCAACGGCGGAAGGAGCTCTGGGCTGGACATCACCGGCCCAGGGTCGAAGAGGGGCCAGAGTGGAGAATGGTGTCGGGATTCATCTAGACCACCTCGTCCGCTTCGGCCTCCACGGGTCTCACGAAACCTGGCAAGATGGGTTCTCTCAAAAGATTGTTCACGGAGGGGGGTGTTGGCTGACCAGGCGTTTGCTGTGCTGCTGGAAGAGGGCTCAGGGGAGTTGATCGCCATGGTCTCCTCAGTCTTCCGAGCCCACAGCGCGAAGCACTCAAACAGCGTCATCCGAGGTTCTGACTCACCAGATGACGGTTCTTGCCTCTGCTGTCTCCTCTCCCTCTTCGTAGTGGGAGGATGGATACGGGAACCCATACTGCTGGATCTTTCTTGTGACGGAGTCCTTCTGTCACGACACACACACGAGAAAGACAGATCCAAGTGCAGTGTAATTTATTGGGTAATCCACAATCGTATCCAGTCCAGGCAAGGGTCAAAACCATAAAAGCAATACAAGAAACAAGAAACAAAACAAGAACAGGGAACAAACAGACCTCTGGAAGTGCATTGACATAAAAACAAGGACTCTGTGACAAATACTGAAACAAACAGGGTATATATACACACAGATACTAACAAGGTGACGGGAAACAGCTGTGTGCAATGATCAATGAGTGACAGAACAGGATGATGGGAAATGTAGTATGAGTGAATGACACCGTGGGGGAAGAGGACCTCTAGTGGTTACCCAGGGAAACACCAACTACACTGTGACAGAACTGTGATGCATTTACGAACATTATGAAAAATGATTGTCCATATGGATGTTTTATAAATTATAGTAACATTCCTTAAATTGTTGAACATTCACATTTAGGATCATTCTATGCACGTGTTTATAAACGAGGCCCAGGACTTTACCTCTCTCAGAGATCTTCTTGAGCTCCTCTTTGCAGAAATCCTCCAGTTTGACTTTCAGCTGACGGACAGATTCTCTCACTCCATCAAAAGAGGAGAGAGAACTGAAGGGAACATCATTTACATCTGTAGATTCAGGAGGTGCTGAGAGAAACTGGAAACTCTACAGAAAACAGAAATCAAAACTCATCAGCTTCACACTTCACTCAATAACCTGCACTACTATCAGATCTGTGCAGCTCTTGTTCACTTGATTTATCTTCAGTAATTCAGCTCAATCCAGCACTTTCACACGATCAGAGACTTTCTTATAATATTCATTATGTGGCATTAATGATACAAATTCTAATGTTTGTCAGTTGCACTCCTTGAGGAAAAGAAGAATACTTTAGCATACTTTTAAAATTTACTTATTATGGAAATAATATACTTGAAAAAGTCATGCTCAAGTGTAGATTGAATAATGTTTTCGGACACTTAAGTAGGATTTAATTACATGTTTAAATTCAATCATCTTTGAAATATGGTTAAAGTTATTCCACTATTATCCTGTTATTCTCGATCTCTGTTACCTGGAGGAAATGGATGTGATGGTGTGTGTGTGAAAGCTGCTCCAGCTCAGCGTCTCTCCTCCTCAGATCATTGATCTCCTGCTCCAGTCGCTCCAGTCGTCCTTCAGCTCGACTCACTGCATCCTTTTCCTGATCTCTGATCCGCTGTGTCGCCTCAGAGCGGCTTCTCTCAATGGAGCGGATGAGCTCAGTGAAGATCCTCTCACTGTCCTCCACTGCTGTCTGTGCAGAGCGCTGTTAGGACACACATCACAATCACACAGTGAGTTCAGCAGGACTGAAGGAGGAGAGTCCTAACTGAGGCTTCACAAACTTCTCTTCTTCTCCAGACTCACCTTATGAGACGCCACAGCCTCTCTCATCTGCTGAAGATCTTTCTCTCTCTGCTGGATTCTCTGACGGAGCTTTATCTGAGTCTCCTTCAGCTGAGTCTAGAGGTCAAAACAATAAAAGGAAATGTCACATAAGACTAAAGGTTATGAACAAATATGAAGTCAAAGTGTCAGCATTATTTAATTTACTTTTACTCGTAAGTGGCCTTTATTGTAATTAACATTATATTATCTGCAAGTCCCATTTTTAAAGATTTGAGATTTGAGGAACACTACAAGTGCACATTCAGTACAATTAAGCTGACTTATTTTTAAACCACTGAAGTTGTTTAGATTATTTTTGTCTCCTTTTGAGGTTAAAACTGTGAATGTGTGACTAAAATAGATGAGACGCTCTTCAAAATATCATATTTTAAATTCCACAGAAGAAAGTCAAACTGTTTTATCGGTATGACGGTGAGAAAATGAAGACAGAATTTTAACTTTTGCTCAAACAATCACTTTAAGTTCATACCTGTTTCTCAGTCCTCTGTGCTGCTGCTGATACAGTTTTGTGTTTTTTATGTTCATACTCCTTACACCGTACACAAATGCACTGTTGATCAGTAATACAGTACATTTCTAGCTCTTTATCATGTTTATGGCAGATCATGTCCTGCAGTCGTCCAGTGGCATCAATCACTTTGTGTGGCTTACGTGAGTGATATTCCTCATGACGGTCAAAATGAGTTTGACAGTAAGATTCCTGACACACCAGACAGGACTTGACGGCTTTGTATTTTCTTCCAGTACAGACGTCACACTCCACATCTCCGGCTCCAGCGTAACAGTCAGCAGGAAGTTTAGTCTTCTCCAGTTTCTCCACCAGTTCAGCCAGAATGGTGTTTTTAACTAAAGCTGGTCTTGGACTGAAGGTCTGTCTGCACTGAGGGCAGCTGTAGACTCTCTTCTCATCCTCCTGATCCCAGCAGCATGTAATACAGATCTTACAGTAACTGTGTCCACAGTGGATGGTCACTGGATCCTTCAGAAGATCTAGACACACTGGACACATGAACTTATCCTGAGAAATTCTGGCCTCTGCCATTTTACTGCATGAACACAGAGAGACACAAACACACAACAGATCAACAAAACTTTAGTTTCTGTCTCCCTGAACTGGGCTGAAATAGTTTCCTGCTTCTATGTTTGAGTGACGTGTGTAAAACAGGTGTGTCTGTTAAGCAGCTTCCTCATTCCTGCTCAAATAAATGTATGCAAAGTATGTTAGTGAAGAGCAGCTCTGTGATCAGTAGTAAATGCTGCTCCATCTCTGAAAGCACTGCGAGTTTCAGTCACTTATAGCGTTAATTTGAAAAAGCAACATGTGTCAAACATCTGTCCAAACTTGTAATGTGAAGCGTTCATAAACCTGTTGTCTAACAAAAGACATGTAATAACATGTTTTTACTACAAACTTCCTTCATAACATTAGTTGAGTGTTTGAAATAACAGTCTTTTGTGAGCTGATGTATCATAGATATGATAGAATGAGACAGTATATTATTGTATAGTATTCTAAACAGTGACAAAGGCTGTCGATTAACATTGCATTATAAATAGGCCTATACTATTACTTCGGTCTGATCTTCTGTGTTTTTTTGTCTTTTATCTCCGTATCTGCGTGCCTTGTTGTCTTTTGAGCACATGGGTTTTGTTTTAACAGCTCACCATGTGTTCTGCTATCATTGTGGTGTTTCCCTTCCCACTCGCTATCCTTAATTATCCATCAATCTCCTCCCAGGAATTTCGTCGCCCAAGGGTCGTCTGTATTCCTTATCTGGTCCTGAGAGAGAGGCAATGGACAAGTATATTCAGGAATCCTTAAATGCCGGCCTCATCTGTCCCTCTTCCTCGCCCGCTGGGGCTGGGTTCTTTGTCGTTAAGAAGGATGGCTCCCTGCGACCCCGCATTGACTACCGGGGTCTAAATGACATCACCATGAGAAACAGGTATCCTCCGCCTCTGATGTCATCAGCTTTTGAGTTGCTACAGGGAGCCAGGGTCTTTACCAAACTAGACCTCCGTAATGCCTGCCATTTGATCTGGATACGTGAGGGGGATGAATGGAAGACAGCCCTCAACACCCCAACGATCAAAGCCGATCCCGCTAAGGTAAGGCTGAGTGGCCAACCCCTGACTCTCCGGAAGGCGCTGCAGTGGTTTCTGGGGTTCGCTAACTTCTATAGGCGATTCATCCGGAAATTTAGCCTGGTTGCTGCACACTTAACATCACTCACCTGTCCTAAGGTACCGTTCAGATGGAATCCTCAGGCTCAGGAGGCCTTTAACTGTCTTAAGTCCCGTTTCATCTCTGTTCCTGTTCTTTGTCTTCCAGATTCTGAACGGGAATTCATTGTTGAGGTGGATGCCTCCGATAGAGATGCGCGGTTGGCGGTTATAGCCGCGGACTCCGCGGATAAACCACGGATCGGGCGGATGACGTGATGAAAAATAATATTTTAATGAAATTCGGGCGGGTGGCGGGCGGTTGCACCAATCAAATCAAAAATATATGTATACATTGTTAGATATTGTTATCTGACTATACCTACATCCAAAAAAATCGCTTTTGGAATTTTTTGCAAAGCACACTTTGAAATAGTCAAATTTTCATCAGGCAGTCGAGTCTATGCAGACTGTTATTATCAGAGATGGTAACACCGGAAAGGGGGTACGTGTCGTGACAAACTCAAAAAAGGAGAATTAAAAACAAAGGAAATAGAAGGTTATCCATACATTTTTTTTTTACCAAAACGCTATAAATCCATACATTTTTTCCAAAAATTGATGGTTTGTCTTTTTTAAAAAGTCTTTTGTCATTTATTTTTCGTGTTTGCATTTATGAGGAAAAAACAATGTTACGTGACAGTTCTCCATTACGGACGCGACCACTAAAAGACTTTCAAACTTTCACAGAGACCTCAAACAGAAAGCACAAAGCCCTTCTTTAACGCGAATTTCGTTTGGTATTAATTGTATCTTAATTTTAATCCATGTTTCATTAACTAACCATGTCCTGGATTTAATAATTAAAACTTAAATAGGCTATCTTGATTGTATAGGCTATTTTTTTTTTTTAATATTAGGCTGTGTATACCGACATGGATCAATTATTAATATTAGATTTCATCTGTCTTTTGTAGGCATAAGCCTAGCTGATGGCGCACCAACGAAAAAGCCTAAATGATGTGCCAAAATGCGTTTTCTATTAGGCTACAATGAAAATAATGTACAGTAGCCTATCAGATAAGGTCAGTTTTGCCGAAACGCGTTTAATTTAGGCTATTTATTTATTTAAATAATTTATTTATTTTTGTCCCTGTGCGCCGATCGGAGACGGAGTTCACTGCTGATATTCTGAAGTAAGAGCTTTCTAGTCTCGCGGCTGTCATCAGCAGCACCTTGCATCAGCGGATGGTGTGCGGTTGCGGTTTTGAAAATTGGTCAAAAACGTTGGTGCGGATGGATGGCGGACGGATGATGAGTTTTGTGATGCGGTTGCGGATGAAATAATAGCCCATCCGCGCATCTCTAGCCTCCGATGTCGGGGGAGGCACGGTCCTGTCCCAGCGGTTCCCTAGAGATGGGAAGGTGCACCCTTGTGCCTTCTCTCACCGTCTGAGCCCTATTGAGAGAAATTATGACATAAGTAACAGGGAGCTGCTGGCAGTCAGGCTGGCTCTGGGGGAATGGCGTCACTGGTTGTAGGGAGCAGTGCAGCCTTCTTGGTCTGGACGGACCACAAGAATTTAGAGCAAGCCCGTTCGGCCAAGAGGTTAAATGTTCGCCAGGCCCACTTTGCTTTCTTCTTTGGGCAGTTTAACTTCTCCCTCTCGTATTGGCTGAGCTCCAAAAATGTTAAGCCTGACACACTGTCTCGTCTGTTCAAGGATCCTGGGGGGGAGACGGCCCCCGAAAACATTCTCTCCAGGGAGGTGGTGGTGGGGTCCCTTTCCTTAGATGTCGAGTGGCTGGTGAGGGAGGCAGTGTAGGGGGGGGAGGTCCTGAGGGTGTGTCCGGAGGGTTGGTTGTTTGTGCTGGCTGCTCTGTGTCCTGAGGTCCTGAGGTGGGGGCATGAGTCCAGAGTAGTCTGTCATCCGGGGGTTTGGAGCTTTTCGTGGCCCAAGATGGCCCAAGATGTCTGGCAGCTTGTGTTGGCTTGCTCGGTATGAGCTCAAAATAAGATGTCTAACTGGTCTCCTGTTGGTCTGTTGCAGCCTTCGCCCATTCCCTCTCGTCCTTGGTCACACCTAGCTCTTGATTTTGTTGAGAGGTACACCATGATTCTGACGGTGGTGGACAGCTTCTCCAAGGCGGCCCATTTTATCCCCTTACCCAAGCTCCCCTCCACCAAGGAGACAGCAAAGGTGGTGGTGGACCACGTGGATCCATGGTTTTCCGGTGGACGTGGTCTCTGACAGAGGACCCCAATTTGTCTCCCGGTTTTATGAAAGAGTTCTGTAGACAGATCGGGGCCTCAACGAGTCTTAAGGTTTTCATCGTCAGACCAACGGGCAGGCCGAGCGAGCCAACCAGGATCTTAAGTGAACTCTCCGCTGCCTGGCGTCACATAGTCTGTGCTCCTGGAGTCAGCAGCTATCGTGGGTGGAATATTCCCACAACTCCCTGCAGGTAGTGTCTATGAGTATGTCTCCTTTTCAATGCTCTGTGGGTTATCAACCACCTCTTTTCCCTGCACAGAATCACTACAAATACAGTGCTATGCATAAGTTTAGGCACCCATGCTAAAGTTGACTAAAAAGAGGAATAAAAAATCATCTTTTGGAAATTGAACTTAATGCCTTAATTTAAAAAATTAGGAAAAATCCAACCTTTAAGGACACCAATTTTCTTTGTGAATGAATAATGTATCGTAAATAAATAAATGTTCTTCCTTAAAATACAGGGTGCATAAGTTTGGACACCTCTATGTTAAATTCCCATAGAGGCAGGCAGATTTTTATTTTTAAGTATTTTTTTTATTTATTTTTTAGGATACTATGCATCCTGATAAAGTTCCCTTGGCCTTTGGAATTAAAATAGCCCAACATCATCACATAGCCTTCACCATACCTAGAGATTGGCATGGGGTACTTTTCATAAGATCATCTCTCAATGCAAATCAAACTAGCTTTTAGGCTAACTGAAATAAAACCATGCCAATCTCTAGGTATGGTGAAGGCTATGTGATGATGTGGAGCATATTTTAAAGGTTGTAGACACAATAAAGAATTATGTAGTTGCACGATGTTTGATTATAAGTCCATCAATAATTGTTATGGGATGATTTTATGTATTTTTATAGGTAAAGTCTCAGTCTCTGTGGTTTTAAGAGATTTCAACCTTGGGGTCATTCAGAGTTCCTTAAGAAGAAGGAGGTCTGTTTTGTATATCTGTCGTGGGATCAAGCAACCTCTGCCGTTATCTTGGTCGGGCCCTGAGCTTTTCCATCTCTGAACCAATCAGTCTTTTCCAAACCATCTAACACTGACAACGTTCTTCCTTTAGTTGCTTGCATGGCCATAAAGTTCTGTAATGGTCTTGTCTCCAGAGCGCTATTTTCATCCTGGCCAGTAAGGGTCGCTCTCCTCCTCCAGAACTGTGGATAGTCGGGAATCACGCTCCGGAAACTACTGCAAGGGCGGGTGAACAAATGTGCAAAAGAAAAAAAGTGATGCAACACCATCGAAAGCGAACCATTGTCAGTATGGGCAATATTTAGATGTGCAGTAAACGACTGCGCGTGGTTGTCCTCAAGGATAGATATACAATTTGCAAAAGTGGCTGAAAAAGGAGGAAACACATCCAGTCATGCAAATTTAATTTACAGTAGGCTATAGGTAGCCTACTTGCCTACTTGCACACTGTGTCCAAAATTTTCGTATGCTTTTTTTCGTATTCGTCATTCGGTGGCTATGAATTGTCAAAACACCGCAGTTGAAAATGCTTGCTACGGATGCAAAAAACGCAGAAAATCAAGACGTGAGGTCGTATTTATTTTTTAACATGCGGAAATTTCGGACGCGAATTTCGGACTCAGTGAGCAAGGACCTTAACGCAGATGTCACGTAAAAGACGCAAACTGATGGATGGATAAATAAATCGAAAGTAGAGCTGTGCACTAAATCAAATCGCGACATGGTCTGTGAATAATAAAGCACAAAAAGACTGCTATATAAATATATAATCGTTTGATCTGCGTGTCTCTGTGGGAATGAGCTGCGCCGCTTCGTTTGCTACATACTCAAGCTCAAGGTGTTTTCAGTGTCTCACAAACAATACAAGGACATGAATACATGAACATTTCCAGAGCTGCTCTGAGAGAATGCCTAATGAGCATTTTCATCATTTTATTTGAGAAAACCCATTGTCAAATACACTCTGGAACAGGTCTTCACTACAACCCGTCAAAATAAAAGTTCGGTTTAACTAGGAGAAATTATGATAGAAATATATTATTGTAGGCCTACAATAAAAAGCACTTCTCAGAATAATAACAACAACATCAATAATAAGATAATTTATTTAAATATTATTTAAGGAATATTTTTTGTTCATGATTTAATTTAGCAAATCTGTTTTGCAGCACTTCCCCAAAAAATAAAAGGATAAAAGTTTAAATTTTCGTTTGACTACCACCGTTTTTGATAATATATTTGTATTTAATCATAAAAAGAAAAAATAGTTTTCTGAATAAAATACATTTCATATGACTTTATTATTCTTAAACATTTAAATAAATGATTAATGTTAAAAATGTGTATTCTGTATAGTAGAGTAGAGCTCTTAAGCTATTTAGAATAGTATCATATGAGACATTTGGATCATAATAAAACATTATGCAGAAGGTAAATTATCAGAAAGTGTCCCACTTTACCAGTATTCACCCTATATATATATATATATATATATATATATATATATATATATATATATATATACACTACAGGGCCGTTGAATGCTTGTATCTGATTGGTTGACGAACGTTCTAAGGTGTGCAATTATTTTCAGGGAAACGCACGGCTAAAGTAGTTCCAGGCAGGTCTTGACCGCATTACAGTTTCATATCACTTTGCGTAGTTAACTGTAATAACGGAAAATAGGATACAATTCATAACAACAACAAAAATGGCAGACAATTTTGTAATTGTAAATTTTAATATTTATAGTGAACATAAAAATGTTAACAACTGGGCGACGGCAGTATTGGATAACCCAGATGAAAAAACAAATAAGAGGACATCAAAAGCAGCAGGCAACAACAATAGACATAAAACAATCAGCGAAGAACAACTAGACAGACTTGAGGGCGAAAAACATGAAGAAAACACACAAAAAACAACAGCTTGGGCTGTCAATGTGTTTAACGACTGGCTTAAAGGAGAACTTGGTAACTTTAACTTAATAAAACTGTCTAGAAATCATTTGGATGGTTAAACAACCTGTTCTGGTGATATTGGTGACTTTCCCCGCTCCCCCCAGCGTTCCCAGGCGGAAAACCAACCTTGCAACTTGGGGACTACCGTCCCGGCAAGATAGAAATTGGAAGTCTCGTGAGAAGCGAGAATGAGAACGAGCGCGAAACACGAATTGCTTTACGGCAATTCGACATAAACACACACACATGTATGATGTATTACCAGATTACCCACCTCGGTAGACATAGCTCCACACGATACAGTTGGCTTGCTCCAATCAAAACAAACGCACATGAGCAGCGGTAGAGAGGGGGAGGAGGCCGCCGCAAGTGAGTTTTTTACGACCGTGTTGTGAAATATACGCCCCCCCACAGCTGTAGGGGGAGCTCGTGGGGAAAACATGCGACAACAAAAGGGAAAATCAGCGAAGAAGTGACTAGAGTTCGCTAGAGTTGCCGAGTTTTTAAGGCCAAAAATACGTCTGTGGACAAAGTAGAGACAGACGGGGCAGACGCTTTAAATACCCAGCTGCGGCTTTCTATGCCACTGTCCGAAATGGATAAGGCGCAGAGTATTCAGTGTCAAGTTTTCTCTCCCTACGAGCTGGACTGAACCGCTATATATATCCAAATACAACATCATTGGGCAGTCAGAATTCAAATCATCCAATGACGTATTCAAGGCCATCCTCAAAAAGTTTCGCAAGGCTGGGAAAGACTCCAGTTCTCATCATCCTCCCATTTTGACCGCTGAAATAGAACTCTACGTATCTGTCACCAGACACAGCAGCCGGGCTGGTTCCATAGACAGTAAAAGAAATGGACACAGCGACCCCATAGATTTCAGCGGAGAAAAGTTAAGCAAATTAGAAGCACTCACTTCCTGATGGCTGAGCGTATTGCGCAGACTCAAACTGAGCTTGACGACGTGGATGTGACGTGGGCAACCTCTCAACAGTTGTAAGTCTTCTCTAGTAGATGTGCCAAGAGAAATCTGAATCATTCCCTTCCGAAACTTGCAGAGACGGAGAGCATGAGTAGGAGCTGTCCATGAGCTAGGAGCAGGAGCAACGTCATGACTCTCTATGGACTTCTCCCTTGACTTTATCGGACTGTATGCCTCCACGCCCCCCCGATTGACTGCGAGCTTTTCCTCCTGTATCTACGGTAATTTCCAGAGAGTCACGTGGTTATGACGCAATCATTAGCCTATTTTTACAAAAACTGCTTCTACGGGGCCATAACGTAAGATACAAGGTAATGGAGCCTTTTATACATTGTCATGTTTCTTTAGAAATAAACAATGGACAAATAGAGTCTTTAAACGCCTCAGATGTAAAGTTATTCGCTGTCAAAGTGACGCCAAAATGAATGGGAGTCAATGGAATGCTAACAGCAGGTGATGGCTTGTTAGCCAATGGCGGCCCTCGGGGGTGGTACGCTTTTTGGATGCTGGATTACCCCCCTGGCTGGTTCGCAAGGTCTGGTCTGACATTCAGCTGAATCTGGCAAGGAGGGGCGTGAAGGAAATCGAGAATTAAGAAAGCATTTATTCGTCATTAAAAAAGACGAAAATAATGATGAATATATTTGCTTGTCTTACAAACCACTTCCTGCTCAGCTACTGTTCGGACGCTCTTGCTTACTGCTCCGCGCTTTGCTCTATCGCTTTTACATTTTATCTCCTATATTTTATATTTTATTTCCTTTTATCATCTAATTTTAACTTCAGCAAACAGCACAGTGCTCAGACAACAAAGTTTGGATTACTACAAAAACGCAGAATTCTTTTACCCGACCAGTTTACATTCCGGGAAAGGAAAACACAACTGCCTACATTCATACGGATAAGAGAGAAAATGCCTCTTCAGGTTCAAGAATCTACTTGCTGCACTAACTGCCACAGACTTTTACAAAGGATTGCAGTTCTCGAAACAAAGTTACTTACGGGACCACCAAACCAGACGGAGCACACAACAGAGCTTCGTCATGGACACCCTCAGCATACCGGTGAGTCCCATGAAACTATTGCTCCTCGACAGGTAGAGAAACAAGCCGATCGACTTACTAATCGATGGCACAAACAGGGAGCTAGACCCAAAGGCACTCGAGACATCAGATTGTCACGAGCATCACATATTGCCGCAGTAGCATCCTCTACCCCAGATACAGCTCTGACAAGGATTGCAAACATTGGTCTTCTACCACCGCCTATACATCTTGAGAACAGATTTGAAGTACTAATGAATGTAAATGAGGAATCCCCAAATGTGATGAATATGATCGAACACAGACTGAATGGGCCAGTAGCTAACACTGATGCTAACTGGCGCTCAAGGTCGAGCAGACAGCGGCACTCAGCTCAGAGCGCAGCCGAGCCCAGGACTCTGATAGTGGGGGACTCGATAATCAGAAACATTAGCAGCAGGGATACAACTACATGCTGCCTTCCACAAGCAACAACTTCTGATGTAAACAGGGAACTTCAGAACATTCTGATGAAACATAAGACTGCAAATCGACTCATCATACATGTGGGGAAGAATGATATTCATAAAGAGCAGTCAGAACTCCTTAAGAAGGATTTCAATGAACTTTTTGAAACACTTAAAAGACTGAAAGTTCAAACATTCATCAGTGGACCTCTCCCAGCAAGAGGAACAAACAGGTTTTCACGGTTGCTTGGGCTAAATACATGGCTGCAAAAAACCTGCAATATAAAAGGAGTAAACTTCATTGACAATTTAAATCTTTTCTGGAGTCAGAGACAACTTTTTCATCGAGATGGCCATCGCCCAAACAAACTTGGTTCAAGAGTGTTAAAGGACAATTTCTACTTCTCCCTAAATCATCCTTCTGCAGTTTGTGCCAATCCACTAAATCTGAACGGCACACACACACATGGACACAGTATGAATGACCACGGGACTTCACTTCAGCAGCAAAATGGACATGCGGTTGACATATCACACAAGGGCAATGATAACACCACTCCGCCACAACAACCTCTGCTCACGGACACAATCTCAGCTGAGCCCTGCCCACAGAGAGACATATCAGAACTGCTTGAAGATTCAGCACCCAAGGACGACTTCCTGGAAAACAGCCAGGGAAGCCAGGACAGCATATCACAACCTCATATAACACCAGAGCAACAGCCCCTTTCACCAGATACGCTATCCCTCTCTCCAGCATCGCCTCTTCTGTGTTTCTCACAGAAAATGGAAGAACTGGTGTATGCTGGAACCAGACTATCCCACTCTTTTGCTGCAAGCCCCCAGATACCAACCAAAAAACGACAGGCACCATTACCACCCGCACCAAAGCCTGCGGGCCCAGCTCGCCCTCCCCCTCCTGTGAGAGCTCTTCGGCCTCTGCCACAACACCAGGGCCCACACCCTCCTCCATCTGCTCGAGGTGAACTAAAAACAACTGATACCAGCTCTCAGTGATGTGTTTTGGGTCCCCGCTCTGATAACAGTAACTTTCTCAAATGTTTACAGAACAAGCGGGAACCCAGTGTGCCGGTATCTTTCTCTATTGCTGTTCTATTACAAGATAGAAAGTCTAAGGCCTTCAATAGCCGTGCAGCAAACCTAACTAATCTGGTGCCTATTACACGTCAAAGTAAGATTGATGTGGGGACAAAAAGTAAGACTGTTAAGTTAGCACTTTTAAACATTCGTTCACTTAAAAATAAATCACTTCTAGTCAACGATTTAATAACCACAAACAACCTGGATTTTATGCTTCTAAATGAAATCTGGCTAGAAGACAGCTGCAGTGCAACAGTCCTCAATGAAGCAGCCCCTCCGAACTTTACTTTTATGAGTGTCTGCAGAGCTGTTAAGAGAGGTGGGGGTCTAGCTGCTCTTTTTAAAGATATCTATCAATGTAAGCAAATATAATTTGGGAATTACCCTTCTTTCGAATATCTGGGTATTGTGTTGAAAGGTGCTCCACGCATTTTACTTATCATTATTTACAGGCCTCCAAAATACTCTCCAGCCTTTGCTGAGGACTTTACAGAACTGTTATCAGCAATTACCTCAGAGTTTGACTGTTTTGCCATTGCTGGAGATTTTAACATTCACATAGATAATGCAGAAAACAATATGGCAAAAGAAATCAAAACTGTTTTAAAAACTTTTGATCTGACTCAGCATGTACATGGACCCACACACAATCGTGGACACACTCTAGATTTACTTATCAGTAAGGGTCTAAACATTTCATTAATTGTTATTAAGGATGTAGCACTGTCTGATCATTTCTGTATTTTCTTTGATATATTGATCTCTCCTGCCATTGAAGCTAAATCTGTGTCTGTCAAGAAGAGATGCTTAAATGAGAACACCAGTGTACTATTTATGAAGGCTATATCCTTAACACCAAGTATATCTGCTGACTCTGTTGATTTTCTCCTTGATTCTTTTAACTCAAAAGTTAAAGGTGTAATTGATGATATTGCTCCTGTTAAAGTCAGGAAGAAGAGTGGCAGACAAAAAGCACCTTGGAGAAACTCAACAGCAGTGCAAAATATGAAAAGACAATGCAGAAAAGCAGAGCGCATGTGGCGGAAGACTAAACTTGTAGTCCATTATAACATCTACAAAGACAGCCTTCATGCTTTCAATATGGAACTAGGCAAAGCTAGACAGACTTTCTTCTCAAATATTATAAACAGCAATTTAAACAACACACGCACTCTTTTTGCTACTGTAGAGAGACTGACAAACCCTCCAAGCCAGATTCCCAGTGAAATGCTCTCAGTGAACAAGTGTAGTGAGTTTGCTTCGTTCTTCTCTGAGAAAATCAGTAATATCAGAAAGGTGATCAGCACATCCTTGAGTTGCACTGAGGTCAGACAGATCAAACCACCTGAGAAAGTAGTTACTATGTCTGATTTCAAAGAAATTGATGGCAAAATTTTGGAAGAAACTGTACAGCACCTTAAAACATCAACATGCGCTCTTGACACACTTCCCACATCTTTTTTCAAAAGTGTGTTAAACAGTTTAGAAGCAGATCTCCTAGAAGTGGTAAATGTCTCACTTCGCTCTGGGAGTTTTCCATACTCCATGAAAACTGCTGTTGTCAAGCCCCTCCTGAAAAAGAGCAATCTGGATAAGACCATATTAAGCAACTATAGATCGATCTCAAATCTTCCTTTCATAGGCAAGATCATTGAAAAAGTTGTCTTCAATCAGCTGAACAAATTCTTATGCTCGAATGGATACTTTGACAATTTTCAATCTGGTTTCCGACCGCACCACAGCACAGAGACAGCGCTCATAAAGATAATAAACGATATTCGCTTAAATACTGATTCAGGCAAATTATCAGTGCTGGTACTACTCGACCTCAGTGCTGCATTTGACACTGTCGATCATAACATACTTCTTGACAGGCTGGAAAACTGGGTGGGGCTTTCTGGGATAGTCCTAAAATGGTTCAGGTCATACTTAGATGGGAGAGGTTATTATGTGAGTATAGGTGACCATAAGTCTGAGTGGACATCCATGACATGCGGAGTCCCTCAAGGCTCAATTCTTGCACCACTCCTGTTCAACCTGTATATGCTCCCAATGAGCCAAATAATGAGAAAGAACCAAATTGCTTACCACAGCTATGCAGACGACACACAAATCTACTTAGCCCTATCACCTAACGATTACAGCCCCATTGACTCCCTGTGCCAATGCATTGACGAAGTCAACAGTTGGATGTGTCAAAACTTTCTTCAGTTAAACAAAGACAAAACTGAAGTCATTGCGTTTGGAAACAAAGATGAAGTTCTCAAGGTGAACGCATACCTTCACTCTAGGGGTCAAACAACTAAAAATCAAGTCAGGAATCTCGGTGTGTCCCTAGAGTCAGACCTTAGTTTCAGTAGTCATGTCAAAGCAATAACTAAATCAGCATACTATCATCTGAAAAATATTGCAAGAATTAGATGCTTTGTTTCCAGACAAGACTTAGAGAAACTTGTGCATGCTTTCATCACCAGCAGGGTGGATTATTGTAATGGACTCCTCACCGGCCTTCCCAAAAAGACCATAAGACAGTTGCAGCTCATACAGAACGCTGCCGCCAGGATTCTGAGCAGAACCAGAAAATATGAACACATCACACCAGTCCTCAGGTCTTTACACTGGCTCCCAGTTAAATTTAGGATTGATTTTAAAGTATTATTACTGGTATATAAATCATTCAATGGCCTAGGACCTCAATACATTGCAGATATGCTCACTGAATATAAACCCAACAGATCACTCAGATCACTAGGATCATATCAGCTAGAAATACCAAGGGTTCACTCTAAGCATGGCGAGTCCGCTTTTAGCTATTATGCCAGCCGCAGCTGGAACCAGCTTCCAGAGGAGATCAGATGTGCTCCTACTGTAGTCACTTTCAAATCCAGACTCAAAACACTTCTGTTTAGCTGTGCATTTACTGAATGAGCACTGTGCCAATGTTCGTCCGACTGTTTGTACTGTATTTTATTTTATTTTTCTAAACTGTTTTAATTATTCTTATTTCTTTTATTATTTTAATTTCTTCTATGTAAAGCACTTTGAATTGCCATTGTGCTATATAAATAAACTTGCCTTGCCTTGCCTTGCCTTATAATGCAGAAACAAAAAAACACAACAAGCCCACCGATCCCAACAAAGACTGCTACCGAGGATTCATGTTTGCCAATCCAGGGGACCCCCTTTGCCCGGTTAAAAGTTTCAGAAAGTACATCGCCAAATGCCCACCTGATGCCACATCCTTCTATCTTCATCCACTGAAAGATTCACAGGTGAAGCTTGACAGGAGAGATTGCTGGTATTCCCATGAACCGATGGGTGTGAACTATCTTGGAAATATGCTTCCGTGCATCAGCGGGGCAGTCGGGTTATACAAAAGTCAGGTCCAAAAGAGACACCAACCATTCATGAAGAAGCACTGCAGTTCAAATGCTGTCAGAGGCAGGGCTGGAGAGCAGGCAGATCATGTCTGTCAGAGGGCACAAGTGTGAAACAAGCCTGAGAAGCTACTGGGCAGCTTCCGCTACAGAAAGAAAGAAATGGAGCTTGATCCTCTCAGGAAACAAAAGTACAAACGAAAATCAAGCCAAGGATCACCAGAAAAAAGAAAAAAAAAACATCTGCCATTTTCGATGTCTAACTTCACAATCAATGGAAATGTGCAGTTTAATTTGAATAAATAAAGTATATAGTCCTATGTATAATAAATAGAAAACTGAACTGAATATACATAAATAGATAGTCCTGCTGCACGGGTTTACGTTACAGCCTACTGTCTGTTTAATTAATTAAAACGAATGAATTAATAAATAAATTAAATAATATTGACTCACATGCTTTTCTGTCTCATTATTGCAACCTCTCTCTGTCTCTCTATCTGTCTATCTAATAACTGCACTATGCATTAGTCTGCTATCAGTGGCTCAAACCTCCGTTACTAACTCTTAAATGACGTTTTAGAATTAGCAACGAAGGCATGGGAATTGATGCGTAAGAAATTAGTCCTACATACAAGAGCGTCTTAATGACAAAAACTTGACAAACGTCTTGAAATACATCATCTGAACAATGTTTCGAGGTGTGGTAACTGTAGTATAAGCGGAATAATTGACTCCAGGCCGTTGAATTATTAGAAAAAATAATGCACACCTGAGGTGTAACGCTCGGTGTGTATTATTTTTCTAATAATTCAACGGCCTTTCGTCAATTATTCCTTACTTATTACATGGCTTGGTTGAATTCTAATGTAGAATGCGGTGTGTTATTTCTTGATAACAGATAACACACCGTTGCCATGAAAAACAGCGTTGCCATGGACGCAGGATTCTAACCACGGAACGGACTATTTTCTTTAGCGGAAGCAATACAATCGTTTTAAAATCAATAAACTCCTTTTTAAATCAATATTTTGTGTCAAATTATTGATTTATTGGGTAGCCATGTAATAAGCGGAACAATGTAGAGCGAGGCGGTTGTTATAGAGAATACAACCCCAACAGGATGATCAGGACCCCAACGCGAAGCTGGGTCGCTCTACATTATGTGGGATTTGGCAGGTGGGGGAACCCTCAAATTTTGTGTAGGTGCAGCAGGGAAAAATGACTCACCGTGGGACAACATATTGAGTATCGTGGTATAGCAATACGTTTTGGGACAAGAATGTCACAAGAACTATCACAATCAGGCCCGGAGTGGGTAATCGGGAGAATCGGGAGAATTCCAGGTGGGCCGCTTCACTTTTGGGCCGGTCGAGGAAATGTTTTTTTTTTTTTTCACATTTCAATGTCACGTTAGTTACATAGGCTACACACGTTTCGCATTCTGACACCGCAGCGCGCAGCCTCTGCATGGGTTGTACCATGTGAGGGAGTTCTCCCCTCCCCTCCTATAGAGTTGGTTGGGTCCATAGTCCGTCTTTTCCAAAACGTTTTTTCAGGTAGGCTACCGCGGCACCGCCAGCGCCTACCGATAGCTGGGCCGGCCCTACCGTAACGGTACACGTCAGGGAGGATGGATGGGAGGAAGAGGCCAGGAGGTATGGAAGCTTTGTTTCCGCCACAGAATAAAACATTTTAAAAGATAATTGTGACTTTTTAATCTCACAATTGTGAGTTTACATTCAGAATTGCGAGATATAAAGTCAAAATTGTGTGAAATAAAGTCGCAATTGCGTGTTATAAAGTTAGAATTGCGAGATATAAAGTCAAAATTGTGTGAAATAAAGTCGCAATTGCGTGTTATAAAGTTAGAATTGCGTGTTATAAAGTCAGAATTGCGAGATATAAAGTCAAAATTGCGTGAAATAAAGTCGCAATTGCATGTTATAAAGTCAGAATGAGAGATATAAAGTCAGAATTGCGTGATATAAAGTCGCATTTGTGTGTTATAAAGTCAGAATTGCGAGATATAAATTCAGAATTGTGTGAAATAAAGTCGCAATTGCTTCTTATAAAGTCATAATTGCAAGATATAAAGTCAGAACTGCGTGAAATAAAGTCGCAATTGCTTATAAAGTCAGAACTGCAAGATATATAGTCAGAATTGTGTGATATAAAGTCGCAATTGTGTGTTATAAAGTCAGAATTGCGAGATATAAATTCAGAATTGTGTGAAATAAAGTCGCAATTGCTTCTTATAAAGTCAGAATAGCGAGATATAAAGTCAGAACTGCGTGAAATAAAGTCGCAATTGCTTATAAAGTCAGAACTGCAAGATATATAGTCAGAATTGTGTGATATAAAGTCGCAATTGTGTGTTATGAAGTCAGAATTGCGAGATATAAAGTCAGAATTGTGTCAAATAAAGTTGCAATTGCTTCTTATAAAGTCAGAATTGCAAGATATAAAGTCAGAACTGGGTGAAATAAAGTTGCAGTTGCTTATAAAGTCAGAACTGCAAGATATAGAGTCAGAATTGTGATATAAAGTCGCGTTATAAAGTCAGAATTGCGAAATATAAAGTCAGAATTGTGTGAAATAAAGTCGCAATTGCTTATAAAGTGTAAGTGAATTATTATTTAACCTTTACATTATTTGTTATTAATACAAACTACACAATAGTAAGAGCTGAACTGTTGCTTCATTTATCCAATTTAGAAAAAGTGCTAATTTGGAATTCCACCATGGAAAAAGTGGGCCGGTCTTGGGCCTGAAACTCCCGGGCTGAAAAGTTGCCCCACTCCGGCCCTGATCACAATACTTATTTACTTGACATTTTAATGGTTTTATTTTGGTTCATCTACATTGACACTGATATGATGACGATACTATGTTAAAATTGACTGGGACAAAAATTCAGCCCTGGCACTGTAGCCACACCAGCCCACATTACCATCCATAGCCCCACCCACAGACACGTGCATTCAAATGTGAGGTAGTTAGGGGGGTTTGGGTGCATGCTCCCCCGAGAAAATTTGGATTTCTCTGATCTACATATGTGCCATTTTTTTATCCAAAAAAAAAAAAAAAAAAATGGATAAGAAATAGCTTTAAAACCATGTCAGTGGGCATTAGATTATTTGTCAATATCTGCTCTCTCCTCATCTTCATCTTTATCTTTATTTTTCTCTCAGTCTCCTTATCCTGCCCTATTTCTTCCCCTCCTAAAGCTGAACTGTGACTGATAGTCTTTTCATTTTTGTCTGTGTCACTTAAGAAAGTAAACATTGGCTCAACTGATATTTCTGTTTTTATGAATAATTTTCTTAGACAAGTTAATTTACTCAAGGCTACCAGGAAAGCTGTAGCCTAAGTCAGTATTGCCAATAGGAACCTTAAGTTTTGGAATTTTTAAATGTTAAAAGTAATTTTAAATAATACAAATTATAGGCTACGTTTACCGCAGTTGGTGGAATTGGCTGACGTTCCCATATAGGCATCATGCGGTGTGGAAACGCGTCAAAGCATTCTCAGGTATAGCCTAAATGTGCAGCTATAACGCACGTAGGTGATTTTGAATGAATATTTCATGTCGATATACAATGGTTACATAATGTTAAAACTAATCCTGCTATTGATATCTCTGTAAAACTGCCGACCCTATAGAACAGTGGGAAGGGCAAACAAATGTCCGGCGAATATCGAACCTAAAACTAACTTCACCGCGCTCAACCACCGTGAGTTCATTTCATGCATTTGCAATCGTTCCCGTTCAGCGGGGAGGAAGGACTTTGTGCATGCGTGAACCGGCTTAGATGCACTCAAATCAGACAGGAGAACCGTGACTGAGAACATAACGTCGGGAAGCGCGTTTGCCTACCATCAATAACCTACCATCGCGCTATCATTGATATTAATTAATCTATTTATTTATTAATTTATCTGAGGTGCCGGAACACCTATAGGCTATATATATAATTGGTGCTTGAATATTTATGTAGCCTATATGTGATTTTTTTTTTTTTTTTTTTTTTTTTTTTTTTAAGAAATATACATTTGCAAAGATTTCAAACAAACTTTTTTTGTAGTATTTTGAGGAAAATAATTCATTTAATAAATTTTGGAATATGGCTGTAACATAACAAAATGTGGAAAAAGTGAAGCGCTGTGAATACTTTCCGGATGCACTGTATAGCATTTACTCAGTACATTCACCTGACTGTTAAAAACATCTGTAAATATAAAAAAGGAAAAAGAAAACAAATATTAAAAAAATAATGTGAAACATGAAAGGGACAAACACAGACACACACATCTTATTGTCTATGAGGATTTACACATTTCGTTCTTATATTATTTCAGTGACAGAAGTTCAGCCGTAATAATAAAGTGATGAAGAGAAAATAAGAGACATCTGTACAACATCTCACTGTTTCTGATTTATCAAGCAGCTCAAAGTTTTATGGTTTTATGTTTTAAAATCTCTCTACAGTCTATTCTGATGCATCAACACAGTTTCACTGATGATCCAAACCAAACATAAAACCCAGGATAGAGTGGCTGAGTGAATGTGGTCTGGACTGTGTGGATGAGGCTCATTGTGTCAGAGACGCTGTAGAAGGAGAGAGTTCCTGCACTGGGATCCACATACACTCCTATTCTAGAACTAGACACTAACGGGAGAACAGTATGTGTGTTATTGTGTCTGAATGAGTAACTGGAGGAAGAGCAGATCAAACTCCAGGACTGATCATTAGATCCAAACATACACTCGATGCTCCGTCCCTTCCTACTGATGCTCTTATATGACACTGATATAAACACACCTCTATTCCCACTCCACTCAATCTCCCAGTAACAGCGTCCACACACACTCTCTCTACACAACACCTGAGGCCAATAATCAAATCTGTCTGGATGATCAGGATACGGCTGCTCTGTGTCAGTGTTAGTAATCACACTGTTCCTCTCAGACAGACTGAGGTGTTTATACACTGTGTTCAGATCCAGAGTCAGCTGACGAGAATCTGATGGAGAGGAAACACATCAGAATCAGGAATTATGAATCTGTCTGATCTTTTAATGTAGCTGAACTCTTCATAACTTAATATTCAGTGTATCAGCAGTGTCTCAGTACAGCTGATAATCTTTTAAATGATCAATTATTAAACTAAATCATGATTTCTTTCACATTCAACAGGAAGAACATGAACACACTCAGTGATTTTGTCTGCTAGTTTTCTTAGTCACTTACATTGTAGGAAGTCGTTCCTGGTTTTGGGATTAATGTTGGTGAATGTGACTGTGGAAATAAACAGACATGAACAGTGTGAAGAGAAATTAAAAGATAGAATTCATCCATCTCTACTCATTTCTAATGTGATGTTCTTCATGATATTAGATGATGTTGGACTCATTTCTGAGAGCAAATGAATCTGTCCAGGGGCCTCAAACACAAATCTTGGATTTTATCCTAAATTTCATCCTACATCAATATAAATATGCTTGTCCATGAGTGCCAAACCTCTGAACCATCCAGGGATTTGTGTGGCCGCTCTGTAGGTGAAGTTGATGCACTTGTTCACTATGGACTTGAACTGTGATGCATTTACGAACTTTACGAAAAATGTAAAAAATGTTTGTCCATATGGATGTTTTATAAATTATAGTAACATTCCTTAAATTGTTGAACATTCACATTTAGGATCATTCTATGCACGTGTTTATAAACGAGGCCCAGGACTTTACCTCTCTCAGAGATCTTCTTGAGCTCCTCTTTGCAGAAATCCTCCAGTTTGACTTTCAGCTGATGGACAGATTCTCTCACACCTTCAAAAGAGGAGAGAGAACTGAAGGGAACATCATTTACATCTGTAGATTCAGGAGGTGCTGAGAGAGACTGGAAACTCTACAGAAAACAGAAATCAAAACTCATCAGCTTCACACTTCACTCAATAACCTGCACTACTATCAGATCTGTGCAGCTCTTGTTGACTTGATTTATCTTCAGTAATTCAGCTCAATCCAGCACTTTCACACGATCAGAGACTTTCTTATAATATTCATTATGTGGCATTAATGATACAAATTCTAGCGTTTCCAGTACACTTTGGCACACTTTTAACCCTTTCACGCATAGTGGTCACTACAGTGGACAGCTATTAAAAATGCATTTTCTTGAATTTGCACGGGTTTTTATGGCAAAGTTGCACATCAATCTCTTCATTGGACCCTTGTGCATCATCCTATAAATTGCAATCAAGTGGCAAGCCTTTGTGTTTCGATTTTTCCCCCCTCCAAACTAAGATGGCCAAGGGTCAGTCAGACATGCCAAGTTGCTCCAGAATATCCACCCATTCCTTCGAATCTAGGAGACTCTTGGAGGTAAAAAAAAATATTGCAGCATCAAGCAATATCTAATGAGTCATATCACAGTAAAATTTTCCAAGTTTTGATTTTAGATTGAGAGAAAACTCTGATTAATCACATGTCCACTGTAGTGGACGTCATGCATCAACTGCTATATTTCAGCTACAATTCATAATTATAATGTGAATATTGTTTTTGAAATTTAAAACTTAAAAACTTAATCTGCAGTGACTTTTTCTACTGTAAATAAATGTATTTGTATTATTAGAAAGTAATTTTCATTGACATTGAAAAAAGTCATGTGATTACATATGTATGACACTTGTAATGCATTACTTTATTTGTTAGATCAAAAAGTAATCTGATTTCATAATGCACGTTATTGTAATGTGTTTTTTTACTCATAACATCAAAAAGTAATCTGATTACGTAATGCATGTTACTTGTAATGTGTTTCTTTACTCATAACATCAAAAAGTAATCTGATTACATAATGCATGTTACTTGTAATGCGTTTCCTTACTCATAACATCAAAAAGTAATCTGATTATGTAATATGCATTATTTTAATGCATTTCTTTACTCATAACATCACAAAGTAATCTGATTATGTAATGCATGTTACTTGTAATGCGTTTCTTTACTTGTTACATAAAAAAGTAATCTGATTAGGTAATGCACATTACTTGTAGTTAATTACCTGTTAGATCAAAAAGTAATCTGATTAGGTAATGCATGTTACTTGTAACACATTACTTTACTTGTAACATCAAAAAAGTAATCTGAATGGGTCATGCATGTTAGTTGTAGTGCGTTACCCCCAACACTGATCATTTCAGATGAGATTGAAAAAACGTATCGCTAGGTTTTCTCAGAGGAGGGCTATGATAGAAATGTGCATGTCCATCTTGAACATAATCAGAATTATCAGCTAATAAGGGTAAATCTCCATACTCTGTTACACTGGAGGGAACATCTGAGTGGTTTCCACAGTTGTACCTTGACAGACTGTAGAAAAATCTGATGGAATCATGTCCTCATGTTCTGATATCAAAGATACGCCAAGTGCAACTTGTATGAAGTTGTATGAAGCCTTTGCAATATTTTGCATTTAGATTTTTTGTATATATTTTATAGTTTTCACATGATTTGATATAATTGATTAGTTCGTTAAATTCACATACTTTATGTGTTTGATTATTGTCTTATATTAAATCTAGTATATCTTAAGTTTAAACCAAATGCATGCTGTCCACTCAAGTGGACATCTGAAGATCTCTTTGAAAAATTTGTAAAAAAATAAAATAAAAATCAATTCTTGTTTTTCATGCCCTAAGAGCAATAAAAACACATAGGAAAAAAATCCTGACTGAGGATATCATAATTCATGCATGAAAGGGTTAAAATATACTTATTATGTAAATAATATACATAAAGTTATACTCAAGTGCAGATTGAATAATGTTTTTGTACACTTAATTGAATGTTATTTGCAATTATATGAATGTATTATAATTCAAATGTACATTAAATGCAAGTAGCTGAACTAGTGTTTTTCAGTCACTTAAAAGTGGGGTATGTGATTCTCTTTTTTGTCAATTTTTTCAAAATCACTTGAAATCCTATTCCTAACCTATTTACAGCCACTGAGTTAGAAGCACTGAAATGAAATTGAAGCAATTTAATCATCTGTGGAACGGGCAGGACTCGGAAAACTCCAGCCAATCATTTCCAAGACCACCTAGAATCATTGGACAGTAAGTTCGTCAAACAAACGGTCGTACCATACCCCCCTCCCCCCATCCCCCTCGCACACACACACACACATGGGTGGAGTCAGGGCCAGCGTTGGAGGAAAGAAGGTAGGACCATTTGAGTTGTGTATTTTCAAAATCTGCTGGGCGTTTTGCAAATCCCATACCCTACCTTTAAGTAGGATTTAATTACATCTTTAAATTCTATCATCTTTGAAATATGGTTAAAGTTAGTCCACTATTATCCTGTTCTTCTAGATCTCTGTTACCTGGAGGAAATGGATGTGATGGTGTGTGTGTGAAAGCTGCTCCATCTCAGCGTCTCTCCTCCTCAGATCATTGATCTCCTGCTCCAGTCGCTTCAGTCGTCCTTCAGCTCGACTCACTGCATCCTTTTCCTGATCTCTGATCCACTGCGTCGCCTCAGAGCGGCTTCTCTCAATGGAGCGGATGAGCTCAGTAAAGATCCTCTCACTGTCCTCCACTGCTGTCTGTGCAGAGCGCTGTTACACACACATCACAATCACACAGTGAGTTCAGCAGGACTGAAGGAGGAGAGTCCTAACTGAGGCTTCACAAACTTCTCTTCTTCTCCAGACTCACCTTCTGAGACGCCACAGCCTCGCTCATCTGCTGAAGATCTTTCTCTCTCTGCTGGATTCTCTGACGGAGCTTTATCTGAGTCTCCTTCAGCTGAGTCTAAAGGTCAAAACAACAACAGAAAATGTCACATAAAACTTCTATCGCAAAACCATAATTTAAAAGTTACATTAATACAGAATTGGTGAAGTGGATAAAAATCTGGCATGGTAAGTTTATACTGTAGCTTTAAACCATAGATTTATAGTTTCTTTAAAAGATTATGAATTAATATAAAACCAAAGAGTCAGCATTATTTCATTAGTTTTATAGGTAAATGTCACCCAAACTGTAATTCTGTCATCATTTAACCTAATTTTGTTCTAAACCTGTATGACTTTCTGTCTATTGTGGAACACAAGTGTACTTAATTCTAAGAAACAATCATGAAAGTGACCTCTCTGTAAGTAAAAAAAGTAAAATTATACTTTTAAGAGCTGATGTACACATTCAATACAATTAAGCACACTTATTAATTTTTTTAATCACTGAAGTTTAGATTATTTTTACACTTTCTTTGTCTCCTTTTTGGAGCTTGAAATGCTTGTACCCCATTCACTATCAACGTTTAGACTAAGAATAGATGAGACGTTCTGATGTCATATTTTACATTCCACTGAAGTATGTCAAACTGGTTTAGAACGGCTTGGCAGTGAGTAAATGAAGACAGAATTTTGCTAGAACAATCACTTTAAGTTCATACCTGTTTCTCAGTCCTCTGTGCTGCAGCTGATACAGTTTTGTGTTTTTTATGTTCATACTCCTTACACCGTACACAAATGCACTGTTGATCAGTGATACAGTACATTTCTAGCTCTTTATCATGTTTACGGCAGATCATGTCCTGCAGTCGTCCAGTGGCATCAATCACTTTGTGTGGCTTACGTGAGTGATATTCCTCATGACGGTCAAAATGAGTTTGACAGTAAGATTCCTGACACACCAGACAGGACTTGATGGCTTTGTATTTTCTTCCAGTACAGACGTCACACTCCACGTCTCCGGCTCCAGCGTAACAGTCAGCAGGAAGTTTAGTCTTCTTCAGTTTCTCCACCAGTTCAGCCAGAATGGTGTTTTTACCTAAAGCTGGTCTTGGACTGAAGGTCTGTCTGCACTGAGGGCAGCTGTAGACTCTCTTCTCATACTCCCGATCCCAGTGGCCTGTAATACAGATCTTACAGTAACTGTGTCCACAGTGGATGGTCACTGGATCCTTCAGAAGATCCAGACACACTGGACACATGAACTCATCCTGAGAAAATCTGGCCTCTGCCATTTTACTGCATGAATGCAGAGAGACACAAACACACAACAGATCAACAATACTTAAGTTTCTGTTTCCCTGAACTGGGCTGAAATAGTTTCCTGCTTCTATGTTTGAGTGACGTGTGTAAAACAGGTGTGTCTGTTAAGCAGCTTCCTCATTCCTGCTCAAATAAATGTATGCAAAGCGTGTTAGTGAAGAGCGGCTCTGTGATCAGTAGTAAATGCTGCTCCATCTCTGAAAGCACTGCAAGTTTCAGTCACTTATAGCGTTAATTTGAAAAAGCAACATGTGTCAAACATCTGTCCAAACTTGTAATGTGAAGCGTTCATAAACCTGTTGTCTAACAAAAGACATGTAATAACATGTTTTTACTACAAACTTCCTTCATAACATTAGTCGAGTGTTTGAAATAACAGTCTTTTGTGAGCTGATGTATCATAGATATGATAGAATGAGACAGTATATTATTTTATAGTATTCTAAACAGTGACAAAGGCTGTCGATTAACATTGCATTATAAATAGGCCTATACTATTACTTCGGTCTGATCTACTGTGTTTTTTTGTTTGTTTGTTTGGTCTTTTATCTCCGTATCTGCGTGCCTTGTTGTCTTTTGGACACATGGGTTTTGTTTTAACAGCTCACCATGTGCTCTGCTATCATTGTGGTGTTTCCCCTCCCACTCATTATCCTTAATTATCCATCAATCTCCTGCCAGGAATTTCTTCCCCCAAGGGTCGTCTGTATTTCTTATCTGGTCCTGAGAGAGAGGCCATGGACAAGTATATTCAGGAATCCTTAAATGCCGGCCTCATTGTCCCTCTTCCTCGCCCGCTGGGGCTGGGTTCTTCGTCGTTAAGAAGGATGGCTCCCTGCGACCCCGCATTGACTACCGGGGTCTAAATTACATCACCATGAGAAACAGGTATCCTCCGCCTCTGATGTCATCAGCTTTTGAGTTGCTACAGGGAGCCAGGGTCTTTACCAAGCTAGACCTCCGTAATGCCTGCCATTTGATCTGGATACGTGAGGGGGATGAGTGGAAGACAGCCTTCAATACCCCAACGATCAAAGCTGATCCCGCTAAGGTAAGGCTGAGTGGCCAATCCCTGACTCTCCGGAAGGCACTGCAGTGGTTTCTGGGGTTCGCTAACTTCTATAGGCGATTCATCCGGAACTTTAGCCTGGTTGCTGCACACTTAACAGCACTCACCTCTCCTAAGGTACCATTCAGATGGAATTCTTAGGCTCAGGAGGCTTTTAGAAGTCCCGTTTCATCTCTGTTCCTGTTCTTTGTCTTCCAGATTCTGAACGGGAATTCATTGTTGAGGTGGATGCCTCCGATGTCGGGGGAGGCACAGTCCTGTCCCAGTGGTTCCCCAGAGATGGGAAGGTGCACCCTTGTGCCTTCTCTCACCGTCTGAGCCCCACTGAGAGAAATTATGACATAAGTAACAGGGAGCTGCTGGCAGTCAGGCTGGCTCTGGGGGAATGGCGTCACTGGTTGGAGGGAGCAGCGCAGCCCTTCTTGGTCTGGACGGACCACAAGGATTTAGAGCAAGCCCGTTCGGCCAAGAGGTTAAATGTTCGCCAGGCCCACTTTGCATTCTTCTTTGGGCGGTTTAACTTCTCCCTCTCGTATTGGCTGAGCTCCAAAAATGTTAAGCCTGACACACTGTCTCGTCTGTTCAAGGATCCTGGGGGGGAGACGGCCCCCGAAACCATTCTCTCCAGGGAGGTGGTGGTGGGGTCCCTTTCCTGGGATGTTGAGCGGCTGGTGTGTGTCTGTGTGGGGGAGAGGGGGGGGTCCCGAGGGAGTGTCCGAAAGGGTCGGTTGTTTGTGCTGGCTGCTCTGTGTCCTGAGGTCCTGAGGTGGGGGCATGAGTCCAGAGTAGCCTGTCATCTGGGGGTTTGGAGGTTTTCGTGGCCATCCATGGCCCAAGATGTCTGGCAGCTTGTGTTGGCTTGCTCGGTATGCGCTCAAAATAAGACGTCTAACCGGTCTCCTGTTGGTCTGTTGCAGCCTTCGCCCATTCCCTCTCGTCCTTGGTCACACCTGGCTTTTGATTTTGTTGAGAGGTACACCATGATTCTGACGGTGGTGGACAGCTTCTCCAAGACGGCCCATTTTATCCCCTTACCCAAGCTCCCCTCCACCAAGGAGACAGCAAAGGTGGTGGTGGACCACGTGGATCCCTGGTCTTCCGGTGGACATGGTCTCTGACAGAGGACCCCAATTTGTCTCCCGGTTTTATGAATGAGTTCTGTAGACAGATCGGGCCTCAACGAGTCTTAAGGTTTTCATCCTCAGACCAACGGGCAGGCCGAGCGAGCCAACCAGGATCTTAAGTGAACTCTCCGCTGCCTGGCGTCACATAGTCTGTGCTCCTGGAGTCAGCAGCTATCGTGGGTGAAATATTCCCACAACTCCCTGCAGGTAGCGTCTATGTGTATGTCTCCTTTTCAATGTTCTGTGGGTTATCAACCACCTCTTTTCCCTGCACAGAATCACGGTCCCGTCTGCCTTGGCCTTTGTCCGTCGATGTTGTAGCACCTGGATGAGGGCTGAGGAGGGCTTGGCTCCAGACGGACCCAAGCGGTGGCTGATCGTCAACACAGGTTGCTGTCATGACGTTGGTCTGATCTGCTGTGCTTTTTTGTCTTTTGTCTCCCTGTCTGCGTGCCTTGTTATCTTTAGAGCACACAAGCACTGTTTTGACAGCTTGCAATGTGCTCCGCTGTCATTGTGGTGTTTCTCCTCCCACTCGTTATCCACGCTGGGGCTGGACCGAGACCGCGGGACATCCACGCTGCACGTCGCCGGGCCAGAGTGAGGTTGGATCAAAAAGCAGGTGAGTGGCCTCTCTCTGGGTAGCTGTTCGCTGACACACCCACACATTCATTCATGCATTTTGGTTGAGACTGACTCCCATGCTATTTTGCATCACGTAGGGAAAGTGTTACAACCGATATAAAATCCCCTAGACGACTGTAGTAGTAATATATTTGGTTTCTTATATCAGAGATAATTAACACTGCGTCACTGGTGACACTTAGATCAGTCTTTGCTGTGAAGTGCTCTCTTGACCCCATCGACGATGATTTGGACTTTCTCTTTTCTTTTAGTGTTTCTGCTAATTTTTCTGGGCTCATTGAGAGCAAAATAAACATTTCTGTTTCCTGCAACTGAATCCATATTATTATGGAAATACCCAAAAGGCTTGAAGAACTCAAATACACCATTGCAGCAGTTGTGTGTTTGTCTTTATGTTTAATCAGACAAAGCATTTCTATCTTCTTTTTATTCAGCTACAGCGATAGCTTGATGCCTTTTTCCACATTATGGTATTCCTGGAACATCATAAGATATTATATTACTTCTGTGAGACATACTTTTTCTCCAAATCATGCAGCCCTACTTTGTGTTGTGTCCTGCATGATGGGAAACTTGGATCTCAATCTGAACAGTCAGATCAGATTTCATTCCAAAATTTTTTTTTAAATAAAATTAAATCCTAACTTGAATCAGTTTTCAAACAGATTTCAAATTTGGATGTAAATATCAGATTTCATGTGTGTTTTTGATCCATAAATCAAAATTTTCATACAGCCAATATCTATTTATTTCCTCCGCCTTTTACACCACAAAAGTACATTATTATAATACTAATAGTTCGGTAACAACAACGAATGAACAGATGAAAACAAAAACCAAATGAAAGCCAAAGTTGTAAAATTAATTATAATCCTCCAATTGTGCAACTATTATTATACAATTAATTCTCAGCATGGAAACAAAGAATACAAAAGAATATAAAGACAATAAAATAAACCTCAATTATTTCAGCTGAATTCTTCTGTTCTGGCTCTAAAATGTCACTTGCGTCTGGAATACTTCATTCTGATTGGTCTATTGCAGCATTTAGCGGTCAGATGTTTCCTAATATTCACCATCATCAATGGCAACACTGTAAATCAGAGCGCTCATCTGAACTGAAACCGGCTCTTATTTCATGTCTCTCATATCACACTGCTTTTCATACAAACACAACTGCCGCCATCTTGCATCTATAATTTCCTCAGAATATGAATATAATGTAATATTATTACAGTGTTCGTCTAGTTGCTAATTCGATTGTAATGAACTGTTTTAATGAAGCACTTCAGGTTCCATCGTCCTGAAGTCAATGGATGTTTTGAATGGATTGAATGGTAAATGCAAGCTCAAGATATTTTTACGTTTTATTCTATGATATTGAACAAAAGAATGCAGACAAAGGTAAGATCCAAACACAGTTTATTGAGACACACACAGTATGTAAACAGGTAAGTAAGTGGAATGTAGTGATGGGACGGTTGATACCGAGGCTCCGATGCAGGTTTCAAAGCAATATTGTATCACACACTGTACCGATGCTTGTATCGAAATGACAATACCACATGATTGATGACGTTTGAAGCTTCAAATGCAATGCGGTATCAGAAGGTCGGAACAGCTGGTTTGAAAAAAGTGGTGCTTTGCTTTTTCGGCACAATTTGATGAAAGCCTCAAACGCTTCAGAAAGCATTGGTTTCCCATCACTAATGTTCTAATGCTCTTATATTTTTATTGCAGAGGTTGCCTTTCATTATGAGAAGAACAGAGGAATCGTCTCCAGTTTAATCAACATTAATGAAGAACCATGACCATAACCATGTCAGTGCCAATGATAAACAGTCAAATACATGCATCCATTTATGTGTTGCGAATGCACAAGAGGTTGTAGCGTATACGACTCTGGGTAAATGTGAATTAGCTCAAGGATATAGGGAATTTTGGAAATATTAATAATTATAACTCATGGTCATAATAATTCAGAAATCGCATGTACATTTATTTTATCAATTATCGAGATTACCTGGTTCTGTAACTGGTCTGGTCATCCATCATTCGTCCCGCGAATAAATGTAAGATTATCACAGTTAAGAAGGGGTATCTATTTACAAACTCCAATAAAGTTTATGTTCTGGCCACGAACATTAAACTTTCTGAGTTTATTAATTAAAACTACTGAATGTAGTCTAATATCAAGCTTGTAGCTTAGATCTTTTAGATTCATTGACTTATAAGGTAGGCTTTCAAACACAGAGACAGTGAAAAGTATTCCATGGATTTTAATAAATGTAAAACTAGAGATTATATGAGCTACAAACATAAACGTACGTAAAAATGCAAACAATAAACAAACAAACACTTAACCGAACCAAAACATAAAACATAGCATGATCAGAATGAAATGAAAGAAAGAAAGAAAGAAATAGAGAGAAGGGAAAAGCTAGTAATTATTACATACAGAAACCTAGGTTCACGAGACACCTGGAAACAGCTTTTATCAGACAATGTACTTGCGAGTTTCTGTGCTCTTTCTGGTGAGGCTGAGGCTGAGGCAGGACAGCATGGACAGTGTTGATCCTGTTTCTGCTGCGTCTTCCGGTGCCGCGGTAAGCTTAAAAGATTCACTGAATTTAATATTACCGAGAAAGTTCAGATTCGTCTCCCGGGAAGGGAGAGGCTGTCGAATCTTCGTTGCAACGACAGCAGGCTTTTACATGACGCGGGCCATGTGTCCCAGAGGCCAAGGCAAGGCCTGTCCAGCTGGAGCAGCGCTGCACGTGGAGGAGAGAGAGAGGGACCGGAGAAGCGAGGAAGTGGGATCAGCGGGATCGATGAGAGAAGAGAGAGAGATGAGGGGGTTTCTTCCTTTTAACAGACATCTGTTTACGACCTCTTTCTAAAACAAAAGCCAATCAGGTCTGCTTATCTGAAGCGGGAAAGTTTTCTTTGTGAAGAAAACCCGCCTACCTTGACCATATGTCTTATGAGCGAAATAATTCATATTTCCTCTTAAGATTATACACACAGAACAAAACATGTTACTAAAATCTCCTATGTGGGACTGGTTGAATTAAAACAGGATGGTCAGACAGATACCAAGAATTACAGGTAGATATTGGACACACATAACATTACGTTCATATGCATCATTACACACAAATAAAGCTTGATTAAACACACAATAAAATTGTCAGTGTTTCCGTTATGGCAAACGACGACACTTTGAGAAACATAGGAATACATATCAACATTTAGTGGCTTGTTATGTGGGGGAATATCTGTTTCAAAGTCCAGAGTGTGTGTGTGTGTGTGTGTGTGTGTGTGTGTGTTTTGGAATGTCTTTGAGGCTTGTCACGCAGCTATAAAATCACTAGGGGTCCACGCTGAGCTGGGGGGTTTTAGAGGGGATTCTTAAAAACAGGGTTTCCTTTGTGACTCAAATGTCCCTCTGGGGGGCAACAAGGTTGCACTTTTGACATGTCCAAGCAGACTTAAAGACGCCATGGACAGACCCGTTGTCTGAAAAGACAACGAAGGATGTGTTTGGAGACAAGGATTTACTAATTGGAACAGCATGTGACCGCATGTCAGGCATTGTCGCTACAAGGTGTACCCCAAGACGCAAAGACCTACCCTCGCCTCCACCAGCGAGACACCCACCATCCTCTTCGGTGTCCTCTTACACCTCAGCCCATCCAACAATCCCTGCAATAGAGAAATGGAGAGAAACACTCCACCTTCCAAGGCCGCTAACAAAGCGAGCAAGAGCCGTAGGGACCCGAATTCACATTCTAAAAAAACACTGTCTCCCTCCCTCGCAAGACCGGGCCTTCTTTGAGCATCGGGCTGCGGCAGTAGGCCTTCAGCAAGTCTGGGCCGCACCCCAGATTCCACTGCTGCAAGGCCCCACTCTCCTCTTCCCTCTGCCCAGCTACACACTGCAGCTTTCCCCAGGCCTGCGCCTCATTTCACAATACCCGCCTCCCTTGATGAATGCCTTCCTCTATGAAAAGTATGCCTCCGCTAGTGGGACGTCGTCACAGGTTTATCGGGTCACTATCCCTCTCCCCTGTCCATGGCCTGCAGCCCCACCATGTAGACTCTAGCGCAAGGCTGCATCCACTGGCACCGCAAGCACAGACGTCTTATTTTCCTCCCCAGATTCCCTCTTTTTATACTCTCCTTGTTCCTTCCCAGGCCCCAGGGGCCAAAGTGTGATGTTGCCTCCATATGCCTGTTGGCATAACTTGTGCATTTAAAGGGGACCTATTATGCAAAATTCACTTTTGCATGCTGTTTGGACATAAATTTGTGTTGGCAGTGTGTGTACACAACCACCCAATAGTGATAAAAATCCACTCACTCCTTTTTTTTATTAATCCCCATAAATCATCAGCACTGTCTCCCAACGACCTGTTTTCAGAATGCGGCTTTCGTGACGTCACTAAGCACAGGCCCCGCCCACGAGTGTTGACAGACACTGCCGTTTCAACATAGCCCCGCCCTGATCGAGTTCACAGCTGCTGCACTGATGAGAATGTCTCCCAAGCGTTGTAGGTGTTGTGTGGCTGGATGTATTAATCCACATAGCTCTCTCTATTTACTCCCGAAATCTGAGGCAGCCGCTGCAGACGAAGTGGAATTATTTTGTTTTCAAAGAAAATGCTCCCTCAACTCTACCGATATTCGTTTATGTACTTACACACTTCTTATACTGTGTTTACTCAGCTCTTACGGTGATTTTCTGGAGTAAAACTTACGCTTCATCTTTTGTGTGATGTACAATAAACTTTATTAAACTCATCAGTACATGTTTGATCATCATTCGGACCTGGTCCGAAACAGCAGACTTGTAGGCTATTAATAGTGGATACATACAAGCAGATGACAAATACGTTATAATAACCGTAATTAAACTACTAAACTATACCTGTTCCATCTCTATACAGCACTCTGACTCTGTAGGCATTATTGTCCGACTCCGGGTCGAAATGAACACCATTACTGAGAGTTTCTGATATTATCATCATTCCGTGAGATGAAGTTGTCCTGAGAGAATGTGCGCAAGCTCATGAAGCTCCGCCCCCTGTGCCGTGCAGCAGAAGCTCATTTGCATTTAAAGGGCACACACTGAAACAGCGCGTTTTTCTGAGCACCAAAAAGTGATAATTTAAACATGCTGTAAAAAATGATCTGTTGGGTATTTTGTGCTAAAACTTCACATACACACTCTGGGGACATCAGAGACTTATTTTACATCTTGTGAAAAGGGGCATAATAGGTGCCCTTTAACAAACTGGCAGCTCCAATAGTAAAGAAAAGATTTATCTAGAACTCTGTCATGGAAACTATGCCCTAGTGAAAAAAAAAGTATATTTTATTGTATAAAAAAATATATTCCCTTTTTCAGTAGTACTCTGCCAATATACTAACAAACATTGTACTATCTTTAAATATATTAAAAGTATATTAGCATCACGCTTTTACCTATTTTCACAATACAATTTTCAACACACTTTAAAATAATTGTACTTTAGTATATTTTAGAAAAACATATTTTAGAAAAATATATTTGAAGTGAAAATTCTGTTTATTTTTTAAAAGTGTATTTATTTGCACTTTATTAGAAATATATTTTAGGTATATTTTAACTGTGCTGAAAATGATCATTGTAACAATGCATTGAAATAATACTTTCAAAATACATTATAGTATACAATAGTATTTTGTACAAAGTATAGCTAAGTATTATTTGTTTATTAATGTGCATTTGTTATTGAAGACAAAGTGTGGAATTTGTAGTATTTGGAATAAGCCACAGGTATTACTGAGCATATACTTTTTACTCAAATATAATACACTTATGGTATATTGCTTGTAAGTTTTGAAGACACTCGCAATGAATTTGTAATGTACTTGTAACACAAATAATTTAAAGTACGCTTTATATCACTAATCAAGCATGTAATTAGTCCCTACACAGGCATATAGGCCAGTTTAGCACACAAAAGTTTACTAAATACATTTAAAGTTATGCTTTACTACAATTTAATTACAACTAAAATATACTTTGTACAAAATTAGTTGTTTCAAAATAGCACACATCAAGTTAACTAATCATTAACACACTTAAAGTATACTGATAATTAGTCTGGCTGCAAGTATACTTAGCATATATTTTTTTCACCAGGGTGTATAAACCTTAATTAAACAATTTAATAATCAATTAAAAATGAATTTATACCTGTATGATAGCCACATTGGACCAGCGGTTTGGAAAATGGATGGATGGATGATTCAGCTGTGGACGCCATCTTCTGGTCAGACACGGGAATTATTCGGCGTGTGACACTCACAGTGCATTATGGGTATCATCTGCTTTGTCCCAATTCAAAGACTGCATTCTGTAGCAAATTATCTCAAAAGGGAAATATGAATAATTAATCATAACTCTTTATAATTATAAATATTTGGATCATTTAAGAATTAACTTGATGAAGCTGAATTCATATTACAATCAATTAATCTTTTCATCCAGCGATCACTCAGTATTGATCGTCTATCAACTCTCACAAAGGATATTTTTCCTGGTCACAGCAAAATAAGCATGTAACTTTGTTAAAGTTTTATTTAACTAAATCACAAAGACATAACTAAATGTGTAAAAAGTGAAGTGCTGTGAATACTTTCCGGATGCACTGTATAGCATTTACTCAGTACATTCACCTGTAAATATAAAATTCATACAAACACCTGAAAAAAAAAAAAAAAAAAAAAAAAGTATAATAAAAAAAACTAATGTGAAAGATGAAAGGGACAAACACACAGACACACACACACTGATCATATTTTCGATATGAGGATTTATTACACTCATTTGACTGATATTATTTCAATGACAGAAGTTCAACTGTAATAATAATGTGATAAAGAGAAAATAAGAAACTCTACAACATCTCACTGTTGCTGATTTATCAAGCAGCTCAAAGTATTATGGGTAAAATCTCTCTACTGTCTATTCTGATGCATCAACACAGTTTCACTGATGATCCAGAACAAACACAAAACCCAGGATAGAGTGGCTGAGTGAATGTGGTCTGGACTGTGTGGATGAGGCTCATTGTGTCAGAGACACTGTAGAAGGACAGAGTTCCTGCACTGGGATCCACATACACTCCTATTCTACGGCTGATGGATTTTACAGGGAGTTTAGTCTCCATCTTATTGTGTCTGAAAGAGTAACTGGAGGAAGTGCAGTACAAACTCCAGGACTGATCATTCCCTCCAAACACACACTCAATGCCCCGTCCCTTTCTGCTGATGCTCTTATATGACACTGATATATACACACCATTATTCCCACTCCACTCAATCTCCCAGTAACAGCGTCCACTCACTCTCTCTCTACACAACACCTGAGGCCAATAATCAAATCTGTCTGGATGATCAGGATACGGCTGCTCTATGTCAGTGTTAGTAATCACACTGTTCCTCTCAGACAGACTGAGGTGTTTATACACTGTGTTCAGATCCAGAGTGAGCTGACGAGAATCTGATGGAGAGAAAACACATCAGAATCAGGAATTATGAATCTGTCTGATCTTTTAATGTAGCTGAACTCTTCATAACTTAATATTCAGTGTATCAGCAGTGTCTCAGTACAGCTGATAATCTTTTAAATGATCAATTATTAAACTCATAAATCATGATTTCTTTCAGCTTCTACAGGAAGAACATGAACACACTCAGTGATTTTGTCTGCTAGTTTTCTTAGTCACTTACATTGTAGGAAGTCGTTCCTGGTTTTGGGATTAATGTTGGTGAATGTGACTGTGGAAATAAACAGACATGAACAGTGTGAAGAGAAATGAAAAGATAAAATTAATCCATCTCTACACATTTCTAATGTGATGTTCTTCATGATATAGACTATTGTTGGACTATTTCTGAGAGCAAATGAATCTCCAATTTATGGTTTTATCATAAATTCCATGGATTTGATCCTAGATCAATATATATATATAAATATGCTTGTCCATGATGATGAGTGCCAAACCTCGGCCGCTCTGTAGGTGAAGTTGATGCACTTATTCACTATGGACTTGAATTTTAGCTGAACTGTGATGCGTTTACGAACATTACGAAAAATAATTGTCCATATGGATGTTTTATAAATTATAGTAAAATTCCTTAAATTATTGAACATTCACATTCAGGATCATTCAACGCACACGTTTATAAACGAGGCCCAGAACTTTACCTCTGTCAGAGATCTTCTTGAGCTCCTCTTGGCAGAAATCCTCCAGTTTGACTTTCAGCTGATTGACAGATTCTCTCACACCTTCAAAAGAAGAGAGAGAACTGAAGGGAACATCATTTACATCTGTAGATTCAGGAGGGGCTGAGAGAGACTGGAAACTCTACAGAAAACAGAAATCAAAACTCATCAGCTCCACACTTCACTCAATAACCTGCACTACTATCAGATCTGTGCAGCTCTTGTTGACTTGATTTATCTTCAGTAATTCAGCTCAATCCAGCACTTTCACACGATCAGAGACTTTCTTATAATATTCATTATGTGGCATTAATGATACAAATTCTAGTGTTTGTCAGTTGCACTCCTTGAGGAAAAGAAGAATACTTTAGCATACTTTTAAAATTTACTTATTATGGAAATAATATACTTGAAAAAGTCATGCTCAAGTGTAGATTGAATAATGTTTTTGGACACTTATTTGCAATTATATGAATGTATTATAATTTAAATATACATTAAATGCAAGTAGCTGAACTTTCAGAGTGTTTTTCAGTCACTTAAGTAGGATTTAATTACATCTTTAAATTCTATCATCTTTGAAATATGTTCAGAAATAAGTTAGTCCACTGTGATCCTGTTCTTCTCGATCTCTGTTACCTGGAGGAAATGGATGTGATCCTGTGTGTGTGAAAGCTGCTCCATCTCAGCGTCTCTCCTCTTCAGATCATTGATCTCCTGCTCCAGTCGCTCCAGTCGTTCTTCAGCTCGACTCACTGCATCCTTTTCCTGATCTCTGATCCACTGCGTCGCCTGAGAGCGGCTTCTCTCAATGGAGCGGATGAGCTCAGTATAGATCCTCTCACTGTCCTCCACTGCTGTCTGTGCAGAGCGCTGTCCGAACACACATCACAATCACTCAGTGAGTTCAGTGGGATTGTAGGAGGAGAGTCCTAACTGAGGCTTCACAAACTTCTCTTCTTCTCCAAACTCACCTTATGAGACGCCACAGCCTCTCTCATCTGCTGAAGATCTTTCTCTCTCTGCTGGATTCTCTGACGGAGCTTTATCTGAGTCTCCTTCAGCTGAGTCTAGAGGTCAAAACAATAAAAGGAAATGTCACATAAGACTAAAGATTATGAACAAATAAGCCAAAGTGTCAGCATTATTTCATTTACTTTTACTCGTAAGTGGCCTTTTATGTCATTAACATTATATTATCTGCAAGTCCCATTTTTAAAGATTTGAGATTTGAGGAACACTACAAGTGCACATTCAGTACAATTAAGCTGACTTATTTTTTTAAACCACTGAAGTTGTTTAGATTCTTTTTGTCTCCTTTTGAGGTTAAAACTGTGAATGTGTGACTAAAATAGATGAGACGTTCTTCAAAATATCATATTTTACATTCCACAGAAGAAAGTAAGTCAAACCATTTTAGATTGGTATGACGGTGAGTAAATGAAGAGAGAATTTTAATTTTTGCTTGAACAATCACTTTAAGTTCATACCTGTTTCTCAGTCCTCTGTGCTGCAGCTGATACAGTTTTGTGTTTTTTATGTTCATACTCCTTACACCGTACACAAATGCACTGTTGATCAGTGATACAGTACATTTCTAGCTCTTTATCATGTTTACGGCAGATCATGTCCTGCAGTCGTCCAGTGGCATCAATCACTTTGTGTGGCTTACGTGAGTGATATTCCTCATGACGGTCAAAATGAGTTTGACAGTAAGATTCCTGACACACCAGACAGGACTTGACGGCTTTGTATTTTCTTCCAGTACAGACGTCACACTCCACATCTCCGGCTCCAGCGTAACAGTCAGCAGGAAGTTTAGTCTTCTTCAGTTTCTCCACCAGTTCAGCCAGAATGGTGTTTTTGCCTAAAGCTGGTCTTGGACTGAAGGTCTGTCTGCACTGAGGGCAGCTGTAGACTCTCTTCTCATACTCCCGATCCCAGTGGCCTGTAATACAGATCTTACAGTAACTGTGCCCACAGTGGATGGTCACTGGATCCTTCAGAAGATCCAGACACACTGAACACATGAACTCATCCTGAGAAATTCTGGCCTCTGCCATTTTAGCGCATGAATGCAGAGAGACACAAACACACAACAGCTCAACAAAACTTAAGTTTCTGTTTCCTTGAACTAAGTCGAAATAGTTTACTGCTTCTATGTTTGAGTGACGTGTGTAAAACAGGTGTGTCTGTAAAGCAGCTTCCTTATTACTGGTCAAGGAGAGGCACTTTCGGGCTGTGTTTAAGTCCACTTTTTTATGCCCCTCCCTTGCTAACTTTCCTCTGTCTTGTTTAAAATGATACATCATTGCTTACATTGCAGGAGTGCCCACTATTGGCAGAACCCTAGATGGGTTTAAAGTGTAAGTTGCAGGTTAAATTTTTCACGAAGATAATGCAATGTGTTTATTAAACATAAAGATAAGAACCGCCCACCATTGTTTTTTATACCAAAATGCTGATATAATATGAAAAGTTGGCACTTTTAACAGTGGTTTTAACCGCTCCCGCTCCCTTCCACTAGATGGGGCGTGACGTCATATGAGGAACTCACTAGTAGAGTTACCGTACGCTAGCAGCTATAGATGCCTTACATAACTGCAGAAAAGTTGGTTGTATGTTTTATTTGAAAAAAAAAATATGGATAAAATAACTCCATTGTAAACATACTCGTGTGTGCTGACTTCAAGGGGACCGTGATCCTGCCTGAAATGAGAATAAGCTATTCGCAAAACAAACGGGTTCAGGCACGTCAGATCAGCCGGTCGCAGCTCGAGCTGTTCCACTAAACTCCAAAACGCGTTCACCTCACGGCAGCACACACTCTCCACTGCTGATAGCCCACACAAACACAGTGATGGGGACATCGATCTCTCTTTTTCTTTTCTGACAATAAACATCGCTAATTAAATCGTGAGAAATTGATAACGCGTGGATTGAGGAAGGGTATTACATGACGTTTGAGCCGGCGATGAGACTAGCTATTGATGCCTGTGCAGTGTGTGCATCTCTAACGTTACAGCTCTGATTTGGACTGACTTACTGTAAGTAAATAATGTATTCAGTTCAGTCGTTGTCCCTCCTTGCTATTCTACATGACGGCAATATTTTGAAAAGACTTGCTTGTTCCGTTATATTATCCGGGTTAAGTTTGCACCAGGCTAGACTATAACGTAGCTAACGTTACTCACCAGGACACTTGGCCAACCCTCCACTAATTCTCCTTACACCAAGCATTAATAACTCTTTGAGTGCCATGGCTGCCCTCTCTCACGCCTGACCGGTTAAAAATTGTAGGGCTGTGGTCCATAAAGAATTTGATGGTTTCCCACATCCTCAGTCGTTCTCCAAATAGCCATAATACAGTAGGAATCTAGCAGAGTATGGGTTGCGAGTTCCTCTTGTGACGTCATCACCCAGTAACTGAAAAAACACGCTACCGTTGAAGAAACCCCAATAAATGTTATTTTAACGCATTTTAAGACAGAAATAATTAAATATATACATATAGAGCACTTTAATTTACACATTAATTGGCTGTGGTGGTTAACCTGCAACTTACACTTTAAATGTTACACACTGAGCCCGTGATCACTTGTGGGTAAATCAAGTTTGAGCACTGCAAGTTGTCACAATTGTGTTGCATTGTGGTCTATGGATCTGCCTGAAGTGTACAGTATGAGTGGACTTGTTTCCTCTGTCAAAATCAAGGGGTCGAGGGTCTGTCGAAAAAAAACTTCCCTCATCCACTTGACGAAGTTGAACGCACTTCAAAATGGCGGTAGGGATTCTCCTGAGGGGAAGTGCTTATGGAAGTTCCCACGTCTAAAAGTGGAGTTAAACGCCCCTAGCTGTGTTTATTTGCTATTCAAGTGAAGTTGAAAATATTGTAAATATGAGTTCAGAGCACATGGATGACAAAGCAAAGTCATATTTACTAATGAGTTTTTTACATTGACAGGGGCATAAACACTGATCATGCTTGGGTGGTTCCATCTCTCAAGAAACCAAATCTTGATTCGGCTCCACTTAAAAAGTACAGGCCAATTTCTACCCTTTATCTCAAAAAGTAGTTTCACTTTAACCACAATCTTTTCTAAATCTCAATTCCATTTACGAGATGTTTCACTCTGGATTCTGAGCCCTCCATTATACAGACTCTGCTCTATTGAAGGATGTTTTTGCAATCAAATGTTTATTGAGTTGAAGAATGTTAATGTACAGAGATAGAAAGTAAAAAATAAACATCACTCTCAACACTTTTTTCTAAATTACCCTCCCACATTCCCAAGGCGACTATACCCCCCACCCTATCTCCCAAAAGTACATTCAGAACATACATAAATAGTCTAGGAAAAGTGCAAATCAAAATCCAAATACAATAAATAAAGATAGGAAAAAGTAGGAACATGAGACATAGATCTTACAACCGCTCCTTAATTTTTGAAATTGCATCTAGCCATGCTGAGATAGTCCTCTGACAGGCTTCATATAACCCTGCCACTGAGAGCTCAATGTTCGCAATGTCCAAGAAAGAATGCATCCAGTGAGTCCACGCTAGAGAGTGAAATTCCAAAATGTCCTTTAGCGTTGTGGAAACCTGTCTCCAAAACTCGTTGACTTCAGGGCAATCCCAAAACATGTGCATATATGCACCCACTTGGCTTCATTAAATGACACATCTTGGGAGTGAGATAAATCCTATGAATCATCTTGATTAGGGTTTTTAGAGACATGTTTGAGGTTGGCCCATATTGAGTCCCAACATACGTCATTACTGTCTTCTGAGCCAGTCCCATAAATATCTCTGTACCAAATGTCCACAATTGGTCACTTTTTATAAGAAGCCTCCAAAAACAACAGGTACAATGAATAAACCATACCCCTTGTACTTCCATAAGAAGTAAGCAACTTATGCAAAGTAAGAGCCCCAAGGAACCCCATTTGCACACATGGCAGATCTCAGGCGCAGATAAAAGAAAAATGAAGTGCCTGGTAAATTATATTCTGCACGTACATCATTAAACAATCGTAAACCTTTGTCACCAAAAGCATCGGCTTAAACATTAATCCCTCTATCAGTCCAGTCTGAGAAAATAAAAGGTTTATTATCCGAAAGAAGACTATGATTATGAAATAATGGAGAATGAGAATGCCATTTTTTGTCATCATGGGAAACTTTTGAAGCCGTCCGACAGGTAGAAAGAAGATATGCTATTCCAGTTTTTTTGCACTCTTCAAATGAGTGTTGCAATAAATGAAATCCTGGAGTCTATAAGGTAAAGCCAGATTAAATTCAATCGGTTGCCAAGATACAACAGAACCAGGACTCGCATATTGTAAGAGGTTATAATGTAAAAGCCCAATGATAAAGCCTAAAGTCCGGTAGTGCAAGTCCACCAGCATCCTTTCAATGATGCAGTGTTGAATACTTTATATGGGGAGACTTGCCATTCCATATGAACTGCTCTATTGAAGGATTGATGTATTATCCTCAGTGACATTATTTAACATCTTCAGCTCAAACTTTTATACTTCTTTTAAACTAAAAATAAGAAAGTATACTTTCAGTCTACTTTATATGTAATTCTCAGGAATATACTTAAAATTGCACTTAAGTATTATAGAATTTATAGAATGCACTTAAGAATTGACTTATATTGACAGAAAAGTCTAAGTCTATTTGGCCTATTGTTGTACTCAATCTCTTGATCGAGGTTCACTCTAAGTAAACTTGGCTTGTAGTTGTGTTTAATCTTTTGATTGAGCAGCCTCATTAAATACTTTAAAGGGGGGGTGAAATGCTATTTCATGCATGCTGAGTTTTTTACACTGGTAAAGAGTTGGATTCCCATGCTAAACATGGACAAAGTTTCAAAAACTAAGTTGTACGTTTGAAGGAGTATTTTTGTTCCAAAAATACTCCTTCCGGTTTGTCACAAGTTTCGGAAAGTTTTTTTCGAGTATGGCTCTGTCTTACGTAAGATAGAGCGGAATTTCCTTATATGGGTCCTAAGGGCACTTCTCCGGTAAGATCGCGGGCGCGCGCGCACTCGTAGAACAGAGCAAGAGAGTGAAAGCAGTTCACCATCAAAGCGCCCTGCCCGGCTTTTGGGAAGTCAATGTCACCAAAGAAGTGTGTTTTTGGTTGCCAGGGCAAGACAACCCTGCACAGATTCCCAAAGAACCCAGCGTTAAGGCACCAGTGGATGGAGTTTGTTTTCCTGAGCATAAACGGAGGTTGTGTAAGACTGTTGTTCCCTGCATTTCGACGATGATTGTTTTATAAACAAAGCCCACATCGACGGATTTGCAGATCGTCTAATGCTTAAGGATCGAGCAGTCACAATGATAAAGGTTCGCGGTCGTGCGTTGGAACGGTGAGTAAAACTGTTGAACAAATGTCTCTGTGTGTTGTTACTGGCTCGGCGCGTTAGCACAGCTAAGCTTCGCCCACACGGCCCGCCCCCAGCCGCTCGTTTTTTTCCGGAAAGACTCGGTACAGCCTATCTTTCAATTAAAAATATAATAAAACAAAAGACTTTTTGGAGATATGAAGGATGCAATATTACTCTATAGGTACTCAAGATTAACAGGAGATTGAGTGAAAATGAGCATTTCACCCCCCCTTTAAATTGAATACTTTTTTTCACATAGTTTTACATACTGTCTTATAAATGTACATTGTTTGAAAATGTTGATTTATAAAGACTACGACTACGACACTTTGGGGAAAACGCATCTGAAGTATGAATGAAACTAATCCAATTCAATGCTGCATCATGATGTAACTGACGGCATACACAGAAGCAGTAAGCAATAAAATAGCAATAAAATACAAAGTCGCCCACGGGTCATTTTTTATGCTCTCATACATATAAATGTTTATAACTCTAAATCAAAATGAGATATTTTCACCACATTTGACACACATGTATGGGCTCACTCTGAGAACTGCCGTGGAACTGCACCACTTGGTGGCGCTATAATAGAACAAAACAAGGCCATTAATTACAATATAATATCATGATATTAAATGCTACACTTTACGAATGCATTGTGGCTCTTCAGCTATCAGGTTAACCATAAGCTACTTTAGCATTAAGATAGCTTAGCATGCTAATCTGGTTAACATGCTTTTGTGTGCTAATTCTTACACTGAAGCCTCTCCTCGGCAGTTTTGTAAGTAAGCGTCAACTGAGTGGCGCAAGCTGCTAAATCACGTGCCACGAGCCCTGAACCATTCGTGGGTCGTGGGTTTGAATTCTGTGTGGCACATGCCCAGGTATTGTGGTGCAAAGATGCTTCAGTT
This sequence comes from Squalius cephalus, assembly GCA_022829025.1. Taxonomy (NCBI): domain Eukaryota; kingdom Metazoa; phylum Chordata; class Actinopteri; order Cypriniformes; family Leuciscidae; genus Squalius; species Squalius cephalus. The sequence goes on along the minus strand of CM040807.1, from coordinate 4,415,170 downwards.
CCAGACATGGTGTCTATATGAGAAGGAACTCAATAAACAAGACATGTGGCACATATACAAATTATTTATTTTAAGTTTATTCTCACTTGAATTATGGAACATCGGCATCTTGGTGAATGCATGTCTTCCCAGTGGCATGACGGGATAAGTGACAGGCATCTGATCCAGAGATAGTGGGTTCGAGTTCCGTGTGGGACGAAAAATTATGTGGAATATTGTGTCATTTCGATTCCTTTATTATTCAAGCATTGTACTTATCTTTCTTTCTATTGGATTAGAAATAAGTATGTTTTTGTTCATTCTGTGTTCATTCTCATCCGAACTTCTGGTCATTTTGAGTTCATTTTCACCTGTACTTCTGAACCAGCTGTTTTTTCATGTATATACAATTTCTGCTGGGTTTTTTTTTTTTTTTTTTTTTTGGGGGCTTGGCCCCGTATTTTTTATTTTATTTATTTTAAATTGATACTTTTATTCAGCAAGGATGATAAAATTGATATTAAATTGATAAAAAGTGATAGTAAAGACAGCAATTTCTATTTTAATTAAATGCTGATCTTTTTTTTTTTTTTACTTTATTCTTAAATGAATCCTGAAAACAGTATCACAGGTTCCAAAACAAAACTGTTTCCAACATTGATAATAAATCAGCATATTAGAGTGATTTCTGAAGGATCATGTGACACTGAAGACTGCAGTAATGAGACTGAAAATTCAGCTTTGCATCAGAGAAATAAATTATATTTTAAAGGATATTAAATTAGAAAACCATTATTTTAAATTGTAATAATTGTAAAAAAAAAATTTTTTTTCTGTATTTGTGATCAAATAAATGCAGGCTTGATGTGCATAAAAGACTTATTTAAAAAACATAAAAAATAGTAATGTCCAAATTTGTTGACCGACACTGTACATATTATATATGTTACCGGCAAAGTGTGAAATCCCGGCATTCTATAGAATGCCTAGGTAATGTATAGAATTAGGTAATGTATTTTTGTCAAAAACCATCAGGCATTCTATACATTGCCTAGGCATTCTATACAATACCGGGATTTCACACTTTGCCGGTAACATATATACTATTGTTGCATAATTATCAAAAATGTTAGAATAATAAAGTCCTTTCATGTCACCATTTTGCGTATTTTTGTCAGCCTACACTTCACATGAAAGACCTGTAGGTGGCGCCTGGGCTTCATTTAACCAACTATGATAGTTTGATCAAATGGTAAATGGTGTAAAGACTAAATACAAGTGACTTGGATACTACTTAACATTAATGTGACTTTTGGTGCTTTTGTGAAGTGCTTTGTAGTCAAATAACATCCATTGCTTCAACAACACTGATTCAGATCACTTCATAAATGTATGTTCATCTGTCCATGTCATTTTCTAATGATTTATGGAAAATTACCGCTCAACTTCACATTGTTCAATGAAATTTGAACATGTTGTGCCAGATGATGATTGCTCGGTGTATTATGACAAATAGGCATCAATGAATTATGTAATATTTTAAAATATGTAATATGGATTTTTAATTGAATCGACACACTACCTACCGCACTCACTGAAAGAACTATATTTGGCTCAAGAGCATCAGTTCCCGAGCAGACTGTGAAATACCTACGTTTAGACTAGTGCATTTTCATTTTAAAACGCATAACTTTTGCTACGGTTACGCCTGCCGTCCACACACTACTCCGGAGTTTTAGACCCTTGAAAATGTAGACTGACCCCTTCAGGCAGTCAAGTCCGACACACACAAGTGACACAACCCATAGCAACGCGTCGGCAACGACACCTCAGACTGACAGATACGTAAAAATAAACATGAATTTAGGCTACTTTAGTTTTGTACACATTGCCATGTTAATTATAATCAAATGCATTTTGTTTTATTGACCACAATATTTTCATTGATATTTGTTTGAGAGGGGCACTTTTGATTGATTTTGACCCCATAGGAGGTAAATAGGTGAGGAAGCACGACCTGGTCATCAGGTTCCTCGGCGGGGCGAGAAGGTTAAATCCTCCTCGCTCTCACTCCATATCCTCTTGGGATTTGTCTCTGGTGCTTAGAGCACTCCAGAACGCCCCATTTGAGCCTTTGCAGTCAGCTGAGTTGAAAGTCTGTCAATGAAGACATTTCTCCTGGTTGCATTGGCCTCCATTAAGAGGATAGGGGACCTTTAAACATTTTCAGTTGACGATTCATGCCTGGAATTCGTGCCGGCTGACTCTCACGTGATCCTGAGAAGGTTCCCACCACTCCCTTCAGGGACCAGGTGGTGAACCTGCAATTGCTGCCCCTGGAGGAGGCAAAACCAGCCTCAGACCAGCTCTTTGTCTATTACGGAGGCCAGCAGAAGGGAAAGGCTGTCTCCAAGCAGAGGATGGCCCACTGGATAGTGGATGCCATTGCCTTGACCTACCAAGCCCCAGGTGTGCCCTGCCCACTCGGGTTGAGAGATAACTCTACTAGAAGTGTTGCATCCTCCTGGGCGCTGACACGCTGCGCCTTGCTGACAAATATCTGTTGAGCTGCAGGCTTGACGACACCTAACATGTTCGCTAGATTCTATAGCCTTCTTGTAGAGCCAGTATGTTCCTGTGTTCTCACCTCAAACGGGTAGAAACGCCAAGAGCCCCCTGCTTAGTGTCAGCTTGCTGTGCCAATACATGTGCTTAGATTGCTCCAGTAGAGTTCCCTAATGGGCAAACCCTGTGAGTTTCTTCATCACCCTCGGCAGCTGGACGTGGTGGAGCGTTTGGCGCCAGGCCTACATGAGAACCAGTGCTAGTCTGGGTGCCCATATGTCATGCCCCCGAGGGGATCCCATAAGTGTATTCTTCCACGTAATAGCTCCTAATTGGAAACAAGAGTCTTTCCCTTGATATAGTTAGCTCTGTCGACTAATAGGTCGAAGCCACCCCAAAGACATCCCATATGTAGTACAGCCCTAGTGGTGTAGTCCATGTGAGCAGTTCCACATTTACCTCTCTGCAAGCAGGATGTGGCTTCTGCAGCGTTCCAGCAGAAAACTAAACGGACACGGATTTTCTCACAGAAAAGGGAAGGCATCATAATTTCTGTCATCCTGGCACGACTGAATCTGACACTTTGACTTTGTGCATAAACCCTGCAACACAGCCTACTGAGGATGAGTCCACCTGAGCGGAAAGATGTAGCACTGGTTCTGAAGAGCAAGATGCGGAGGTTGCAGCAAGCTCTGGCAGGATTGTATCTCCTTTAATGCACAGTTTCAGAGCTGTTATTAGATCCATGCCCATTAATGCAGTTCCTTTGTCCACTACATAGAAGTTCACAGAGCATTTGCGGCAGTTTTTTATTACTGTTGCATGCAAGCAGCCAATCACATTAATTAGAGTTCGCGAGTCAGTGACTAAGCTGGCTTTAGAGGCACTTCCCCAAAGTAATCATCAAACATGCTCTTAGGCAGAACTGAGACAGAAGTACCAGTATCAACAGTCAGTGTAACAGGCCTCTGAATCGCACCAGCTTTGACTTGAACAGTACAGTGCCGTTTAGCGCTTACATTCTTATCTTGTAGTAACACAACAGTAGTGTGTACGTAGGCATTACTACTTCATGCACTGTGTGAGTTTGCGTCGTTCTACAGACACGTGCAAAATGTCCTTTTTTCTTGCAATTTTTACAGGTTACCTTGACTGCTGGACATTCTACTGCATTTGCAAGATGTTTATCTTATCCGCAGCGAAAGCAGGTACGTGTAGCTGAAGTCACCATCCGAGGTGATGTGAATGGAGCAGTCGAGTGTGCGCCAGCTGTTCTATTTTTAGATCCCCCAGCACCACATCCATATACTTTTGCGTTTCTTTGCACACTCACAGTATGTATGGGAAAGTTATGTGTACTCGTTATTGCTTTAGCATGCTCTCCAGCAGATTCAACTTGTTGTGAAACTGTAACAGCATCAGCTAATGTTAACTTATGCAATCGTGGGTCGCCTCGTCACCAAAATGACGATGTTAATTTTATTATTGTTAATTATAGACAATTATAACAGACAATGTTAAGTACATATTTACTTTATTACTAACTTAACATACATGCAACTCGTGCTCATCATTCTTCTTTTCTACTCTCCTATTCATATTCATATTCCCCTCTTAAAGGAGAACTCCGGTCAATTTTAACATTGAGCTCATTTTATTGTACATTTGGAGTGCTGTCAATACAGAGAACAACTACAAAAATCGGTGTTGCCTACACCGAGTTATTCTATTTTTAAAATTTGCACCCTGTTGACTTCAATGGGGCAAGTACTAAACCTGCTTTTAGCCTCTTAACATCCTTGATGTGTCATTACAAGTGCACAGAAAATGTGAGTGATTCCTTCTGAGTGAACACGAGTGGATCTGACTGCAGTAGATGTGAAAGATATGTATAAAAATGATGTTATTTAAGCCAGCGCAAATACCTGTTTACATCCTGTTTTTCGGTTGAAGTCCAAAGTAGTCGATTGCCGAGTTCACGCGCGTGATCATAGATAACTAAACCTATGCGCGTGAACTCGGCAATCGACTACTTTGGACTTCAACCGAAAAACAGGATGTAAACAGGTATTTGCGCTGGCTTAAATAACATCATTTTTATACATATCTTTCACATCTACTGCAGTCAGATCCACTCGTGTTCACTCAGAAGGAATCACTCACATTTTCTGTGCACTTGTAATGACACATCAAGGATGTTAAGAGGCTAAAAGCAGGTTTAGTACTTGCCCTATTGAAGTCAACAGGGTGCAAATTTTAAAAATAGAATAACTCGGTGTAGGCAACACCGATTTTTGTCGTTGTTCTCTGTATTGACAGCACTCCAAATGTACAAAAAAATGAGCTCAATGTTAAAATTGACCGGAGTTCTCCTTTAATACCTAATTCCTAGTGGTTTCAGTAAGTATTGCACTGAATAACAGGACACCACAAATGGTTTTAAATGAGGTTTTATTAACAAAGTTCGGGAGGAGCACGTTCAGATAATTAACACAAGTGGAGAGCACTCAGCAATCAATGGTAAGAGGTATATATACACTCAGCAGTCTCACCTCAATCCATTGACAGTTTTGCAGCATCCCCCCACCACCCTTTCTCCACGCTTCTAGTCCTAAACACTTGCATACAGGGGGAGTACTCTGGGTTCAGGCCAAACTCCGAGCTCGGAGCCCTCCCCCCGGACAGCACGCCAAATACGCATTTTACTTTACCCCCTCAAATTGTATGTAAGTGTGAACTCGTGAAATTCAGTTCTGGAATGTTGTCAGTCTGGGTTTGTAGTTTGTAAACTGAAAGCATTATTGCACTTTTATTGTTCTGTTCTCATCCTCATGTACATCTGTAAGGTGACAGTACACAATGAAAGTCTCTGGACAAAAAAAATATTTTGAGGTAGAAAAATCAGCATTTCTCTTATTTGATCAGGTGAATGATTATTAAATGGCATAACTGGAATAATCTGAATCAGCGGATTGTTTTGTTTAATTTTATATATAGCAATTACTCTGTACACTGTTAAAAACACCTATAAATATACAGCTGATGTGAAACATGAAATGGACAATCTCACACACACACAGACACAAACTGATCTTACTGTCTATATGAGGATTCATTCTGATATTATTTCAGTGACAGAAATTCAGCTGTAATAATTATGCAATATTTATCAAGCAGCTCAAAGTATTACGGGCAAAATCCTTTCTACGGTCTATTCTGATGCATCAACACAGTTTCACTGATGATTTATAAACATAAAACCCAGGATAGAGTGGCTGAGTGAATGTGGTCTGGACTGTGTGGATGAGGCTCATTGTGTCAGAGACGTTGTAGAAGGAGAGAGTTCCTGCACTGTGATCCACATACACTCCTATTCTACGGCTGATGGACACTGCAGGAAGATCAGTCGCTTTCTTATTGTATCTGATTGAGTAACTGGAGGGAGTGCAGTACAAACTCCAGGACTGATCATTCCCTCCAAACACACACTCAATGCCCCGTCCCTTCCTGCTGATGCTCTTATATGACACTGATATATACACACCATTATTCCCACTCCACTCAATCTCCCAGTAACAGCGTCCACACACACTCTCTCTACACAACACCTGCAGATATCCATCAAATCTGTCGGGATGATCAGGATACGGCTGCTCTATGTCAGTGTTAGTAATCACTCTGTTCCTCTCAGACAGACTGAGGCGTTTATTCACTGTGTTCAGATCCAGAGTGAGCTGATGGGAATCTGATGGAGAGAAAACACATCAGAATCAGGAATTATGAATCTGTCTGATCTTTTAATGTAGCTGAACTCTTCATGACTAAATGTTCAGTGTGTCAGCAGTGTCTCAGTACAACTGACCAGATATCCTGTGCGCATTATCATTTACATGATCAGTTATTAAACTCATAAATCATGATTTCTTTCAGCTTCTACAGGAAGAACATGAACACACTCAGTGAATTTTTCTGCTAGTCTTCTTAGTCACTTACATTGTAGGAAGTCGTTCCTGGTTCTGGGATTCATGTTGGTGAATGTGACTGTGGAAATAAACAGACATGAACAGTGTGAAGAAAAATGTGAAGATAAAGTTAATCAATTTCTAAGACATTTCTAATGTGATGTTCTTCATGATATTAGATGATGTTGGACTCATTTCTGAGAGCAAATGAATCTCCAAGGGCCTCATTTATAAAACACATATATTGGATTTGATCCCAAATTCCATGGATTTCATCCTACATCAGTAAATACACTATATTGCCAAAGGTTTTGAGACGTCTGCCTTAACATGCACATGAACTTTAATGACATCTTAATCCGTAGGGTTTCATATAGAGTTGGCCCACTCTTTGCAGCTATAACAGCTTCAACTCTTTTGGGAAGGCTTTCCACAAGGTTTAGGAGTTTGTTTATGGGAATTTTTGACCATTCTTCTAGAAGCACATTTGTAAGGTCAGGCACTGATGTTGGACGAGAGACCTGGATCGCAGTCTCCACTCTAATTCATCCCAAAGGTGTTCTATCAGGTTGAGGTCAGGAGTCTTTGCAGGCCAGTCAAGTTCCTCCACACCAAACTCGCTCATCCAGGTCTTTATGGACCTTGCTTTGTGCACTGTTGCAGTCATGTTGTAACAGGAAGGGAACATCCCCAAACTGTTCCCACAAAGTTGGGAGCATGAAATTGTCCAAAATATCTTGGTATGCTGAAGCATTAAGAGTTCCATTCACTGGAACTAAGGGTCAAAGCCCAACCCCTGAAAAACAACCCCACACCATAATCCCCCTTCCACCAAATTTTACACTTGGCACAATGCAATCAGGCAAGTACCATTCTCCTGGCAACCGCCAAACCCAGACTGGTCCATCGGATTGCCAGACAAAGAAGCGTGATTCGTCACTCCAGAGAACAGGAGGAAATTTCACGAATGGCTTTATTGCACAGGTGGCAGCCTATCATGGTACCAAGCTTGAATTCACGGAGCTTCTTAGAGCGACCCATTCTTTCACAAATGTTTGTAGAAGCAGTCTGCATGCCTAGTGCTTGATTTTATACAATTGTGGCCATGGAAGAGATTGCAACATTCTCAAGATTCAAGATTGATCATTCTACGCACGTGTTTATAATCGAGGCCCAGGACTTTACCTCTGTCAGAGATCTTCTTGAGCTCCTCTTTGCACAAATCCTCCAGTTTGACTTTCAGCTGATGGACAGATTCTCTCACACCTTCAAAAGAAGAGAGAGAACTGAAGGGAACGTCATTTACATCTGTAGATTCAGGCGGTGCTGAGAGAGACTGGAAACTCTACAGAAAACAGAAATCAAAACTCATCAGCTCCACACTTCACTCAATAACCTGCACTACTATCAGATCTGTGCAGCTCTTGTTGACTTGATTTATCTTCAGTAATTCAGTTCAATCCAGCACTTTCACACAATCAGAGACTTTCTTATAATATTCATTATGTGGCATTAATGATACAAATTCTAGTGTTTCCAGTACACTTTGGCACACTTTTAAAATATACTTATTATGGAAATAATATACTTAAAGTTATACTCAGGTGCAGATTGTATGTAATGTTCCCTTTCGGCCGCTACACCAGAGGTCTATGAAAGGACCATTATCTCTCGTTGATGTGCCAATTGCCTGGAGATGTTGGCAGTGTTTCTAGCTCTGAGACATTTCCTTCCGGACCTCAGAGGCCATCATGTTGTAGTATGAACAGACAATACGTCGGTGGTCTCAGCCTGTCTGATTTAAACCATTTTTGGCTGGATAAAGGACAACTACCTTCAATCAAACCTTGCGTAGACAGAGCTTCTTGTGGTTCCGGCCAACCCAACACTACACCACAACTTCTCCATTCAGCTCGGTTCGTCATCCATAATGCCATCAAAGTCAGCCAGGAACCTTGGAGTTGTGATTAATGATCAATTGAACTTCACAGACCACATTGCTAGAATTGCCCGGTCCTGCAGATTTGCCCTATACAACATCAGGAGGATCAGGCCTCCTCTCCTCACAAAATTGCACTTGTTGCCAGTTAGCGCTCGCATCAAATTCAAGTCACTGACGTTTTCCTACAGAACAGCCACTGGCTCTGGTCCCTTTTACCTAAACTCATTACTTCAGACTTACGTGCAATCCAGAAACTTGCGCTCTGCAACTGAACGCTGTCTTGTGATGCCATCTCAAAGAGGCACAAAATCTCTTTCTTTGACCTTTACCTTGACTGTTCCCTGCTGATGGAATGACCTGCCAAACTCAACTCGAGCTGCTGAGTCTTTATCCATTTTCAAGAAACGGCTGAAGACGCATCTTTTTCGGCAACACTTGATCCATTAATACTAACACTTTCTATTCTGTATCGATTTAAAAAAAGTACATGTACTGCGTTAGATTAAACTGAGAAGGGTCATAGCATTTGCATATTGTTGTCCTATTGTTAGTTTAACTGCTTCTATTGTTCTCATTTGTAAGTCGGTCAACTCCACGTAGAAACCATCCATCTCCTGGTTCTGGAGAGCTCCACCACTGAGCTGATCCTAGGGCATCCTTGGCTAGTGCAGCATGATCCCATCATCTCCTGGAGAACCGGCGAAGTTCTTAAGTGGGGCAGGAAATTCTTTCCCAACTGCTTCCCTCTGATCCCTCGTCCTGCTCCAGCTCTGGCCGAGGTGCTACCCGTGAACTCCACCTCCATTGAGAGTCCCGTCGATAAGCAGTCGGTCAACATCCCAACCTGCTACGCCCCCTTCAGTGACGTCCTCTGCCCTAAAAGAGCCTCTCTGCTGCCTCCACATCGGCCATATCGATTGCACCATCGATCTGATGCCGGGTGAGCCAGTGCCCCACGGGAACATTTATCCGTTATCACTCCCCAAACAGAAGGCCAAGGAGGAGTATGTAGAAGAGGCCCTCCAACAAGGCTACATCTGGCCTTCTACTCCCCTGCTGCTTTGAGTTTCTTCGTGGCAAAAAAGGAAGGAGGCTTGCGGCCTTGTATTTATTACCGCTCCCTGAACAAGATCACCAGCAAATTCCTCAATCCTCTTCCCCTCGTCCCAGCTGCACTAGAACACCTCCATGGAGCCAAGGTGTTCACCAAGTTGGAACTCCGTAGCGCGTATAACCTCATCCAGATAGAAGGGGAGGGGGACGAGTGGAAGATCGCCTTTGTGACCCCTACTGGACACTATGAGTACCTCGTCATGCCGTATGGCTCTGTATTCCAGGATTTCATGCATGAGGTGCTCCGGGAGTATCTCCATCGCTTTGTTCTTGTATACATAGATGACATTCTCATCTACTCCCGGAGCATGGCCGACCATCGCCACCACGTTGCGGAGGTCCTGAAATGCCTGAGGGAATTCCACCTGTTTCTCAAGACTGAGAAATGCTCCTTCAACCAACCCTCAGTGCAGTTCCTTGGTTACCACATCAGTGACACGGGTATCCAGATGGACGAGGGGAAGGAGGAAACCATCAAGAACTGCCCCACACCATCCACCATCAAAGAGCTCCAGCGTTTCCTTGTCTTCGCCAATTTCTACCGAAGGTTCATTCACGGCCATAACTGCCTTCCACATGCTGTTAAGTGAGGGCCCCATGGGGAGGCACCAAATAATCTTTTGTTTCCTTCGTGGTGCTCAGATGATGAGGCCTGTCATCCAAGCCAGGGTTCCTCTTTGGGACCTGGCAGTGGTTCTCGAAGGGTTATCCCTGACACCCTTTGAAGCCATCAACGAGGTGTCAGAGAAATGTCTATCTTTAATGGTAGCTTTCCTGCTAGCCATTACGTCCCTCAAAAGAGTTGGGGACCTGCAGGTGCTGTCTGTTGTTCCCTCTTGCCTCGAGTTTGCTCCTGGCAGAGTGAAAGCCATTCTCCACCCTAGGCCTGGCTATTTGCCCAAGGTGCCATTGAGTGTGGCACGGTCTGTGATCCTGCAGGCTTTTCATCCTCCACCACGTGTCTGCTGATCAAGAGAAGCTACATTTACATTTACCAGCTGCTCGTGTGTTTTGGTTCACCAAAGAAGGGTTCCCCTGCCTCTAAACAGACCATTGGCAGGGGGATTGTGGAGGCTATTTCTTCAGCTTCTTCTGATTAGAGCCCATTCAACTAGAGGGTGGCATCCTCTAAAGCCCTGCTATCAGGGGTCTCCCTTCAAGAGGTCTGCAATGCTGCTGGCTGGGCCTCCCCACACACGTTTATATACAGCCTGGATCTGTCCTGCACACCAGGTTCTCAAGTTCTCACGTCTTGAGTTGTGCCAAACTTGCTTCACACCAGGACAGGTGCTAGTCAGTGTGGTGCAGTGGGTATTTTGTTCCCCAAAGTGTCCTCTTTCGAAGCAGCACGAGTTCCCTCAAAAGGGAACGTTTCTTGCTTTGACCTATCAGAAGCTGACGCTGTTATGAGCCGGTGTCCCTTTATAGGGACACATGTGCCGTCACATGTGACGTCATGACGCAACACCAATCAAGATTGGACTAGTTCCATACATACTTCAGACGTTATCACACTTCTCAGGGAACGAGGGTTACAGTCGTAACCCAAGACATTTTCGGACACTTAATTGAATGTAATTTGCAATTACCTGAATGTATTATAGTTTCAATTTACATTAAATGTAAGTAGCTGAACTTTAGAGTGTTTTTCAGCCACTTAAGTAGGATTTAATTACATCTTTAAATTCTACGATCCTGTTCTTCTAGATCTCTGTTACCTGCAGGAAATGGATGTGATGCTGTGTGTGTGAAAGCTGCTCCATCTCAGCATCTCTCCTCCTCAGATCATTGATCTCCTGCTCCAGTTTCTCCAGTCGTCCTTCAGCTCGACTCACTGCATCCTTTTCCTGATCTCTGATCCGCTGTGTCGCCTCAGAGCGGCTTCTCTCAATGGAGCGGATGAGCTCAGTAAAGATCCTCTCACTGTCCTCCACTGCTGTCTGTGCAGAGCGCTGTTCGAACACACATCACAATCACACAGTGAGTTCAGCAGGACTGAAGGAGGAGAGTCCTAACTGAGGCTTCACAAACTACTCTTCTTCTCCAGACTCACCTTCTGAGACGCCACAGCCTCGCTCATCTGCTGAAGATCTTTCTCTCTCTGCTGGATTCTCTGACGGAGCTTTATCTGAGTCTCCTTCAGCTGAGTCTAGAGGACAAACCAATAACAGGAAATGTCACATAAAACTTCTATCACAAAACCATAATTTAAAAGTTACTTTAATACAGAATTGGTGAAGTGGATAAAGATCTGGAATGGTAAGTTTATACTGTATCTGTAACTGTATTATTTAATTAGTTTTATAGGTAAATGTCACCAAAACTGTATAGTCCAGACAAAGTAACTCATTTTGGAGCCAAAAATAGAACTAATTGTAAAAGATTTTTTTTCAGCTTAGATCATTTCTATGAGGTGTCCAGTCCAACATACTAAAAGTCCTAAGAAATCTTAGTTGAGGAAATGTATAATTCTCATCAATCCAAGATGTGTGCCAATAAGGCCAGACAACAATACACCCCAATGGGGCTATTTTCTTCCTTTACTCCTATCAAAATAAAACTTTATACAATGAAAGTATCCATGAAAAGTAAACATTTTTGTATTACAAGTTTCTTTGAAAATGAATTTGAATATGCAAATGAGCTATACACTAATCGAATATAGGCTACCCAAAATATACCCGCATAGGTTTATTTTTTTTATATTCTTTACTCCTACCACAATAAAACTTTACACAATGAAAGTCTACAAGAAAAGTAAAACATTTTGTATTAGAAGTTTCTTTGAAAATGAATTTGAATATGCAAATGAGCAATATACTAATCGAATATGCACAAAATACACCCTAATGGACTTATTTTTTTCCTTTACTCCTATCACAATCAAACCTCACACAGTGAAAGTATACATGAAAAGTAACATTTTTGTTTTACAAGTTTCTTTTGAAAAATCTATTTTAAATATGCAAATGAGCTCAACACTAGGCCTAATTGACTTATGGCCAAGAAACCATAAAGTCACAAGTAGAAAAAACAGGGGCCAAATAACTAACACATTCATGTCCATTCAGTAAGTTAACCTATGCATAAACACAATAAATTTGAAGTCACTTGCCACACTTACCTGGGTCACTTGCCACAATAAGACTTATAATGACCTTAAGAATTGATTGCACAATCTTGCCTCCAGTTGCTTTCTAAAATCTTTTTTTTTTTTTTTTTTTTTTGCGAACAAGCCTTACCTAATGACATTCCCCCACAGATAACATCAGAAGAAAGTCAGAATAGCCATCTTTGTCATTAGTAACGTGGTGAGATTAAATTTTGGGCTGGTAGATTTACAAATGATTGGTATTGTTGATAAGATTACGAGATTACAGGCAGTTTTTGTAGTTAGCAAGTATTTCAGGACCAGGCAGGCCACACATCAGACTTCCACCGTTTGTAAAGTAGCTTTGCAGTGTTATGAGAAGCTAGCAACAGCAATATATAGGTTAGTTAAAGCTAACCCTAACTAAAAAATAAATAAAAATTAAAATTAAAATAAAAACACCAAAAAGAAACCTCCCCTGTTGTTGCTACCTTTTCCTGGCAGGGAGGCTTGTGTGCCTTCGTGACCCTGAAGACTATACCGGCGGGGGTTATACCCCTGACAGGTACTACCAAGCCAGGCAGTTTTCAGGTTAGAGGCCAGTCTAAAAGCAGCATTGCCATCACCCATTGGCAGTAGGATGATTGGATGAAGATTGGGCCACTGTATTTGTCATACATATGAATGGTGTTTCTGCCTATGCAAATTAGGACATATTCAATAAGTGTGGCGCTCATGTGCATATTCAAATTCATTTCAAAAGAAACTTGCAATACAAAAAAAGTTACTTTTCATGTATACTTTTACTATGTAAAGTTTTATTGTGGTAGGAGTAAAGGAAAAAATTAAGCCTATTTGGGTGTATTTTGGGCATATTCAATTAGTGTATAGCTCATTTGCAAAATAAAATTCATTTTCAAAGAAACTTGTAATACAATTTTTTTTTACTTTTCATGGGTACTTTCATTGTGCAAAGTTTAATTTTGATAGGAGTAACGGGAAGAAAAAAAAAACCATTGGGGTGTATGTTGCCTGGCCTTATTGGCACACATCTCGGATTGATGAGAATTTAACATATTTCCTCAACTAGGATTTCTTAGGACTTTTAGTATGTTGTTCTGGACACCTCATAGAAATTATCTAAGCTGCAAAAAATTATTTTACAATTAGTCTATAGTAAAAACGCTACTTTGCCTGGACTAGTAATTCTGTCATCATTTAACCTAATTTTGTTCTAAACCTGTATGACTTTCTGTCTATTGTGGAACACAAGTGTACTTAATTCTAAGAAACAATCATGAAAGTGACCTCTCTGTAAATAAAAAAGTAAAATTATACTTTTAAGAGCTGAAGTACACATTCAATACAATTAAGCACACTTATTAATTTTTTAAATCACTGAAGTTTAGATTATTTTTACACTTCCTTTGTCTCCTTTTTGGAGCTTGAAATGCTTGTACCCCATTCACTATCAACATTTAGACTAAGAATAGATGAGACATTCTGATGTCATATTTTACATTCCACGGAAGTATGTCAAACATTCCACGGAATGTATGTCATACATTCCAAAAAAGTATGTCATTTAGAACGGCTTGGCAGTGAGTAAATGAAGAAGAAGTTTGCTAGAACAATCTCTTTAAATTCATACCTGTTTCTCAGTCCTCTGTGCTGCAGCTGATATAGTTTTGTGTTTTTTATGTTCATATTCCTTACATAGCACACAAATGTATTGTTGATCAATGATACAGTACATTTCTAGCTCTTTATCATGTTTATGGCAGATCATGTCCTGCAGTCGTCCAGTGGCATCAATCACTTTGTGTGGCTTACATGAGTGATATTCCTCATGAGGGTCAAAATGAGTTTGACAGTAAGATTCCTGACACACCAGACAAGACTTGACGGCTTTGTATTTTCTTTCAGTACAGACGTCACACTCCACGTCTCCGGCTCCAGCGTAACAGTCAGCAGGAAGTTTAGTCTTCTTCAGTTTCTCCACCAGTTCAGCCAGAATGGTGTTTTTGCCCAAAGTAAGTCTTGGACTGAAGGTCTGTCTGCACTGAGGGCAGCTGTAGACTCTCTTCTCATCCTCCTGATCCCAGCAGCCTGTAATACAGATCTTACAGTAACTGTGTCCACAGTGGATGGTCACTGGATCCTTCAGAAGATCCAGACACACTGGACACATGAACATATCCTGAGAAAATATGGCCTCTGCCATTTTACTGCATGAATACAGAGAGACACAAACACACAACAGCTGAATGTTTCCCTAAACTGAAGATTTGAAGTAGTTTCATGCTTTTGTGTTTGAGTGACGTGTGTAAAACAGGTGTGTCTTAAAGTAGCTTCCTTGTTCCTGGTCAAGGAGAGTCAATTTCCTAGGCTGCATTAAAGTACACTTTTATATATATTGGTGGCATGCCCAGAGTTCGACAAGCCCCGCCAGTCTCTTGGCCATTCTTCTGCTACTGGGGGGTACATATCAGGCTTTGATGGATTCAGGCTGTAATCAAACCTCCATTCATCAAAGCCTGATGCAACAGAGGACATTGGATATAAGCCGCAAGGTTAAGGTGAGGTGTGTACGCAGGGCTGTGGTGGATTATCCTTTAGTACCTATCAATATTCAATTTAGGGGAGAAAAGCATGGAGTTAAGGTGGTGATTAATCACCATCGGGGGTCTGCTGATTTTGGGTACAGATTGCCAAGCATTTACACAAATATTGGGGATTTTGTGTGTGCGGGTGCCTCTTGGGGGACAGGACTAGGGACGGGAGAAGCTGTGACTCAGGCTGGGGAAGCTGTTGGGGGACCATCACAGACTGACTCAGAGGAAACGAGAACAAGGTTGGAGCTAATGCCGCCTGAGTTAGATAAATTTTCTCTCGAGCAGTCTCATGATAAAATGCTCTAAAACACATAGCCTATGACCGGGTCCGCACCATTGATGGACCGCTACTTTAGCCTGATCAACCACTTTCCTATCCCTATTTTTTCTATTATAAAAGATAGATTGTATCGGGTGGCCCAAGACACCCAGACAAAGGAAGATACAAACCAGTTATTAGTGCAAAAAGCCGTCGAGAAATGCTTTTCCAGGCAGCTCATTGTAGTCCCATGGCAGGCCACTTGGGGGAAGGAAAGGCATGCAAACATCTCATAGCCCGTTTTTTTTTTTGCCGGGGTATTCATTAAAACGTCCGTCGGTGGTGTGCACCGTGTTGTAAATTTCAACTGGTTAATCCTCCTGACATTTCAAGAGTACCATTGTGATTCACATCGATTCACACCAGTGTATATCACCCAAAAACAGAAGGCTTGGTGGAACGAATTAATCACACTTTGAAATCTATGGTTCACAAATTCATAAAAAAAAAGACGACAAAAATTGGGATAAATGGCTCAAGCCCCCTCTCAAGCATTCGGGAGGTTCCACAAGCCTCCACTGGGTTTTCCCCATTCGAACTTCTCTATGGTCGTCAGCCCCGTGGGTTGCTTGACGGCATTAGAGGGGCTTGGGAGGAGGGGCCTTCAAACTGCGTAGTGAAATTCAGTATGTCATGGACCTCTCTCTCAAATTCTCTCTATGGAGAATTTGGTCAAGGCACAGGGCAGACAAAGTCAGCTGTACAACAGGGGTATGCGAGAGTGTCAATTTGCACCAGGAGATAAAGTGATTTTATTACTTCCAACATCTTTTTCCATGTTACTCGCGGAGTGGCAAGGACCATTTGTGCTCACACAACGAGTTGGGGATCTGGATTATGAGGTAAGACGAATGGACGGGTGATTCATGTCAAATTATTATCTCAATCACACTGGAATGTGGTGATGTCGGTTGAGTTAGCCACGGCCGTTTCATGCAGAGGAAGATCTCGGGCCAAAAGCAGCTGCCAAACCCAATCCACTCGCTCTGGTCTCGGGGGGAGATCACCGCTCACCGCTGCAGCTCACCGATTTAGCCAAGTTGCAAGCTGATTTTGCAGATGTGTTTTTACCCCTTCCCAGTCGCACAGACCTCATACAGCACTATATTGAAAGGATCTCTGGGAAGAGGTGTGCAGCCGCCCCTATGGTTTACCTGAACACAAGTAAAAAAGTGGTACAGGATGAATTAAAGGCTATGCTAGAGTTGGGCAGAGTTGCTGAGATGCTTGATCGGTTAGGTTTGGCTTGCTTTTAATAAAAAATTTTATGAAAAGATTTAACAAAAGGATATAGGCAGATCCCCTTGTAGCCATTGTCTAAAGAGAAAACAGCCTTCACTATGCCATTTGGATTACACCAATTTATTACTCTTCCGTTTGGGCTGTTCGGGGCTTCCGCAACCTTTCAGCGTCTCATGGACAAAATCCTCCGGCCCCATTCCACGTACGCCGCTGCCTACATCGACGATATCATTATCTACAGCACCTGGAACACACATGTAATGTCCTGAGATCGCTGAGGGTGGCTGGACTCACGGCGAACTCGCGGAAGTGTGCAATTGGGCTTGTGGAGGTATGGTATCTGGGCTTCCACTTTGGACATGGACAGGTGCGTCCTCAAATTGACAAGACTGCTGCGATTGTAGCCTGCCCAAGTCCCAAGACCAAAAAGGAGATGAGACAGTTCCAGGGCCTAGCGGGATATTATGGGAGGTTTATTCTTAATTATTGGGAGCTCACCAGCCCGCTGACTGATCTCACTAAAAATGAAGCACCAGATCCGGTCCAGTAGACGGAGCTGTGCCCACAGGCCCTAACCAAAAGCCCTGTGCGGCGAGCTGCTCTTACACTCTAACTTTGATCACCCTTTTTTGTTGCAGACAGACGCATCGGACAGGAGGCTGGGTGCAGTCCTGTTCCAGGTGCTCGGAGGAGAAGAGTGGTAGGTACATTATCTAAGTCAAAAGGTCTCAAACAGAGAGACTAGATACAGCAGCATTGAAAAAGAATGTTTGGCCATTCGTTGGACCGTCCTCACACTCCATTATTACCTCCTGGGATGTGAATTCAATCTCTGATTGGACCACGCGCCCCTCCAGTGACTCTACCACATGAAGATCACCCGTTGGTATTTAGCTTTACAGTCTTTTAAGTTCAAAGTGGTTCACAGGCTGTAGCCGACAGACGAGCGGTGAAAAGGAGGTCAAGTGAATGATGACTAACACCTGTCTCTAATTCTAGTGATTGGCGGAGAGACAGATATAAGCGGCCCGCACACCTGAGACAAGAGAGAGACTTATGTGCTACAATCCGGAACTGTTGTTTTGTTATATGAGGCAGTGTGCCCTGCAAAGCTTATTTTCTGTTTTCCTTTATTTTGTCCAATAAAGACTTGGATTGCTTGTCACCTAAACTTCTTTGTCATTTATACTTCTGAACGTTTTACACACACACACACACACACATATATATATATATATATATGTGTGTGTGTGTGTGTGTGTGTAGTGGGTTTGTAGTGTTTATTTATTTTTTATCATTCTGGCTGACGTCACGGCAGATTGCGTCCTGCGTAATTTCCGCCTAAACCATAGATATTATATAGGTATATATATACTATATGATGTCTATGGCCTACACGACTTAGATTCTTTACAGTGTATGTGGGTGTTAATCTGGAGAAAGCTCAAACTTGCTGATTTCTCACTAAAGTAGAAGAAAAATAATATTACACATGAGAAAAGTTTCCACATCAAAAAACTTAAAGGAGAACTCCGGTCAATTTTAACATTGAGCTCATTTTTTTGTACATTTGGAGTGCTGTCAATACAGAGAACAACGACAAAAATCGGTGTTGCCTACACCAAGTTATTCTATTTGTAAAATTTGCACCCTGTTGACTTCAATGGGGCAAGTACTAAACCTGCTTTTAGGCTCTTAACATCCTTGATGTGTCATTACAAGTGCACAGAAAATGTGAGTGATTCCTTCTGAGTGAACACGAGTGAATCTGACTGCAGTAGATCTGAAAGATATGTATAAAAATTATGTTATTTAAGCCAGCGCAAATTAGAGCCCTGCACGGGCCTCAAATCTAGGCCCGAGCCCGGCCCTGGCCCGAGACGCTCAGGCCCTAGCCCGACCCGTGTCCGACAGCTCATCAGAATTATCAGCCCGAGTCCGACCCGAGCCCGTTTTTTTTTTTTTTTTTTTTTTCACAGCGGCAGACTGCCATTAAAATATGTCCGTTTTGTTCGTTATGTTTCTTTTCGTTTCATTTCTTTATTAAGCTAATTTAGACAAATATTTGGAGCATAAAAAATAAATAAAAAAAAGACGACCAAGCAAGCCGAGCCAACAGCGAGTAAAACATGTTTGATCAATTTAGCCTCTCAAATCAAAGCTAATACTTTACTTAGCTACAATAAAATCCATAGATATAAAACACTTCAAGCATATCACACAGACAGTTAGTTTAATGTTTATTTATTAAACCACAGTGAGTAATTTTTTTTTTGAAATACTGAGGCAGGCTCAGGCTGCTCGCAACAGCGCTCGCAAACGAAATGAGCAATAGTCAATCTAAACAAATTAAATTAATCAAAAACAAACTTGCAGGTTATCTTACCTCAAAAATGCACTACAGAACATGGCCATTCTTTTTTCCAGTAGTTTCCAACAGTTAAACGAAAATAAAGTCCAATCAAACGAAAAGTTAGAATAGTCTCTTACAGAGCATCGTGGAGAAAAAGAATAGCATCCACAGTGGAAGATTTTAACCCAGTCCTCTCTTCTATCACGAGCGATTTTTCTCTTAATATTCTCCATTATTTGCACATGAGGTGAATCGTTAGTTCCGCTGACGGGAAAACCACCTGTGTGCGCGTGCGCGCGTGCGTGCGTGCGTGCGTGAGACTGTCATGTCAATCATATGTCAGTGTAATTATAAGATTATGAAAGTTATGAGATTATTAAATGTCTTTCTGTGTTTGTTTTTCTATCGTCGACGTCAACTTCTCTTTTTTTTTTTTTTATTAATGTCTAAAAATATAAAAAGATGGATAACTCAAAAAAGGCCCGAGGCCCGGCCCGCATGTGAACTATGACGTGAAAATTGGCCCGAAGCCCGGCCCTAGGGGCGTAAAAAAGTCGGGGCCGAAATGCAGGGCTTTAGCGCAAATACCTGTTTACATCCTGTTTTTCGGTTGAAGTCCAAAGTAGTCGATTGCCGAGTTCACGCGCGTGATCATAGGTAACTAAACCTATGCGCGTGAACTCGGCAATCGTCTACTGCAGTCAGATTCACTCGTGTTCACTCAGAAGGAATCACTCACATTTTCTGTGCACTTGTAATGACACATCAAGGATGTTAATAGGCTAAAAGCAGGTTTAGTACTTGCCCCATTGAAGTCAACAGGGTGCAAATTTTAAAAATAGAATAACTCGGTGTAGGCAACACCGATTTTTGTCGTTGTTCTCTGTATTGACAGCACTCCAAATGTACAAAAAAATTAGCTCAATGTTAAAATTGACCGGAGTTCTCCTTTAAACATCTTGGCTTGCTTTAAACATTTACAATATTCAATCATTCTAACAAAAAAGTACACTTTTAAATTAGAATAAAGTAATATTTCTCAAATTGCTTCTCAAACGCACCTGTTGAGGAGTTCAGTTTTATATAGGCTACTTTTGATTTTAGCTTTGCAAACCATCAAATCCTGGTGCTCTCCATGATTAGTCCATCTCTTCTTACACTACAAACAACGTATATAGTTTATATTCAAGTTCATTTGGTCACTGTAAAGCAGATTCAGTTTATCAGGGATTCAGTAGACTTTAAGTACTCATTAGAGAAAGGAAGACTCATCATGAACATTATTCTTCAAATTCAAAAACAATATAAACTACTGACAGGTTTTACACTAGGTGTATTTAATTCTGTGGCCTTATTTTAAGTATAAAGAATGCGCTTGTCTTGTCCAGAGACGAGTAGCCTATAGTTGTGAGAATCTCTACGCACACGAAAGCAAACTTTTCATTTGAATCGCACATTCTGATAGGTGTAATGGTATTGAATACAATTTCATTCAAATTGTAGTGATTTCAGGAGACAAAACGTGACCAAAAAAAAAAAAAAAAAACCATGTGGAGAAATAGCCAAATCAGCACAATATATTTCAATATATTGTGCATATAATGCATTACATATGATGCATCGCTTTCTGCCAGAACTTTTTGCCCACTCGGACTGGCCAGCTCATGAGCTTGGAGGAATTTGGTAAGAGTATTTGTCATAAAAGGCATTAAATGTTTATTTCTCAAAAGGGGTGGTCACACCACATTTTCAATGTGCACACAAAGAAGGTTTGCATTCCGCTCTGGGGTGTTTCCAGTAGTGTTTCTATAGGGTTTCCAGTACAACGACATACCATAGTACAATGCATCGTAGAAGAAATCAACTAGCTAGTCACGACTGTCTCCTGAAACCGTATTTTCGCAAATTGGTCATTCAACCACGTTGGTTGATGATGTCCTGCAGATGGTGGAGTAATAACTTATTTTAATGAATTTGAGATCGAAATAATGCTAGATGTTTTGCTATAAATTACGGACATGGCATTTGATGACTATTTCTCATTTTTCTCAGTTATTTTGCTTTAATTCCAGATATAGGGGCTGTTTACACGACACCGTTTTCAACTAAAAACGCAAAAAAAAATTATGCGTTTTGGCCGTTCGTTAAAGGGGTCTAAGAAAGTGAGGACCGGCCAAAATGTCCTCACTTTACTCAATTTGTCCTCACTCCAATGGTCTAAAACTCAAACTGGTCCTCACAAAGATAGTTGTACAAGTACACACACACTCACTCACTACATACTCTCTCACATACACACACACACACACACACACACACAATGCTGGAAACAGATAGAAAATGATTATACTTTAAAGATTTCTTATCCAGCGTTAATATTACAGCGTTCATCTTTCAATTAAAATGGCTGATAGTTCAGAATTTACTGTTTGCCCTCTCTGCGCATCATCAGTTCATGAAAATAAGCATATGTCCCCCATAACAGGTATAACTATTGTTTTTTATATATATATTTTTAATTTTACATATACCATGGGAAGCCTATTGCCACCCCTCATTCTGCTCTTGCTTCATTTCACGTGGTTATGAGCCTTCCGAACAATCAGAAAATCTTAAAACATTTACTATACTAGACCTATTTGTGATTTATATGTTGCTTGCACAATTAAAAAAAATATATATTGTAGGTTACACGCGTTTTACAAGGGCTGGTAATGAACATTAAAAGAACAATTAAGTAGAACAATTATGTCTATTTACTTACATGTTGTTACTTTTTTTTTTTATTATTATTGCATGAAACAAAGAATTTTTGAAAAATCTTTATGTAGTTCGGACTTAAATTTAACCCTTATAGGAAAAACCTTGCAGCTTATAGTGATTTCTGATCAATTTATTGCTCCAATTGATTCATCAATAACCAATTTTCTTTTTTAATCCTCAGCCATGTCAACAAAAGAATCAACGCCAAATCTCAGCCATTCCCAGGTTACAGAGATTATCAAACGTCTCTATGGGTTGACCGTGTCCATCATTCGACCGTTGCCCAGTTATGATGATCAGAACTTTTACGTGGCCCCCAGTGAGGGTGGAGATTATGTGTTAAAGGTTATGAACTCTGCAGACAGTCACAACATCACTCTTATTGAGGTGCAAACTCACTCCATGACCTTCCTACACCAAAGAGGCATTTCTGCCTAGACCGTTTTACCCACTCGGACTGGCCAACTCATGAGCTTGGAGGAATTTGGTAAGAGTATTTGTCATAAAAGGCATTAAATGTTTATTTCTCATAAGGGGCGGTCACACCACATTTTTTAAATGCATGCAAATTTTGGAGACCGGAAATGCAAGCTCACACAAAGAAGGTTTGCATTCCGCTCTGGGGTGTTTCTATAGTGTTTCCAGTTCAACGACATATCATAGTACAATGCATCGTTGAAGAAATCAACTAGCTAGTCACGACTGTTTCCTGAAACCGTATTTTCGCAAATTGGTCATTCAACCACGTTGGTTGATGATGTCCCGCAGGTGGTGGAGTAATAACTTATTTTAATGAATTTGAGATCAAATTAATGCTAGATGTTTGGTAACACTTTACTTGAAGGGGTGTGCATAAGACTGACATTACAGCTTCATAATCATGACATGACACATGTCATGAATATGAAGGAGGTTTTATGCATGTTAATGACAATTGTCATGAAGTGTCATTCGCTCAATTATGTCATTTTTAATGCAAAGATTACATTGTTTGAGATGTCTTTGTTGTGACAACTTGACAAACCCATACATCATAACCTGCATTAGTTCAGAGGAAATCCACAGATTGTGGTTTTGGCACACAGAAATATTTAGTGCGCTTACTTGCCTACCTGTCTGGCACTACCATAGCCAAGATTACCTGCAGTCCTCAGATTTTGTACGATGTTGGGAAAATGGCCGCCACAGCAGATACAGTTTTACTGCAAGTACATATTTTATTGCATTCTATCATTAAAGGAATAGTTCACCCAAAAATGATGATTCTGTCATTATTTGTATTTTTTCCAACGGTTTCTTGTTTTATTTAGGCATTTGTTTGTTTTTGTTTCTTTTTTCTTGTGTAGATGGAGCATTCAAACATCAGTTCCCTTCAGAGAGAGAACTTTATATGGAATCTCACCAGCGTTCCTCTCTTAAATCAATATATTCATTTGATGGACGGGGATCCTGTTCAAAAGGTTGTTAAAGCCGTTATTGAGCAGTACCAGATCCAAGTCATGCCAAAACTACCATTGTTTCGCAAGTGTAACACATACTTTAAATTAACATAATTTCACTCCTAAGTCAACGCAGTTTTTTTCTTACAACATTTTTATTGTATTACAGGCATTAGCCATGGAGACTTCAACGACCACAATCTCTTGATGAAACCTGATGGACCTTCAAAGTACAAGATCTCCGGGATTCTGTGGGTATTTCAGCAGTGGGTATTTCATATTTGAGCTGGCCATAACTATCATGTACAGATGATTAAGAATCCCAATCCAGTTGATGTCGGAGGACCAGTGGTGGCGGGATGGGAAAGCGTTTTTCCTCTCAATGAAGCAGAAAGAGATTTGCTGTATTTGCTGGTTCTGTGTTGGTTCTGCCAGTCCCTGGTTATGGCCCGGCACACTGTCATCCAGCAGCCAGAGAATGAGGAGTATGTGATGATGGCCTCCAAGACAGGTGTACACCACATCTGCCGTCTTTGGGAGCTGGGTAAAGAGGAAGTGGAAAGAATATGGTTCCAGAGTGCTGCACAGTTCAGCCAACCTTGACTGCACACTAAAGCATAACACCCCAATCAAATCAACTTGTCAAATTATGTCACTACTGTACCGTCTGGACTGAATCAAAATGACCGATTCAGTTCTAAGCTTCAGAAAGCTTTTAACCTTTTGGACTCTTCGAGAAACACCTCGAAGCTCCTACGTGACTTCAAAAAGATCTTAGTCAACTCCTATCAACTTCCCCAAGGTAGGCACGAAAGGCCATGTGGCACAGGACATTGGGAAAACGCACCCAATATACATAGACACAGACATTCTCTTCACTAAACTCATTATTAAGTCATCCCAGAATGTTTATGAAATATTCCTGTGTGTATGTATGTCCCCACATTATATTAGCCTTGTTACGACTTTTTAGTTGTGTTAGTTAAATTTTAAATGCTTATATCCCTATGTGAGGATGTTTCACTCCTGGTATAGTTCACCCAAAAATGAAAATTAGCCCATGATTTACTCACCCTGAAGCCATGGGATTTTATAATAGGAGTGAATGTGCACTATTTTTAAGTCAAACTAAAATAACTAGCTTCCGGCAGACGGCCCTACGCATCGATTTACGCCAAAAGAGCAACCCTTGAACTTGACACACAATGTAATGACGAACACGGTTGCCCAGCCCTGTTTGTTTGAACTGCGAGAGGCGTCAAAGCTTACGCTACTAATACTGTACGTCATACATCATCAAGTGTTACTCTTTTGCCGTAAGCCTACTTGCGTACAGCCGTCTGCCAGAAGCTAGTTATTCTAGTCGATAAAGTTTTAAATATGGATATTTTTCTTACACCAACACATAGCTTCGCTTCAGAAGGCCTTTATTAACCCCTCGGAACTATTTGGGATACTTTTATGATGCACTTGTATGGACTTTCATTCACTCCCAGTCCCATTATAAAGCATGGAAGAGCCAGGACATTTTTTTAATATAACTCTGATTGTATTCATCTGAAAGAAGAATGTCATATACACCTAGGATGGCTTTAGGGTGAGTAAATCATGGGCTAATTTTCATTTTTGGGTGAACTATCCCTTTAATGTCTTTCCATCCTATTGGTATTTGGTATTGAAATGTTCCTCTATTTACACCTTAATTATGTGTTGTTACGATAAAATGTTATGGTACGATAAAATGCATAATATGTTTACCATCCTTTGGGGTAAAAACTACCAATTCTGACACCATCATAAAAAACATGCAAAAGCTGTCAGAAGAAGACAAAAAAAACTCTCTCCCGCTAAAATTTCCTGCCTACTGGTTATTTCATTGATTTATCCTTAAAGGACAATGACACAAGCTCATCTTTGCTCATTTTTCCCTGTCCGCTCATTTTCCTTTTCTTCGGAAGAGACAACATCTTCTTGATTTGGAACTTTGCTTTCAAGTTACACCTTGTTCGAACTTCCCGCGAAATACGCGTCCTCCGGAAGAACCCAAAGAATGCCTCAGGCTCACGAACCACGCACTGGGGATCTCTACACACACGCCTCCATTCTTGTTTAGCACCAAAGATCCATGCAAGTATTATTTCTATCGATATATAGATGTGTTTAAGATTGTTTGCCCCTGCTTTAACCCCCTGGGGTCCGCGGTATCGCCGGCGATACCAGCTCGTTTTTTTTTTTATCAGTTCAAAAGAGTTTCATACATCAATCGATTCTGTTAAATGTGTATTATTTTTGTGTATACTCACAATAAAAACAAAGTGTTGTGCTTTTTGCCAAATAAAGAAAAATAAACACGAAGCGAGTTCTGCCTTCTCTCTGTCAGTGTAGTCCATTCTGAAACGCGTCCGAAAATGAACAATAACTCAGCGAATACTCAGTCAAACAGGCATACAGACATACAGGCATGAAGCTTGAATTCTCTTCTTTTAAATGAAGTAATTTATATAAAAAACAAATATTCTCAGTTCATGTAATCTGTAAGAAAAAAGCGAGATGTCAGTCGTTCTCATCTCATCTAATTATTTTTAATGTGACCCACCCACGGAGAGCGCTCTATTCAAACGCAAATGACTGAGGCAATCCACGCAAACCTGTGAACGGCCACATATCAGCTCGAGAAAACACAAGTTTATTCAGATCATTACTTGTTTACACCGTCTCGCAGCGCTGTGAGGAATAATAATAATGGAAAATGTACCTCAGAAGTGCGGGTATTTCGAGGAGCAAGGATCAGACTGAGCTGAGGAATACAGTAGTAAGTTTGTTTTCCTTCTCATGTGAATCGCGTTTCTGTGAATGAATGAATGGTGGAGATGCGCGCTGTTTACCACAGCTCGCAAAAAGACAGTTTAAATTTAAATCGCTTTCTGTGTGTGAATGAATGATGATGTTTTAGCAAACTGTATTGCTATACTGAGATGAGTAAAAATCGACTGAAATATGTTGAAATAGAATGTAGGCTATTTGTATAAGCAACGTATTAAACTGCAAATTAACATTTATATGCCCTAATATTTCATAAAAACAACGTTACAGTCAGGCGTTTCTGTGTGTGAATGAATGTTTCGCTTTTAGCAAACTGTATTGCTATACTGAGTAAAAATCGACTGAAATATGTTGAAATAAAATGT
Source organism: Squalius cephalus (assembly GCA_022829025.1). Lineage (NCBI taxonomy): Eukaryota > Metazoa > Chordata > Actinopteri > Cypriniformes > Leuciscidae > Squalius > Squalius cephalus. The sequence continues at coordinate 4,388,599 of CM040807.1, read as the reverse complement.
ATTTGTATAAGCAACGTATTAAACTGCAAATTAACATTTATATTTCTTATAATAAAAACGAAAGACCTAGGCCTATGTTACAGACATATGAAAGACAACATTTCGTTGATTGGTTTTGGATAGACTATACATTTTTACTGTAAAATATCTGCCACCTCAAATAAGCTTTTGTTTGCCAATTTTTGCGCATATGTTAAATATAGTATGTTTTGTCAAAAATAAAGTAATCAAATAATCAATCAAATCCTTAACTTTGAAATATGTATGATAAAATGTATACTTTAGTTTTTACAAAGAAAGATTACACTTGAATTGTTGTTGTAATTGTAACCTTTTTAATAAAAAATATATATTTACAAGGTAGATGTAAACAAACTATTAAAAGGCAAATATAAGCCTTTTCTTTAAATAATTTTTATTGTGTTTTATTAGTGACAAATTTGGGGAGAGGATAAATATTCAAAAACTGAAAATACAGTATGAGAATTAACTGCACAATTACTAGACATGTTTTCCTTGGATATTATAGGCCAATTTGCAAGCACAATTTGTGAAAAAAAAATAAATAATTGAGATGCTTCCAACTGTTGCTCTTGCATTCTTGTGGCTCAGTCAAACACCTGAATGAATGGCTCATTAAGTATGCGGGCCCTATTGTCTCCTCAGGTGCGAACCACTAAATACGCATGATGAGTGTTGACGCCCACTTCGCATATTGCCTTTCCAAATAGAAAGTGTTTTGCAAAATTTAAAACAATGTATTGTGTTATGTGAATGATTAGGCAGGGTGATTTTCACATCATTTTGAAGAAATGAAAAAACTCAAAAGTCTTATTGACACATATTTAGTATGTGTTTTGTGGCCTTATTTCAGAAACTTTAGTTTTTAGTTTTTTCAATAACCATGCATAAACATTATTCTCTCAAAAATGCAAACATGTACATTCTTGTTGCTCACATATTATGGTAGCCCTGTTTGTGCTAAATAGTGTGTAATTTGTTTTGCCATTAATATGTTTATAAGCAACTGAAAAAAGCACAAATGTCAGGGCATGTCAGAACATCTCAAGGACCCCAAAAACACCTTAGACCCCAGAGGGTTAAAGTAATTTGATGCTTTGTTGGCTCTCAAAGGTTAACTGTGTGTGATATTTGCCATTCTTTGATCTTCTCTCTCTTTCTTTCTTCACTTTACATTATTCTGCATATACAGTATGTATTCTTTGTTTAGTCGTATGTATTCATAGTTTCATTTATTAAAAACCATTGTATGCTTGATTGTCTCTGTTGCTGCTGAAGAATAACAAATTTTAAAGGGATAGTTCACCCAAAAATGAAAATGATGTCAGTAATTACTCACCCTCATGTTGTTCCAACCCCGTAAGACCTTCGTTCATCTTCGGAACACAAATTAAGATAGTTTTGATTAAATCTGAGCGCTGTCTAACTCCTCCATAGGCTTCTAAGGGACTGAAACTTGCTGGCCCAGAAAAGTTATTAAAGAGATCGTTAATATAGTCCAAGTGACTCCAGTGGCTCAATCTTAAGTTTATAAAGCGATGAGAATACTTTTTGTGTGCTAAAACAAACAAAAATAACGACTTTATTCCACTTTTCATTTCCTTCTCTCTGGATCGTCGAGTCTTTTCGCGTAGTGTTTAAGCGTAGCGCGTCTGTTGCACGTCACCACGTAGGCTCACTATTGGCCGACGCTGGTCATGTGTGTGATACGTGATGACGTGCAACAGACGCGCTACGCTTAAACACTACGCGAAAAGACTCGGCGCCCAGAGAGAAGGAAATGAAAAGTGGAATAAAGTCGTTATTTTTGTTTGTTTTAGCGCACAAAAAGTATTCTCGTCGCTTTATAAACTTAAGATTGAGCCACTGTAGTCAATTGGACTATATTAACGATCTCTTTAATAACTTTTCTGGGCCAGCAAGTTTCAGTCCCTTAGAAGCCTATGGAGGAGTGAGACAACTCTCAGATTTAATCAAAACTATCTTAATTTGTGTTCCGAAGATGAACGAAGGTCTTACGGGGTTGGAACAACATGAGGGTGAGTAATTACTGACAGAATTTTCCTTTTTGGGTGAACTATCCCTTTAAGAATCTATTTCAGATATGCTTCCTTACATAACATCATGGTGAAGAATACTGATTTTAGCATTTGAGGTTTTAATTCAGATTCCAATACAAACTGAGAAAGTGATTATTGAGTTTACAGCAATATATTCCTGCCAGACCTGTTTTTCCTTTGTAAGTTAAATGAGTCAGATCACGGAGACGCTAACCTATTGCCTTTAATGGCTCTTGGAGTCACAGTTTCACTCAGAGCCACAGTCCAGACGTTGAATCGTTGGGCTGATTGGATTAGCACATATGCGTTTGAATGGTTATGCTGATTGGATTGAGACTGGTAACACGCTGGAGTCTGGGCGGGTTCCTTAACTTGTATACTTAATTTGCATGCTTTGTTCAACCTCAATGTAAATCCCTCCCCCTAAATGTCTATAAATTTGCAAGGCAACTGTCTTGAGTTAGTCTGGATGATGCTGAACTACAGACTACAGACTTGGAAGAATAAATCTCTTCTGCTTATAAGATCCATCTCAAGTCTCCTGGTTTTTGCTTCGATGAAGGAATAAAAAGTTTACAACACTGCTCACAGATCATAGTCACTTAAATGTTTTGATTTTTAATACAAGCTTTTATACTGTTGAGTACTTTAGTAGTTAGTACTCTAATACAACAGAAAAGTTATTCTTCATGGCCAGAAGAATAACTTTTCTTGAGAGTTGATGAGAAGATCGTACTGTCGGTTCAGTGGACAAACGGGTGCGTTTAGCATCGTTAGCCTACTTATGTTTCAAGTTCCGTTGTTATCAGTATAGTTCAACGAGTCTGTGTTTCCCGAAGCCATAGTTCCAACGAACATTCGCAAACAGCATCGGAAAGTTGTGAGGTTGGAACGACAGCTCTCGACCTGTGGTTAGAAGCAGAGTTTCCTTTCGAAAGGGAACTCACACTGCATCGATGACGCTGTTGGGGAACGCCTCCATGTGAATCTGTGTCTGAAACGCTTATCCAATCACGGCAATCATACTGACCGGAGACAGCCTATGACGTCACTACTAGTGCGACCCAGGAGTACAGTATATATAAATGGTTTTTTTTTGTGGTTTTTTTTAAAGTCAGAGAAGCTGAACATGCAGCGCTGACTGTAGCATAGATTTCATTGAGCGAGGGAGGATGGGGGGTAGGTAGTGGTTCGAGTCTCTGGATCGAGTTCACATTAGGTGGCGGTAATGCGTGAGATTGGTGCTAACCGCCAAAAAAAGGGAAGAAGAAAAAGAAGGAGTGGCCCTGTGTCTCAATGTCCATACTATCCATCCTCAATAGAATGTGAGATTAAAATAAGTGTGTCCCAAAGCATAGTATGTTTAAAAGAGTAAGTCCCCGGATGGTCTACTATTTACATTGGATTTTTGAAGTGTGGATCTGTGCTTACTATAACAGCTAACCCATGGTGCCTTGGAGGAGGATCCAGTTTGCTTGTTTGTTGAAGGACTCTTTAGTCCCTGACAATATCAAGAAGGATAGTTCACCAAAAAAGCTATTTAACCTCAGGACATCTTACTTCTACCCTCCTTGTGATCCTTTGGGTCAAAGCACAAGAGGATATGTTTGATTGCATGCATGATATTTGATGGATTATGTCAGCCTGATTCAGTCCACATCGTTCCAAGACTTTCGTGCACTTGTTTACAGCAGCAAGGACTTCATCAAGAACTTTTGCAATCTCTGCATCTGTGAAAACTGTTTTTTTATGTGGGACTTTTTCCTCCAATTGTGATCACAGAAAAGAATGGAGCACAAATCCTCAAATAAAAAGCTGTTTTTGACTAAAGTAAATGGTCAAAAAACAGATATGGTGTCTCATATTTTCAGCACATATTTCACAAACTGGTTTAAATGGTTTTAAATCTGGTTCTGGGATGTTGCTGTCACGTGAGGTTGCAGGAAGGCAGATGGAGACGAGGATATATTTCCAACACAAAGGTTTAATGATAAATGATAAATCATAGCAAAACAGGCAGCAACACACACTATACACATCGTAGATCGGACAAAGACTGACTGAACAGACGGAACTAAAATGCAAACACAGATGACGATGATTAACTGAACACAGGTGATACAGATGAGCTGATAATGACAGTGAAGATGACGTGATGACAGGCAGACAAGTCCAATGAAAACAAACTAAACAAAACACAACTGTGACAGTTGCCAGTCTGTGTTTGTAGTTTGTAAACTGAAAGCATTATTTGCATTTTTCTGTTCTCATCCTCATGTGCATCTGTAAGGTGACACTAAACGAGTGAAGTCTTTGGACCAAAAAAATATTTTGAGTTGGAAAATTCAACATTTCGCTTAATTGATCTTAATTTGATGATTTAATGGATATTAAATGGCAGAACTGAAATAATCTGAATCAGCAGATTGTCTTGTTTAATTTGATATATAACATTTACTCAGAACATTCACCTGACTGTTAAAAACACCTATAAACAAGTGGCAGCTGTGAAATTAGATCTGTTGAAATTAGACTGTTACTGGCTGCGTTCCAAACCGCATACTTCCCTACTATTTAGTATGGGAAAAAGAGTAGGCGAGCGAAAAAGTATGTATGAATCCAAAAGAGTAGGCGAGAATTACCTGGGTGACGTACTAATTATCGCGAGATTCGGACTTAAGTGCGTTCCAATATGCCTACTTTCCTACTATATAGTAGGCGAAAACAGTAAGTGAAAGAAGCAGTACGTTCGAAACATCAGTATTCATAAAAGAGTAGGCGAGAAGTTCCCGGATGGCTTACTGCTTCCGGCCAGATTTTCGAGTGCTCGACCGATGGACACTCTTCTATCCCAGGAGGCCACGCGAGAGGATACGTCATAAAAAAGAAGAAGAAGGATAGGTCATACTCGAACGTGACGGAAAGGATGACGGACAAGACTCAAATGTGAGTAACTTATTACAAATCAAATGATCGCATGTGTTGAACTACTGTACAGTAAACTGTTGAATTGTTGAAGATGTAAAGACGCTATATATTTGTGATTTTGCTAACAGAGGAGCTCCAGTAAGGACACATACGTCTCCAAAGTGGATTTGCATACATTTTAAACCGTATACATCTTAAATACAATTACTAAATGTCTATTTAATATCTGGCAAGAAAATCTTCTATAAGAATTGCAGATTACTACGTCTAATAGATATGAAATAGGCATCTGAGTGATGTATGTGTGCTATTGTGTAGAACAAATCTATAAAGTAACTAAACATAAGTTATCTATTTTATTTGTCCATTACTGTTGATAAATTGAGCAACATTTATGTTGGATGAAAAGTTAAAACAACCTCAACATGTAAATGTAGTGTTGAGTTCATAAATCACAGAGGTAATGTGAATCTTGTCTGGATGTTACAGGGACAGATGAACAGATGTGTGTTTATCCGGTGGAGAGTGGCTCATGAAGCTGTATGCTGCCATCAAAGGCTTTGTGACATTACAGAAATGAATAACAACAACTATTTAAATATTAAGTTGTAGTTTATTTTAATTATTGTAATTTCAAACAGAGCTATTACAGCACTTTTCTGATTCTTGATTTCTATGCATTTGCTGCACAGCTTTTGTGGTGGAGCAGGACCTGCAAGGAAAGATGATGGCGGCATTTGTGGAAAAAAAGCGTTTTTGTCTTCTAAATAATACTGAAATCAAATGACATTGTGCTGTTAAATGACTGCTTTTGTGTTATGTTTGTGCATTTTTGTAGGATCTGAAATGTCAGCAGGCTGGTGTGAGCACTGAGGATGAAGAGCACAGAGATGAATCCTGGAGATGGTGCCATGGACGAGACCCTCCATCACTCCACCTGCCCTTACGAGTCCCTCCATCACTCCACCTGCCCTTACGAGTCCCTCCATCACTCCACCTGCCCTTACGAGACCCTCCACCTGTCCTTATGAGACCCTCCATCACTCCACCTGCCCTTACGAAACCCTCCATCACTCCACCTGCCCTTACGAGTCCCTCCATCACTCCACCTGCCCTTACGAGACCCTCCACCTGTCCTTATGAGACCCTCCATCACTCCACCTGCCCTTACGAAACCCTCCATCACTCCACCTGCCCTTACGAGTCCCTCCATCACTCCACCTGCCCTTACGAGTCCCTCCATCACTCCACCTGCCCTTACGAGACCCTCCACCTGTCCTTATGAGACCCTCCATCACTCCACCGGCCTTTATTGCCTCAGATTGTGAAGCACAACACATCACGCAACAACCTCCGGCACGAAGGCATGGCTCACCTCTGTTGGTCAGCTGATTCATCAGAATAAAGCCTCAGAATGGGAACCGCTGTGTTGAGATGGCAGAAGGATGTGGGGTTCAGCGCCTGTAGTCTACATACATGATTGTAGTTTGAATAAAGCTTTGTTTCATGTGTTGACTTGTATGCATTTGTTTATTGTGTGATGGTGACTTTGATTCATTCTTTGACAAATTTATTACGGTAATATTTCTCATTGTTGTCAGTAAATAAAATACAATTATTTAATTAATGCTTTATTTATTGTTTGAATGAAAATGTAGATATGTTCACATACACATCCAGAGTGTATTCATACATAGCTATTTCAAATGACATACATTACATTTTGTTTGTTTTATTGAATTATATCATTTTCAGTAAAAAGTAATATAATTAATTGGTCAGCACAAGTTGTTATTATTGTATGTTTTGGGGTGGGATAGCAATGCAATTCATTCTGGGGTAAAATTAATTTTTAATAATGATACTTAAATTTTTCGAGTATAAAATCAACAGTTTTCTCCAAAGGCGAATCTTCACACAGCTGCCCAACGTCTCCTTTGTGCAGACATTACAAACGCTGAGGCAAACCGTTCTAGGTAGGGCTGTCCAATCATGGGTTTGCAAACATGAAATTTTATACACAAGAAAAAAGAACCTATAAGGTTGAATATCTTAATATATATTTTCTTAATTAATGATATAATACATTTAAAAAATGCATTTTTTGTTATTTATAAGCCTGAGGGATGAAACGAGAGTTAAATTTAACAAGAAAAAGAGGAAAACAAAGCAGTAAGTCACTTTTGCTTATGGATGAAAATGTTTGGATATAAAGTAAAGAAATCAACAACATATTCAAGAGATGACAATTATGGGATTTCGTTATAAAAATAAATATCGTTAAGGATAAAACGGTGGGTCACATTAGTAGGGTAGGGTTAAATATAAGAACTTAAATCAACCCTAAATGTACTCACAAAATAAATGGGCAGCAGTTTCTTCAAAAAGACCACAAAATGAGCAAGTTTAATCAATATCAAGATATTTACAGATAGATGAATTAAACGTGTCGTTCAAATCTTTTAAGTTGTTGCGCGTGTGATAACGCGTCGTAGGTCACATGATAACGTCAACATGGCAGATGTCCGGTTCGCATTCATACTCAACGAGATTTGGCTATAAAGTACCTACTCTTTTAGCGCTCGTTAAGTAAGTACTTATTGAAATTGAGTACCTACTCATTGAGTATGCGGTTTGGAACGCAGCCTGTTACTGATTTATCAAGCAGCTCAAAGTATTATGGGTAAAATCCTCTCTACAGTCTATTCTGATGCATCAACACAGTTTCAATAATGATCCAAAACAAACATAAAACCCAGGATAGAGTGGCTGAGTGAATGTGGTCTGGACTGTGTGGATGAGGCTCATTGTATCAGAGACATTGTAGAAGGACAGAGTTCCTGCACTGTGATCCACATACACTCCTATTCTTCTCTGATCCACATACACTCCTATTCTACGTCTGATGGATTTTACAGGGAGTTTAGTCTCCATCTTATTATGTCGGAAAGAGTAACTGGAGGAAGAGCAGTACAAACTCCAGGACTGACCATTATATCCAAATAAACACCCATAACCCTCTCCCTTCTTGCTGATGCTCTTATCTGACACTGATATATACACACCATTATTCCCACTCCACTCAATCTCCCAGTAACAGCGTCCACTCACTCTCTCTCTACACAACACCTGAGGCCAATAATCAAATCTGTCGGGATGATCAGGATACGGCTGGACTGTGTCAGTGTTAGTAATCACTCTGTTCTTCTCAGACAGACTGAGGTGTTTATACACTGTGTTCAGATCCAGAGTGAGCTGATGGGAATCTGATGGAGAGAAAACACATCAGAATCAGGAATTATGAATCTGTCTGATCTTTTGATGGATCTGAACTCTTCATAACTTAATATTCAGTGTATCAGCAGTGTCTCAGTACAGCTGATAATCTTTTAAATGATCAGTTATTAAACTCATAAATCATGATTTATTTCAGCTTCTACAGGAAGAACATGAACACACTCAGTGAGTTTTTCTGCTCGTTTTCTTAGTGACTTACATTGTAGGAAGTCGTTCCTGGTTTTGGGATTCATGTTGGTGAATGTGACTGTGGAAATAAACAGACATGAACAGTGTGAAGAGAAATGATACGATAAAATTAATTAATTTCCACACATTTCTAATTTGATGTTCTACATGACATTAGATGATGTTGGACTCATTTCTGAGAGCAAATGAATCTCCAGGGGCCTCAATGGCATCTACGCTAATGTTAGTTTTTCTGTTTATTCCGGGGTTTACTGTAATCAGCCGGATCCAGGCCGTATCCAGATACGACCACACCTAGACACGACCACAACGCATCCCTGAAGTGTCAGCAGAGATTGTGTAAACTAGACTCTCCCCTGTGAAGGCCTCATCGACACGACAGCCATCGGCACTGATCCTCAACACACCCGTATCCTCAACATACCGGCGTGACTCCTATCTTCAAGCAGAACTGGATAATATTCAGAATTTTCGGATTCAATCTTGACTTCTGACCTATAATGCTGCCTGAATTATAATTATACACTGTTCGTTCATTGGCCAGAGGAGAACTGGCCTCCGACTGAGCCTGGTTTCTCCCAAGGTTTTTTCTCCATTCTGTCACCTGATGGAGTTTTGGTTCCTTGCCACTGTCGCCTTTGTCAACTTTGGCTTTTGGCTTGCTTAGTTGGGTACATTTAATTTTAACATTAAACAATATTATTGCTCTCTCTGCAATGACACCATTATATGAGAACTCACCTGAGTTGGACGATGACATCACTGTTTTCTCCAGAGCGGCTGTATAGATAAATTAACTAAATTAATAACTTTTTTTTTACAACAAAAATAAACTATCACTGAACCTACTTAAGCTGGACTGTGAGTCTGCTTTCATTTAAAAACAAACTTTGTTGCATTATTGTCCTGTTATCTCTGCTAATGAAAGCTAATTGAAACAATTTGTATTGTAAAAAGCGCTATATAAATAAAGGTGACTTGACTTGACACATATATTGGATTTAATCCTAAATTCCATGGAGGCCAAGGACTTTACCTCTGTCAGAGATCTTCTTGAGCTCCTCTTTGCAGAAATCCTCCAGTTTGACTTTCAGCTGACGGACAGATTCTCTCACGCCATCAAAAGAGGAGAGAGAACTGAAGGGAACGTCATTCACATCTGTAGATTCAGGAGGTGCTGAGAGAAACTGGAAACTCTACAGAAAACAGAAATCAAAACTCATCAGCTCCACACTTCACTCAATAACCTGCACTACTATCAGATCTGTGCAGCTCTTGTTCACTTGAGTCAACAGTGACTCGCATCAATCCAGCACTTTCACACAATCAGATACTTTCTTCAATTTTCTACTTTCTTGAAAATTCTTTAATTCTTTACTCACCCTCATGTCGTTCCAAACCCGTAAGTCTTTCATTTATCTTCAGAACACAAATTAAATTCTTTTTGATGAAATCTGAGAGCTTTCTGTTCCTACATTGACAGGGTAAGGGAAAAAGGGAGTCTAGGTTGTCAATGGAGGGACAGAAAGCTCTAAGATTTCATCAAAAAGAAGAGTTCTTTAAAAGCTATACTCAAGTGCAGATGGAATGTAATGTTTTAAGACACTCGTTATGACATTTTATTTGCAATTCCGTTATGTAGTTTAAATTTATATTAAATGCAATTAGCTGAACTTTATAGTGTTTTTGAGCCAATTAAGAAGGATTTATTTACATCTTTATATGTAATCTCATAATTACTTTACTATTGTCTCTGCACGTGGTATTGAGGCACACGAAGATGAGGAATAATACTTGGAGATAGACTTTAATAACAATATTCTGGAAACAGGGATAAACGTTAAACACCGGTTAACAAACACTAAGTGGCTGTTTAAACGACACCGTTTTCAATTTAAAATGTAACGGTACATAATACAACTGAGCATGAATATTAATAAAAAGTAATAATAATAATAATGAAAACAATATTAAATGATGAAATTTTCATCGTCTTCAACGCGCCTGCGCAAATATGGATTATTTTACTACAGTGCAGTCATTCTAAGGATGTTAATCCAATAATTTGACATTCACGAGCAAGGACCATGCCACAACCATGAATGTTGAAAATTATTTATTAAAGAGAGTTGGGGATGAAATAGGGGAAGGATGAATTGGAATGGGGAAAAGGGGTGGTAGTCAGGTTGATCTGTTATTGAAGAGAGTTGGGGATGAAAAAGGAAATGATAAAGTGGAAGGGGAAAACATTACATTAACATCATTTCAGTTAAATGTGGGCCGAATGATTTGGACCCCCGATACAAAATGGAAGGAAAGAGAAAAGGGGATGATATGGATGGTTGAATGGATGAGAAAGGGTTGGGAAGGGAGGGTTCGAGAGAACGAGACAAATGACACTGTAGGCGGTGGCCATTTTGAGAAGTCAGGTGGTTGAGCTATGGCCCCACTCCCAAACCTCAGTTAACTAGTCAACTCATCTCAGGTCTGGAGACTCAGTGTGGAAGCATCATCTCAGTTAAATGTAAGCCGAGTGATTAGGACCCCCAAAGATTGGAAAGAGCTGAGGTAAGCTTGGCTTGAAGGAGGTCGTTGAGATTGTTACGAATGTAAGAGCTTCTGAAGATCAACAGCCAAGGAGTCGGATCGTCTCGTCTGAGATATCTCGTCTGGCCACTGAGGTCGCTGCTCCTATGCGGAAGGAATGTATTGAGTAGTGTTCTGGAGATATGCCAGTGATACAGAGGATTGATAGAAGTGCTTGCTGAACCTTGTGGGTCTTGTGGCCAGTTTTTGTGGCTGCTTCTGCAACTGAAGGTGAGGTGAGTACGCACTTCCGGAGGACTTCAATGAAGCACCAGAAATCTGGGTGGATAGGCACGTTTAAGATATCAGAGTAACCAGGAGCTGTATTGCTGTAAATGGCAGCTAAATTTGTGAGCATAGCTGCTGAAAAGGAAGGAGGGCGATGGACTGCTGAAGCTGGCCGGGTAGGTGGCTCTGCTGTAGCTGTAGTATGGGATGTTGCTGGATGGTAAGTTGTAAGGGTGTTGGGGGAGGAAGGGGAAAGTATGGACTGGTTGAAGAAGTCCAGATTGGCCCGTATGAGATATAATTGCTTGGGCACTGGAAGGTTTCTGGACTGAAGAGTTAGCCATTTGAGAAATATCAGAGTAAAACGGAGCCGTATTGCTGTGAAACGCGACTTAATTTGTGAGCGTAACTTCTGAAAAGGAAGGGCGATGGACTGCTGTAGCTGGCCCGGTAGGTAGCGCTGCTGTGGCTGAAGTATATATGATGTTGCTGCATGGTAGGATGTAAGGGTGTTGGGGGATGGAGGGGGAAAGGATAGACTGGTTGAAAATAGAAATGAAGGGTTGATGGAGTCCAGATTGGCCCACATGAGGTAGAATTCATTGGGCACTGGAATGAAGAGTAAGCTGAAATATCTGAGTAAACAGAAGCCATATTGCTATGAACTGCTGAAGGAAGGGTAGAGGAATTGAGATTGGGATGAAAGGATGTGTGTGAGTGTGGTTTGGAGCAAATTGTGAGCATGGAGAAGAATGATGATTATTTTAGAAACATCAGATGACTGGATGAGCTGGGCTAGATCTATAAATTACCTGCTAAAATTTTCTAGCTGCAAATTTTCTATTTTTTGTAGCTGCAGAGATTGGAGAATGTGATGGGTAGCTGAAGCTTGCAGAGTAGATGGTGCAGCTGTAGCTAACTACAGTATATACGTTGTTGCTATATGGCATGATGTAGGATATTGGGGAAGGGAGCGGTAGGGGTGGAGAAGGGAGTGAGGGGGAAAAGGATAGACCAGTTAAATAGAAATGGAGGGTGAAGGAGTCCAGATTGGCCCAAGTGAAGTAGAATTCCTTGGAGCACTGGATGAGGTATCTGGACTGAAGAGATAAGCGCGGCCACACTACACTTCTCTTTCCATTTATTTCCTGGATGGATGGAACCAATGGTTCGATTTCTATATGTCATAATCGTTTATTAACAAACATGCATTTATTACTTCGATAAGCTCATTGTTTCTGCCTTAAATTATTACATTGTTTAAAATAATAATTTTTTTAGCTAACTTGTGTGATTTGTATATGTACATCTCAGAATACATAACTTATACAGTACATAACCTCTGATAACAGATCACTCTAAATTGTAAATGTAGACGCATGCATTTTTCTGTAAAGCTGCTTTGAAACAATATGTATTGTGAAAAGCTTTATACAAATAATTGTAAATTGAATTGAATGGATGGAGAAATGGATGAAAGGATCAATGGATGGGTGAAGGGATGGATGAATGGAGGTATGGATAGAGGGATGGATGGAGGGACAGATGGAGAGAGGGATGAATGGAAGGATGGATGGAAGAATGGATGGATGAATGGGTGGATGAATGGATGGATGGAGGGATGAGAATAGATGGGTGGATATCAAGTCAAGTCAAGTCAAGTTCAATTTATTGTCAATTCTTACTCTATGTACAGAACATAAAGAAGATTGAAATTTCGTTTCCCTCAGACCCATGGTGTTAAAATCCCCAACACAACACTAGACAATTAGTAAGAATTATATATAAAATCACAATACAAACATTCGGCACATGATCATTTCAATAAGTTAAAAGAATAATAGCAGCAATTTTTTAAAGTGTCTAGTGCATTGTGTTCGTATGTATGTATCTATGTGTGTGCGCATGTTTGTATTTATGTGTGTGTATGTGCATGTGTGTGTGTATACATGCTTGTATGTATGTGTGTGTATATACATGTGTGCATATCCATTTGCTATTATGACAAAGAGTCAAAGTTCAGTGCAGAGAGGGAGGTACTAAAAAGGCGGGAGGAAGAGAGTTCAATTTTCTGACGGCCTGGTGGATAAAACTTTTTGTCAGTCTAGTGGTTCGGGCCTGCAGGCTCTGAAACCTCTTCCCAGATGGCAAAAGTCTAAAAAAGCCGTGTGAGGGGTGGGTGGGATCACCCACTATGCTGAGTGCTTTTTTGGTTAATTGGGAGTTATAAATGTCATTGAGGGGAAGCAATGTAGCACCTACGATTTTTCCGGCTGCATTAACTATACGCTGCAGCATTTTCTGGTTGTGAGTAGTGGAATTACCAAACCACACAGTGATGCAGCATGTCAAGACGCTCTCAATGGTACCACGATAAAAAAGAGCACATGATGGGTGCCGGGGCTCTAGCTTTCTTCAGTTTGCGCAGGAAATAAAGGCGCTGTTGGGCCTTCTTAGCAAGTGATGCGGTGTTAGTAGACCAGGAGAGGTCCTCTGTTATGTGCACACCCAGGAACTTGGTGCTGCTTACTCTCTCCACAGCAGCACCATTGATGGTCAGATAAGGGTGCTGGGTATGAGCTCTCCGAAAGTCCACAACAATCTCCTTTGTTTTCTCTATGTTTAAACAGAGATTGTTTTCTCTGCACCACCTGGCCAATTGGCACACTTCATTTCTGTAGTTTGTCTCATCATTGTTGTTGATGAGACCCACCACAGTTGTGTCATCCGCAAACTCAATAAAACGATTTGTGCTCTACATTGGTGAACAGTCATGGGTTAGTAGAGTAAAAAGCAGGGGGCTAAGAACACATCCCTGGGGAGCCCCTGTGTTCAATATGATGGTGCTAGATGTGTTTTTACCAACCCGAACTGCCTGTGGTCTTCCAGTAAGTGTCACATGCCTGTCCTGTCTTGTGCTGCACATGGGTGTTTTGTTATTTTGGGCCATGTGCTCGTGTCTATTGTCTAGCCCCTCCCATCTTGTTATCTGATTATTGGTTAATTTGTCCCACCTGTCTTTCTCGTTACCCTCCTTTGTTTGTTCCCCTATTTAGCCTCCTTGTGTTTGTAGTCTTGTGCTGGTTCGTTTGTCCGAGTTTCTCGTTCCTGGAGTTCCTTAGTTTTGAGTTTGTACCTTGTCTGCTTGTCACTAATAAATCTCCTCTGCATTTGTATCCTCGTCTCTCGTTCACTGTTCCGTGACAGAACGAACCAGCCAGAATGTGGATACAGCGGAGTGAGATTTTTCCTCAGGGAGAGGATAAAGGATCTTCAATTTCCTTGTTGGAATACTTCGCTAGGTGCATTCAAAGGACTATGGAGGAGGCGGCCATGGCAGACGGCGGTAAGCTGAAAGGAGAGCCTTCACCGCTGGTCCCGAAACGGAGGAGGAGAAGGAAGAATCCCTCCGTGACTGTTCCAGTGGACCCAGTTCCGGTGGTCCCAGTTCCGGTGGTCCCGAGTCCGGTGGTCCCGAGTCCGGTGGTCCTAGTTCCGGTGGTACCAGTTCCGGTGGTCCCAGTTCCGGTGGACCCAGTTCCGGTGGTCCCAGTTCCGGTGGTCCCGAGTCCGGTGGTCCCAGTTCCGGTGGTCCCAGTTCCGGTGGTCTCGAGTCCGGTGGTCCGGAGGCGGAGGAGGAGGAAGACTTCCTGCCTCCCCAATGGCCCGGAGGCCGCCCCCTCCGAGCAGCCCGCTGTCATCCCTGAGATTGTCTCAGAGCCGCCTACCATCAGTCCTTTGTTTGTTCCCCTATTTAGCCTCCTTGTGTTTGTAGTCTTGTGCTGGTTCGTTTGTCCGAGTTTCTCGTTTCTGGAGTTCCTTAGTTTTGCCTTGTCTGCTTGTCACTAATAAATCTCCTCTGCATTTGTATCCTCGTCTCTCGTTCACTGTTCCGTGACAGTAAGAAAGTCCAACAACCAGTTGCACAGAGAGTTGTTTAGGCCAAGCTGGTCCAGTTTCTGTATTAACTGCTGTGGAATGATGGTATTAAAAGCCGAGCTAAAATCTACAAAAAGCATTCTCACATAAGAGTTCTTTGTTTCCAAGTGAGAGAGGGCTGAATGAAGAGCAGTAGAAACTGCATCATCGACGGATCGGTTGGCCCGATATGCGAACTGGAAAGGATCCAGGGAAGGAGGAATAATGTGTTTGATATGTTGCATGACTATCCGTTCAAAGCACTTCATGACAATAGGAGTCAGTGCGACTGGGCGATAGTCGTTAAAGACAGATGGGGTTGATTTCTTTGGAATTGGTATTATTGTAGTAGTTTTAAAGCATGTAGGTCAGTGGTCTCAAACCGGTTCCACGGAGGGCCTAGTGTATGCAGGTTTTCTCTTTTACCTTGAACCAAACTGATTGAGTAGGTCACTAATTGGTTAAGATCTCCCCTCACCTGGTAGTCTAGGTCTTAATTGGGCACTAATTGAAGGTAAAGACCAAAAACCTGCATACACTAGGCCCTCCGTGGAACCGGTTTGAGAACCCTGATGTAGGTACAACAGCCTGGCTCAGAGAAATATTAAAGATGTCCGTAAAGACATCTTTGAGCTCTCCTGCACAATCCTTTAGCACCCGACCAGGTATATTGTCTGGACCAACTGCTTTTCGGGGGTTGATCTTGGAGAAAGATCTCATCACGCTGGTCGGAGAGAGACACAGAACCTGGTCGTCATAAGGTAGTATGATCTTCTGTGCATGAATGGAGTTGTGTGCTTCAAAGCGTGCAAATAAGTTATTGAGTTCATTTAGCAAAGAGATGTCACTATCACAGGTCTGTGTTGAGGGCTTGTAATCCGTGATTGTCTGGATTCCCTGCCACAGTCTCCTTGTGTCTCTACTGTCTTCGAAGTTCTGGGCTATCCTTTTAGCATACTTTTTTTGCCTTTCTGATGCCCCGGGACAGGTTGGCCCTTGCCATTCTCAGGCCCTCATCATTACCAACTCTGAAGGCAGCATTTTGTGCCCTCAGTAGGCTGTGAACCTCTCCTGTCAGCCATGGCTTCTGATTAGCACGTATGGGGATAGTCTTAGTTACAGTTACATCGTCAATGCATTTGGTGATATAGGCAGTAACTGTCTCAGTCTATTCCTGAATATCAGTCTGATAGTTGTAAGTTGCAGCCTTTTTAAACATATCCCAGTCTGTAGTGGCAAAACAGTCCTGAAGTGCTGAGGAGGCACCTTCTGGCCATACACGTACCTGTCTTTGGATTGGTTTAGTGACTTTCACCCTTGGTCTATATGCTGGTGTTAACATGACAGTGGTGTGGTCAGAGAAACCAAGGGGAGGGAGGGGTGAAGCTTTATATGCCCCTCTATGAGTTGTATATACCAGATCCAAAGTATTTCCCCCCCGTGTTGGAAAGTCAACATGTTGGTATATTTTTGGAAACACAGATCTAGGGTCTGTGTGGTTAAAATCTCCAGCCAGTATGAGGAATCCGTCAGGATGTACTGTCTGTTGCTCATTAATGGCATGATACAAATCATTGAGTGCTTCGTTCTTATCGTTATTATTAGTGCTGGGTGGAATGTAAACAGCGACCAGCAAGATTGCTGTAAATTCCCTCGGAATATAAAAGGGTCGGCACTTGAGGATAATAAACTCCACTAGAGGTGAACAATGTCTACAGACTACCACAGTATCCCGACACCAAGCATCATTGATGTACACACAGACCCCGCCACCGCGGGTCTTACCGCCCTTGACGAGGACCTGGTCCGCTCGATGACACGTCAGTTGATCAATCTGAATGGCGGAGTCCGGAATGTTGTCCGGAATTTGTCTTGTCACAGAGATCTCCAATCTCATTTTTTTCTAGATATATAAATAGATTGAGAAATACTGGAGTAAACGTATAAATGTATTGCTGTGAATTGAAGGAGATGTAGAGGAATGGATGTTGGGATGAAAGGATGTATGTGGTTGGCGTTTCTGAGCAAATTGTGAGCACAGAGAAGAAAAGAATGATGAATTCTTAAAGAAAGACGAGATGGAGTGAATGCCGGTGGAAATACAGCTTGGATGCCGCTAGGGGGAGCTAGAGATGCAGTCTGAGGCTGTTGTGGAGGAGAATGTCTCGTGACGTCACGGGTGATGGAGAGTGGCATGTGTAAGACTTGAGAAATTAGAAAATGCAGGGCAGTCTGGTTGAGGAACGACCACTCCCAGAGAAGACAAAGGACCTTTCTGGAAATTAACATTTGAACTCTCTCTTGTAAAGTAAACCAAAAGGTAATTAAGTTTTAAAGAGTTTAGAGATAACTTGCTTACAGAGGAGGGTGTGTCTTCCAGGAAAATGGCATCCTGCTCTCAAAAGGTGTAAACTCTGAATGCAAATTCCCATTGTTAGCAAATGTTTCAATGTGAAAGAAGTTTCTGTCTCAGTCTGTGTATTTAAAGAAAGCGCACAAGAGGCTCGGTGCGATTTGTAATGAGATCGGCCCATGTAATGAGATCGGCATTATGTATTTCCTGAGTCAGGTACATCTTTTACCCTTCATCTCTGATAATTTGATGTTTTGTATTGATTGTCTTTGAATTGATTATGTAATTAGCATCATACATTTACCTGACTAATAATAAATTGTTACATTTGGATTTAGTCTGACTTACTCTGAAATTATAAACTCTAATAGATTACGTTGTATCCATTGTTTTTGCAAATCTGCGCCAGATTAGTGATGGACAAGTTTCCAGTTTTGAGTGGAGCATAGGGCATATATATATATATTTAAAAGATAAAGGTCAGATTTTTTTTTTTTTTCTGGGCTTTGTATGTGTCGTCTCTTTAAAAAGAAGATGATCAGATGAGAACCTGACTGAGGATTATATTATACCATAACCACCTTGACTGAATCTGACTGAATCCCTTTAAACATCTGTCAACAGGTCAATCAGCTCTCATGAAATGTTTCCCTGTCACAGCAGGATCTTGCTCAAATCCACTATGACCCTGTTATTCTAGATCCCTGTTACCTGGAGGAAATGGATGTGATGCTGTGTGTGTGAAAGCTGCTCCAGCTCAGCGTCTCTCCTCCTCAGATCATTGATCTCCTGCTCCAGTCGCTTCAGTCGTTCTTCAGCTCGACTCACTGCATCCTTTTCCTGATCTCTGATCCACTGCATCGCCTCAGAGCGGCTTCTCTCTAAGGAGCGAATGAGCTCAGTGAAGATCCTCTCACTGTCCTCCACTGCTGTCTGTGCAGAGTGCTGTCCGAACACACATCACAATCACTCAGTGAGTTCAGTGGGATTGTAGGAGGAGAGTCCTAACTGAGGCTTCACAAACTTCTCTTCTTCTCCAGACTCACCTTATGAGACGCCACAGCCTCTCTCATCTGCTGAAGATCTTTCTCTCTCTGCTGGATTCTCTGACGGAGCTTTATCTGAGTCTCCTTCAGCTGAGTCTAAAGGTCAAAACAATAACAGGAAATGTCACATAAGACTAAAAATTATGAACAAATATGAAGTCAAAGTGTCAGCATTTTTTCATTTACTTTTACTCGTAAATGGCCTTTAATTTAATTTAATTTAGTCCCATTTTTAAAGATTTGAGATTTGAAGTGCACATTCAGTACAATTAAGCTGATTTATGTTTTTAAACCACTGAAGTTGTTTAGATTACTTTTGTCTCCTTTTGAGGTTGAAACTGTGACGGTGTGACTAAAATAGATGAGACGTTCTTCAGAATCAAACACAAATGAATCTTCCAGGTGATTTGTTCAAACATAATTCCACACAGAACTCAACATTCCAGACCCCAAATCACCAGTCCAGGGCCATAAAATCAGGCTCCAGCCAGTCTCCGATAACCAACGAAAACCCCCAGCTAAGAACTTTACGGCCATGCAAGCTTCAAAGAGATGAGCCCAACTAAAGGAAGAACGTTGTCAGCGTTTGATAGTTTTGGAAAGGTTGATTGGTTCAGAGATGGCACAGCTTGGTGCTCGATCAAGATAACAGCAGAAGCTGCTCGAGCCCACGACAGAGATACAAAACAGACCATCTTCTTCTTAAGGACCTCTGAATGACCCAGGGTGTAAAATCTCTTCAAGCCACAAGAGAACTGAGATTTTACCTATAACAATACATAAAATCATCCCAGAACAATTTTCGATGGACTTATAATCAAACATCATGCAACTACATAATTCTATGTTGTTTCTACCACTTATATGCATGTTTAATAAGCTTAGATCCCATGTAAGTCATTTAATGGTTATTAACTGTTAGATGTTTGAATGAAAGTGTGTTGTGTTTCATATCATTCTTATAACAGTAATAATGTCTAAACTGTGGCCTCTTGTTCTCTCTGCTAGTGCTGGAGAGCAAGGAGATCACAGATAACACATGATTTACGATGAGACAAATAAAGACAGTGTCTAATTGGTCAGAACTGATCCAGGAGGCTGGACAAACAGTTTAAAATCTTAGATCCGAACAAAGTTTTGTGAGAAGAGTTCTCAACAAGGTTAGAAAAAGTGCGTGAAGGGAGAAGAGACCAGACAGACAAGTAACCATGTAGACGCACAGAGACAAAAGAACCCAAATCAAGATCAGAAGAACGGGTTCAACAACTTCATTCAAGCCATCTTACTACTCTTGTCTCAATTTTCTTTCTTTTCTTAGTTCTCTTATTTTCCGTTGTGAGTCTCGGTTCTAAGTTAAGTTTTGCGGCAAGATTTCGGTCCACGTTTCTTCTGCAAAGCCAGCTTCAACAAAGACTTTCATTCATCTGCCAACACCACGTGATTGGTCGCCCCAGACATCCATCCCAGCACGAGGCACCAGCCAACGAACTCGGGAAACACCCTTTTACAATTAGCCTCCAGACTCTTAAACTGAACTGGTGCATTGATATAGATTTAATAACCTGCCTAAAATGAGACAAGGGTTAAATTAATGCTTGATGGTTCGTTCAGGTCATGTCCTATAAGTGCATAGAAACTTAGGATTTAATCATCTCTTAAAACTCACTCTTTCCTCACTCTCTTCTTTCTGCAACTCGTATGAATGTGTGTGTGTGTGCATGTGTTTGTGTTAGATATTAGTTTTATGTGTTAGAATAGTCAATAAAGTCTTGTTTGTATTTTTAAAGAGAAGTGTTACTTGTGTTATGTGCTTACGAATTTAGGGCCCTATTTTAACGATCTGAAACGCAAGTGTCAAAGCGCAAAGCGCAAGTAACTTTGTGGGCGGGTCTTGGTGCTGTTGCTATTTTCCCGGCGGGATAAATGACTCTTGCGCCAGGCGCAAATCTAAAATGGGTTGGTCTGAAGTAGCTTCATTATTCATAGGTGTGGTTTGGGCGTAACGTGAAATAAACCAATCAGAGCGTCATCTCACATTCCCTTTAAGAGCAGGCGCGTTTGTTCTAAAGCGGATTCATATTATAACAGCGGATTTACCAGGCGCACGCCAGGAGCGGTTCACATCCGAGGAGAGCAACGCTCTCGTCAGGGACGTTGGGGATTGAGAAACCCACCCAAATTAACTTCGGTTAAAAAGGCGTATGATAATTTGGGTAAATGTGTAAGCTAGATGTATGCTTTTATAATAAATTGTATATCTATCTATCTATCTATCTATCTATCGTAATAATGTATGATTTGCAAAAATGAAAACTGCTGCTTCTGTGTAGATGAGAGAATCAAAGTAAAGTGTATGCGCGTTGTGCACACGCTACATTGATTATGGCCAAGCATGCGCCCTTAAAATAGCATATGAATAACATGCGCAACGCGCCACTGACTTTAAACCATTTTTTCCTGGTTAGTGGCGCAACTGTTTTCTAAACCTGCAAAATAGCATGAAGGAACGTTTGCGCCTGAACACGCCTCCTTTTTTGCGCTGAACCGCCCAGGGAGCGCAAGTTCATTCCCTAGTTTAGCGACGTGCTTCTGTGGAGGAAAAAACGCGCTTTGCGCGGGTGCAAAATAGGAATGATACATGCGTCGGTGTACAAAGTCAATTGCGCTGGGTGCAAGATAGGGCCCTTAATGTCTTAAACTGCTGATCTAAGTTACCTTGCTAACTATAGTGTTTCACTATAGTTTGGATATTTATATATTGCAGAGCTGATAGTTACAGCCAGTTCAAATGAACCGCGAACGAGTCATTTGCTCGGTTGTAGTAAGTGATTCTTTCGAATTTCCTATAAATTAATTAATAATTCCTGAGCTAAATTGATCTGTCAGAATCACTCTATTAACGCTACATCATATTTTACATTCCACAGAAGAAAGTAAGTCAAACCGTTTTAGATCAGTATGACGGTGAGTAAATGAAGACAGAATTTTCATTTTTGCTCAAACAATCACTTTAAGTTCATACCTGTTTCTCAGTCCTCTGTGCTGCAGCTGATACAGTTTTGTGTTTTTTATGTTCATACTCCTTGCACAGCACACAAATGTATTGTTGATCAGTGATACAGTACATTTTTAGCTCTTTATCATGTTTACGGCAGGTCATGTCCTGCAGTCGTCCAGTGGCATCAATCACTTTGTGTGGCTTTCGTGAGTGATATTCCTCATGACGGTCAACTCCAGCTCCAGCGTAACAGTCAGCAGGAAGTTTAGTCTTCTTCAGTTTCTCCACCAGTTCAGCCAGAATGGTGTTTTTACCTAAAGCTGGTCTTGGACTGAAGGTCTGTCTGCACTGAGGGCAGCTGTAGACTCTCTTCTCATACTCCCGATCCCAGTGGCCTGTAATACAGATCTTACAGTAACTGTGTCCACAGTGGATGGTCACTGGATCCTTCAGGAGATCCAGACACACTGAACACATGAACTCATCCTGAGAAATTCTGGCCTCTGCCATTTTAGCGCATGAATGCAGAGAGACACAAACACACAAATCTCAACGATACTTAAGTTTCTGTTTCCCTGAACTGAGTCGAAATAGTTTACTGCTTCTATGTTTGAGTGACGTGTGTAAAACAGGTGTGTCTGCAAAGCAGCTTCCTTATTACTGGTCAAGGAGAGGCACTTTCCAGGGCTGTGTTTAAGGTCCACTTTTTTATGTCCCTCCCTTGTTAACTTTCCTCTGTCTTGTTTAAAATGATACATCATTGCTTACATTGCAGGAGTGCCCACTACTGGCAGAACCCTAGATGGGTTTAAATGTTACACACTAAGCCCGTGATCACTTGTGGGTAAATCAAGTTTGAGCACTGCAAGTTGTCACAATTGTTTTGCATTGTGGTCTATGGATCTGCCTGAAGTGTACAGTATGAATGGACTTGTTGCCTCTGTCAAAATCAAGGGGTCGAGGGTCTGTCGAAAAAAAACTTCCTTCATCCACTTGACGAAGTTGGACACATTTCAAAATGGCGGTAGGGATTCTCCTGAGTGGAAGTGCTTAGGGAAGTTCCCACGTCTAAAAGTGGAGTTAAACGCCCCTAGCTGTGTTTATTTGCTATTCAAGTGAAGTTGAAAATATTGTAAATATGAGTTCACAGCACATGGATGACTAAGAAAAGAGAGTTTTTTACATTGACAGGGGCATAAACACTGATCATGCTTGGGTGGTTCCATCTCTCAAGAAACCAAATCTTGATTCGGCTCCACTTAAAAAGTACAGGCCAATTTCAACCCTTCATCTCAAAAAGTAGTTTCACTTTAATAAACTTTATTTTATATAGCGCCTTTAAATGTTACTTCTCAAAGCACTTTACACAGACAAGAATACAATGAGAAAGTAAAATATTAAATTATTAGAGAAAAAGAATGTACTGATCAATTTTTCTGCCACAGTAAATGATAACATGGGACGCAATCTAGCAATATTTCTGAGATGAAAAAATGACGTTTTAACAGTGTTCTGGACATGAGGGTCAAATGTTAAATGAGCATCAAAGATCACCCCCAAGTTTCTTAATTTTGTTTGGAATTCCACATCAGAGCCATCAACATTAAACATTAAACTCAGAGGACTCAGAGTCGATCCCTGAGGAACACCAAATTTGACTGAGACAACTTTGGACTTGTGTCCACCCATGGCAACAAACTGCCTACGGTCTGTTAGGTAAGATTTAAACAAGTTTAATGCCATCTCAGTGATGCCAAACACAGATTCCATACGAGTGAGTAAAATCGAATGATCAACAGTGTCAAAAGCCGCACTGAGGTCAAGAATAATCAGAATTGACAGGCAACCGCAGCAATTAACAAATCATTAGTAACCTTCACTAATGCTGTTTCAGTGCTGTGATATTTGCGAAAGCCAGGTTGAAGGGGCTCAAACTAATTATTTAGTGCAAGATGAGTACAGTTGGGAAGCCACAGTTCGCTCGAGAATTTTGGCTAAGAAGGGGAGATTAGAGATGGGACGGTAATTATTGAAATTGTCCAAATCGACTTTTTTGGTACAGGAGTAACGGCAGCAATTTTAAAAGCAGCTGGTACCAGACCAGAGCGCAGTGAGTCGTTAAGAATACTCAAAACAACAGAGCTAACCGAGGGAAAGCATGCTTTAAGCAAACTAGTAGGTACAGGATCAACTATGGAGGTGGCAGCCTTCATTAGTGAAACTTCTTTGCCCAGAGATTTCAAATCAAGTGTGGAGAAATTTGGGAAAGTGTGCCTGAAAAATGAGAAGTACTGAGAACAGAACCAACTGAAACAGAAGTGATATTCATACAACTTCGCACCTTATCGATCTTAGAGCTGAAAAAAATCAAGAAACCCATCACAGAGATTCGCTGCAATGGGTTTATTGCATGAACTGTATCCCTTAAGCAGTGTGATGACTTGAAACAACTGCCTGGGGTTACTTTGGTTATTAACAATTATCAGCGAAAAATACTGGGACCTCAAGGAAGCAATCTCTGCCTTATATTCGTTTAAATGGTTCTTCCAAGCTTGGTGATGTACATTCAGACCAGAGAGACGCCACCTACATTCCATCTTACGACACACTGCCTTCTTAGAACGCAGCTCTTCATTATACCACAGAGCAGAGCGGTCATATGACACAGATCGAGATTTCATAGGGGCAAAAGAGTCCAACCCAGACAGGAGAGCAGAATTTAACACCGAAATTCTGTCATCCAGGGGGTCAGATAGAGAAAGACAACTTAAGGTGGAATCCATAAAGGCAAAGAAATCCAGAGGATCAATTGATTTCCATTTCCGATAATTTACCGTTCGAGCAGATGGGACTTTTTGAAGTGACATGTCCATATTAAAAAAGATAGCCAAGTGGTCAGACAACCCTAAATCTACAGAAGAAGGCTGTGACACAAACGAATCACTGGTAATAACTAGATCTAAAGTGTGACCGTTGTTATGAGTAGGGAAGTCCACGAGCTGATTCAGATCAAAACAGTCCAACAGAGACAGGAAGTCCTTTGTCATTACAGAGTCTTTTTTATTGCGTGGTTTTACAAATCCTGTCAGGGCGTGCTCTTTTTTTTGCCAGTGACTGGTTTGCTGCCACCCTACAACCCTCCAGGATCTCGGCCAGTTTCGTCAGGATTGTATCATGGCGCCACCTGAAGCGTCCCTGGGTCAGTGCCACTTTGCATCCTGATAAAGTGTGTTGGAGACTTGCCTTGGCGCTCCCGCACAGATGACAGCCCACCTCATCACCATACCACAGTGTGAGGTTCCTAGGGCATGGAAGGGTGTCGTAGGTCGCCCTCAACAGGAAACTGAGCCTGGATTGAGGCGTCCTCCAGATATCCGCCCAGGTAATATGCCTGTTGATGGTAGCATCCCATCTCGTCCAAGCTCCTTGCGTGCCCTGGGATATCGCCTTCAGATGGAAACGCTCCTTCTCCAGTCTGGTGATTTCGTCCACCACCAAGATCTTCTGCTGTCTCTTGGTGGCTTTGGACCAGAATTGCTGTGCTGCTCCCCAGCCCAGCCCAGCACGACTGGTCTGGACAGCCCCCATCACTTCTCTGTGTTGCAGACTGGCGATGGCGCGCTCCACCTCTGCTTGTGCCTTCCATTTGCGGCCTGTGCGGATGGGGACGTTCGCACTCCTTATGAGCGGGTCTGCTGAGTTCTTTAGTTCCAGCACAAGGCGAGCCTTTTCCTGCCCATATCCGAGGCTGATGGGTTTGATAGGGAGCTCCAGCATGCTCCGACCGAAGAGCCCTGCATCTGAAAAGCATCGGGGCAAGCCTAGCCACTTGCGGATGTAGTTGTTGGCTAGGCTATCCATTCTGCTGAAATGTGATGAAGCGATTTCACAGACCTTAAGGGGCCACAGGATACGTTGGTACAGGATGTGCTGATAGCACCACACCTTGTGCTTCCTGGGCAGTTGACTCTGCTCAATCTTTGCCAGACCTTCTGCGAGTTGTTTTTTGGCTATCTTTCCCATCTGCCTGTCTGACAAGTCTGCCGTGTACAGCCTCCCCAGGCTTCGCAGTGGTTTTTCGTCCAGCCGTGGAATGGGCTCCCCTCCTGCGACGAAGCTGTCCTGGACTTGCACTACACCTTTCCTTATTGACAGGCTTCTTTGATTTTTCCGCCTTGACCTTCATCCTCGCCCACGTGAGAAGCTCATCGAAGCGCCTGAGGAGCCTGTTTGTACAAGGAGCCGTTTGAAGGATGCCTGTCACATCGTCCATGTAACTCCTCAGGGGTGGTAGCCTCACACCCGATGGTAATTTGATACCTCCAACTACCTGCCTGGCCCCTATGAGGATTACCTCGAAAGCCATCACAAACAGGATGGGGGAGATGGCGCACCCCATCGCAATTCCACGTTCTAACTGCTGCCATCCTGTCGTGTAGCCCTCTAGTGTGAAACACGTGTAGGTTGCTGAAATATCTGGCGATGATGTTCTTTACACCAGTGTTTCTCAACCGGGGGTACGCGGACCCCAAGTGGTCCGTGGCATAATTGCAGGGGGTCCGTAAAACCATTTAAAAATATATATATATTAAATATCCTAAATTTATTTTTTAGCTTTATTGTTTAGTATTACTAAAACCAGAATTAAGGTTGAAATTACAAATTATTTTAAATGACCTCATTTATTTTTGCCGCGATTTGCCGCCATTTTACTCAATCCAGTATGTTTACAGCGCGTTGATTTCAGTCAGAGACCCCTCTTCACATAGGGGAGAGCAGCAATCATGGACAGGTGGCTTAAAAAAAATGATGGGCCATCTACCAGCGGGTCTGACACAAGACAGGAAAATTCCAGCCCACCAGAAAAGCGAATTAAAAAGGACAGACCAAAAGCACGTCAATATCAAGACAGTTACAAAATGTTTGGGTTTACCATGACAACGACTGAGCCTCCACAGCCATTATGTTTTCTGTGTGGTGAGGTCCTGTCTAACCACGCAATGAAACCATCCCATTTACAGCGACATCTGACAACGAGACATGCTTCATATGTAGGTAAATCTGCAGACTTTTTTTACAGAAAACTTTCCGAATTTCGGAAAAGTCAAGACACACTAAAAGAGGCAACACAGATGAACAGTTCTTCCCTGCTTGCTTCATATGAGGTATCTTTGCTTGTAGCCAAATCGAAAAAACCATACTCAGTTGCTGAGGAATTAATTGTGCCAGCAGCTGCCATCCTAGCAGAAACAATGTTAGACAAGAAGGCAGCAGATGCAATTAAAACGGTGCCTTTATCCAACGACACTGTATGCCGTCGGATTGATGATATGTCTGCGGATATCCTTGCGCAAGTGGTGGAAAAATTAAAGCGGTCTGACTATTTTGCTTTGCAATTAGATGAGTCAACTGACGTTAGTGGCAAATCACAACTGGTAGCGTTTGTTCGCTTCAAGGACACAGATAATATCACCGAACATATTCTTTTCTGCAAGCCAATGCTGGCCAGAACTACCGGCGAGGATGTTTTTAATGTTGTGGACTCTTTTTTCACGGAGCACTCGTTGAACTGGCAGCGCTGCTCACATATCTGCACGGACGGTGCAGCGTCAATGACGGGGCGCACCCGTGGATTCCTCGCACGCGCAAAACAGGTAAACCCTGGCATTAAGACAGTTCACTGCATAATTCACAGGGAAGCTTTAGCTTCAAAACGTATGTGCCCCAAATTACACAAAGTCCTTAATGATGCTGTTAAAATCATCAACTTCATTAAATCCCGACCTGTAAATGCCAGATTGTTTGAAAAACTATGTGATGGAGCAAATTCTGAACACCAGCAATTATTGCTTCACACTGATATACGCTGGCTCTCAAGGGGAAAAACACTCCAGAGACTGTTTGAGTTACGGGATCAAGTCAGTGACTTTCTTACTGAGCACTTGCATTCACTTGCACCACTGCTGAAGAACAACAGCTGGCTGGCATATTTAGCTTACCTGGCAGATGTTTTCAGCAGGCTGAATGACTTGAACTTGGAATTGCAAGGAAAAGACACAACTGTCCTACACCTGTATGATCGAGTTTCAGGGTTCATGAAGAAAATTGAGCTCTGGTGTCAGAAATGCCAGAATGGGGATGTCAGTAGTTTCCCTCAGCTGGACATGTGCCTTGTTAATGCTAGAGCTGAAAAAGTGAGCATTCTGCAGACAGTACAGGCACACTTGGACAAAATTTCCTCTGAGTTCAGATCATATTTTCCTGACATTGAGGTTCATAATTCTGCACTTGACTGGATAAGGAACCCTTTTGTGGCTACCTGCACCCAGACCGCTCCTGTTACTCTCCAGGAAAGACTTATTGATTTGTCCTCAGATAGGGGTTTGAAAATAATGTTTTCAGAAACATCACTGACACAGTTTTGGTGCAATGTTGAAAAGGAGTACCCTGATGTTGGGAAACATGCTCTGTATGAACTGCTGCCTTTTGGATCAACCTATCTGTGTGAGGTCACATTTTCAGCCATGGCACACATAAAAACAAAACAGAGAAACAGACTCAGCTTGGAGAGGAACCTTATTGCTGCTGTTGCTACACTTCACCTCAGGATGCAAAAGCTTATTTGTGATAAACAGGTGCAAATTTCACATTAAACAAAAGATTCAAGCAAAATAACATTCAGATGGATGTGTTAAAAAGTAAAAGCCAAATTAGATAGATGGCAGTGTTGAAACTGTTCCATGTGTTGAAAGAGAATGTTGTTCCAAAGAATTGGTTGTAGATGAAGCATGTGTTGTGTAATTTTAATGCAGTAAAATGAAATTTTTGTATTAAAAAGTGTAAATTTTACAAAAGAAAGTAACATTCAAATGGACGTTGTTAAAATATTAATCTCAAATTGGACATTAATGGACATGTAATGTTTACAGAATGCAGTAGAATATTGTTCTGAAATTGACAATGTTGTTGTGATTGATTGTGTAATGTGTTGTGCCATTTCAATGCAATCAAATTAAATGGCCAGATGCAATTCTAGTTGCCAGTCATTAAAAAAAATGTAATTACTTAACTTGCATTCACTGATATTGCACTCATAGCGTTTAACTGTGAAAAGCATTGTGGTTGGAAAGAAAACAGTGGATGGCAGATGAGAACTGGGGTAGGGGGTCCATGAGGCTGTTTTCAGATATTATGGGGGTCCAATACTCCAAAAAGGTTGAGAAACACTGCTTTACACAACCTGGGACATGGAAGAACTCCAAAGCGAAATCAATCAGCCTGTGTGGAACTGAGCCATATGCGTTGGCCAGGTCCAACCAAACCACATGCACATCACTCTTCTCTCTCCTGGCGCGCTGGATCTGCTCCCAAATCAGTGAAGAGTGCTCAATGCATCCTTGAAAGCCGGGAATTCCAGCCTTTTGGCAGCTTGTATCGATGTACCCATTTGCCATGAGAAAGTTGGTCATTCTCTTTGCCAGAACAGAGAAGAAAACCTTTCCCTCTACGTTCAACAAGGCAACACTTCTGAACTGGCTGATGGTCTGGGAGTTCTGCTCCTTGGGAATAAATACGCCGACGGCTTGCTGCCACTCTGCTGGGACTTGCTGCTTCCTCCAAGCTGTTTTCATTAGCTTCCATAGTGCCTTTACTACCTGCGGGCAGTTCTTGTAGAGCTTGTATGGAAGCCCATTCGGCCCTGGGGCTGATGCTGACCTTGCCTTCCTGATTACCTCCTCCACTTCTCGCAACTTAGGTGGCGAACTGTCGAATGGTAAAGTTGGGGGGGCTGGCCGTGGTACATACCCTGGAGAACCTAGCTGTGATGTTCATTTGCTGTCACTGTACTGGCTCTTGATGTGTTGCTCCAGGTCCTCCTTACTGACGTTCAGCTTGCCGCTTCTCTTTTCGTCCAACAACTGCCGGGCATACTTGAAGGGATCTCTGAAAAAGCTGGTTCTCTCTTTCTCTCTTCTCTTCCTCCTCCTCCTTATCCTCTCCACTCTCCTCAGCCTGGCGAGGTTTTGCCTGACCTCGTCCCACAGGACCTTCAGGCCTTCCTTCTCCTGAGATGCAGCCTTCCTCCAGTTCCGACGGAGATGGCGCCTTGCTTTAACTAGCTGTTCGATCTCTCTCTCTCTTCTTCCTTTGGCTGGGGCTGTGGGCTCTTTCTTACTGACCTCACCAAACCTCTCTCTGCATACCTCGAAGATGATGTCCCCAATGATGTTCAGTTTGCTCTCGACGCTCCCTCTTAACGCCAGCTCCAACAGTTGGCTCACGTCAGCATCCAGACTCTGCCACGACGCCCGGTCATTTGCTTTTGGCCACTTGATCTTTTCGCGCCTACCTGGCTGCTTTGTTACTGGCTTTGTCGGGTGTGCCTCTGGTGGGCTGGTGTCCTCGTGGTCGCAGGGTACTTTCTCCATCATGGGATTTCTTTCTGCCACCTCAGGAGACTCAGCACCATTGGGTCCTGCAGCACTGTGGTTGCACTCCCGGCTTCTGGACCCTGTCGTCTGACCTGCTTCCTGAGCAGTGCGAGGTTGCTGGTCTGCCTGTTTCAAACACTTCATCTTCCCTTGATGGATACGCAGTCCCCTGCTTGACGTCACCTTCTCCCATCCACACGCACACTTCCGGAGGATTTTCTCGTTGTCGTTATTCGGTCCTGTCGTTGCCTTTTGATCCGTCCTTGTGGGCCCATCTTCCATCCCGCCTCTCGGTGGACCCTCGGGCTGTTTTAGATAACATATTAGAGTGATTTTTGAAGGATCATGTGACACTGAAGACTGCAGTAATGAGACTGAAAATTCAGCTTTGCATCAGAGAAATAAATTAAATTTTAAAGGATATTAAAATAGAAAACCATTATTTTAAATTGTAATAATTGTAAATGGTTTTTTTTTCTGTATTTGTGATCAAATAATTGCAGGCTTGATGTGCATAAAAGACTTAATTAAAAAAACATAAAAAATAGTAATGTCCAAATTTGTTGACCGATACTGTACATACTATTATATATACTATTGTTGCATAATTATCAAAAATGTTAGAATAATAAAGTCCTTTCATATGTTTCATTGTTGTCAGCCTACACTTCACATAATAGACCTGTAAGTGGCGCCTGGGCTTCATTTAACCAACTATGATAGTTTGATCAAATGGTAAATGGTGTATCATTATACATAGACTAAATACAAGTGACTTGGATACTACTTAACATTAATGTGACTTTTGGTGCTTTTGTGAACTGCTTTGTAGTCAAAATAACATCCATTGTTTCAACAACACTGATTCAGATCACTTCATAAATGTAAATTCATCTGTCCATGTCATTTTCAAACGATTTATGGAAAATTACTGCTCAACTTCACATTGTTCAATGAAATTTGAGCATGTTGTGCCAGATGATGATTGCTCGGTGTATTAAGACAAACAGACATCAATGAATTATGTAATATTTTAAAATATGTAATACGTTGTGGATTTTTAATTGAATCGACACACTACCTACCGCACTCACTGAAAGAACTATATTTGATTGATTTGATATTGCACTTTTGATTGATTTTGACCCCATAGGAGGTAAATAGGTGAGGAAGCACGACCTGGTCATCAGGTTCCTCGGCGGGGCGAGAAGGTTAAATCCTCCTCGCTCTCACTCCATATCCTCTTGGGATTTGTCTCTGGTGCTTAGAGCACTCCAGAATGCCCCATTTGAGCCTTTGCAGTCAGCTGAGTTGAAAGTCTGTCGATGAAGACATTTCTCCTGGTTGCATTGGCCTCCATTAACCCTCTGGGGTCTGAGGGGTTTTTGGGGTCCTTGAGATGTTCTGACATGCCCTGACATTTGTGCTTTTTTCAGTTGCTAATAAACATATTAATGGCAAAGGTGTAAATTCACTCTATTTAGCACAAACAGGGCTACCATAATATGTGAACAACTTGCATGTACATGTTTGTATTTTTGATAGAATAATGTTTATGCATGGTTTTTTCAAAAACAAAAAACTAAAGTTTCTGAAATAAGGCCATAAAACACATTCTAAATATATGTAAATAAGACTTTTGACTAATGGATGACGTTGCCTAGAATTTTTTCTTCAAAATTATGTGAAAATCATCCTGCCTAATCATTCACATAACACAATACATTGATTTAAATCTTGTAAAACACTTTTTGTTTGGAAAGGCCATATGCGGGTGGGCGTGATTCACACCTGCGGAGTCAATGGGGCCCGCATAATGAGGCTGCATACGTAATGAGCCTTTCATTCAGGTGTGTGACTGAGCCACAAGAATGCAAGGACAATATATAACTGGTTTGTTGTTTTTTTTCCACAAATTTTGCTTGCAAATTGTACAATATCCAAGGTAAACATTTCTAGTAATTGTGCAGTTAATTGTTCTCATACTGTATTTTCAGATTTTGAATATATTCTCTTCCCAAATGTGTCACTAATAAAGCATAATAAAATTATTTAAAGAGAAGGCTTATTATGACCTTTTAAGATTTTGTTAACATCTATATATATATATATATATATATATATATATATATATATATATATATATATATTTTTTTTTTTTTTTTTAGGTTTTTTTTTTTTTTTTAGGTTATACAATTACAACAACATTTAAAATTGTAACAATATTTCCAGTGTAATCTTTCTTTGTATTCGCGATTCATATTAAAACAGTATTTTTGCCAGCTGTAGTAGCTCCACAACAGCGCGCATCTGTGCGTTCATTCATTCATAGAAACGCGATTCATATTTAAACAGTATTTTTGCCAGCTGTAGTAGCTCCACAACAGCACGCATCTGTGCGTTCATTCATTCCGATTAGAACAAAGCAAACAGAACTGACCTATTCCTCAGCGGGATCCGTTTGCTCCTCGAAATGATACTTCCAGAACTTCTGAGGTAAATTTTTGCAGGATTATTATCAAGATAGTATTATTCCTCACAGCATCGTAAAGTACATAAGTCTGAAAGTGAACTCGCGGTGTGTGTTATCCAGCTGATGTGGGCGTTTCAAAGGTTTGTTTGGATCGCCTCACATTTGCGTTTGAATAGCGCGCGCTCTCCGTGGGCGGAGCACATTAAAACTTAATTAGCTGAGATGAGAACGACTGACATCTCTCTCTTTGCATACATATTACATAAACTGTGAATATTTGTTTTTTATAAAAATTACTTCATTTAAAAGAAGAGAATTCAAGCTTCATGCCTGTGTGACTGTATGCCTGTTTGACTGAGTATTCGCTGAGTTACAGTTCATTTTCGGACGCGTTTCAGAATTTCAGAAATCACTGACGGAGAGTAGGCAGAACTCGCATCATGTTTATTTTTCTTTATTTGGCGAAAAGCACAACACTTTGTTTTTATTATGAGCATACACAAAAAAAATACACACTAAACAGGATCGATTGATGTATGACACAAGCATATAAGATAAAAATTAATTTTTTTTTTTTTTTTTTTGCACTCATACGGAAAAAAACGAGCCTATCGCGCCGGCGCGATAGCCGACCTCAGGGGGTTAAGAGGGTAGGGGACCTTTAAACATTTTCAGTTGACGATTCGTGCCTGGAATTCGTGTCGGCTGACTCTCACGTGATCCTGAGAAGGTTCCCACCACTCCCTTCAGGGACCAGGTGGTGAACCTGCAATTGCTGCCCCTGGAGGAGGCAAAACCAGCCCTAGCTTTGCTTTGTCCTGTCCACGCTTTGCGCCTGTACGTGGATCGAACGCAAAGCTTTCGGACCTCAGACCAGCTCTTTGTCTATTATGGAGGCCAGCAGAAGGGAAAGGCTGTCTCCAAGCAGAGGATGGCCCACTGGATAGTGGATGCCATTGCCTTGGCCTACCAAGCCCCAGGTGTGCCCTGCCCGCTCGGGTTGAGAGCTCACTCTACTAGAAGTGTTGCATCCTCCTGGGCGCTGACACGCTGCGCCTTGCTGACAAATATCTGTTGAGCTGCATGCTGGATGACACCTAACATGTTCACTAGCTTCTATAGCCTTCTTGTAGAGCCAGTATGTTCCTGTGTTCTCACCTCAAATGGGTAGAAACGCCAAGAGCCCCCTGCTTAGTGTCAGCTTGCTGTGCCAATACATGTGCTTAGATTGCTCCAGTAGAGTTCCCTGATGGGCAAACCCTGTGAGTTTCTTCATCACCCTCGGCAGCTGGACGTGGTGGAGCGTTTGGCGCCAGGCCTACATTTGTTGTATCCATGAGAACCGGTGCTAGTCTGGGTGCCCATATGTCATTCCCCCGAGGGGATCCCATATGTGTATTCTTCCACGTAATAGCTCCTAATCGGAAGCAAGTGTCTTTCCCTTGATATAGTTAGCTCTGTCGACTAACTAGGTCGAAGCCACCCCAAAGACATTCCATATGTAGTACGACCCTAGTGGTGTAGTCCATGTGAGCAGTTCCACATTTACATCCCAGGCAGGATGTGGCTTCTGCAGCGTTCCAGCAGAAAACTTAACGGACACGGATTTTCTCACAGAAAAGGGAAGTAATTCACGTCGTAATTCTGTCATCCTGGCACGACTGAATCTGACACTTTGAATTTATGCATAAACCCTGCAACACAGCCTACTGAGGATGAGTCCACCTGAGCAGAAAGATGTAACACTGGTTCTGAAGAGCAAGATGCGGAGGTTGCAGCAAGCTCTGGCAGGATTGTATCTAGGGAAACATGGCAGCATGCATGCGGACAGGTGCTGCTGTCGCCGTATACTCAAACAATGCTACCAACCACGCAAAACCCTATTTTTCGTACAAAACTGTCTCACGCCATCTCATACCATCAAGGCAAAGTGCTACGATCACAAAAAGTCTGTTTGTAGCAAGTTTAGTCTTTGTGCTACTCCTACTGTCTGTGCGATGTTGTTGTGCCGGTTCAGCTGGACTTGGAAAGTCTCAGCACGGCATCAGACCAAACGCATCGAGCCAACATGCTATTTACGAAGCTCTGCAAAACAAAGGCCAAGCTACCCTGCCAAATCATACAGGTTTCCGAAGGAAAATAAAATCAAGACGACCCTACCAGGATATCCTTTTGCTGTTGACTATCCTTCTCTTGGCTGGAGATGTAGAGCCTAACCCTGGTCCGCACGGAGCCGGTATTGGTGACGCCGTCCTCTCCATAGACGCGTACGGCTGTCGCCTGGGACCTGCCCTGGATTGCCGGTGGGATGGCAGCCGCTGTCAGGGGTCTGAACGTGGGAGGAAGCCGAAGATCACGCGGGTGCTCGTGGATGGCACCAATGGACAGCATGCTGCAGTCTTCCCTGGATGCGCTGAATCCATGTGTGGCCTCCGGTTTGGATTCCACCTTACACGGAGCGACACGTGAGGAACACTCCGCAACTTTGACGCATGCCAGTGGTGAGCTTTCATCATTCATGTCTCCGATGCTGGGGATCTCTACACCGGTAATGCGGCCTATTCGTGATAAATGAAAACTTACTGATCTCAATCCAGCTATCAGGAAACATCGTAAGTTTACATTTTTTCAAACTTTAAACCAGGCAAAAATTCTATGGGACCCACGCTCCAAACCAAGGGGATTATTAGGCGGACATATTAATGTCCGTAGTATGGTCTCAAAGAGCGATCAAATGGAACATCTACTAAATAATTCCAACCTGGATTTTCTTGGTGTCTCAGAAACGTGGTTAAGTAAATATTCCCCAGAGGCTGCTGTTAATGTATCTGGATACAATGTTTTCAGAAAGGACAGAGACAAAGGGCGAGGGGGAGGCGTGCTAATCTATGTGAAAGACACAATCAAATGTAATCTGATTGAATGGTCGCCTGTATTAGATATTGAATGCCTTGGACTGAACGTTTGGCTATTATCAGCAGGTTCACACTGAGCACATGTGACAGACGTGACAGAGTCTGGAGATGCCGTGGAGAACGTTCTGCTGCCTGCAACATCTGTGAAGAGCACAGGGCGCTAGTGGCGAATTTGCCAATCTTGGTGTTCTATGGCAAATGCCAAGCATCCTGCACGGTGTTGGGCTGTAAGCACAACCCCCACCTGTGGACGTCGGGCCCTCATACCACCCTCATGGAGTCTGTTTCTGACCGTTTGAGCAGACACATGCACATTTGTGGCCTGCTGGAGGTAATTTTGCAGGGCTCTGGCAGTGTTCCTCCTGCTCCTCCTTGCACAAAGGCGGAAGTAGCGGTCCTGCTGCTGGGTTGTTGCCCTCCTACGGCCTCCTCCACGTCTCCTGATGTACTGGCCTGTCTCCTGGTAGCGCCTCCATGCTCTGG
Organism: Squalius cephalus; assembly: GCA_022829025.1. Taxonomy (NCBI): domain Eukaryota; kingdom Metazoa; phylum Chordata; class Actinopteri; order Cypriniformes; family Leuciscidae; genus Squalius; species Squalius cephalus. The sequence goes on along the minus strand of CM040807.1, from coordinate 4,352,672 downwards.
ACACTTTCTTTCTTTCTTTCTTTCTTTATTAATTTATATAGCACAGTTTAATACAACTCGCGTTGCCCAAAGTGCTTCACAGTAACAAAGTAAAAACACAGAACAATAGAATAAATAAACATATCACATAAAAAAGACATATAATAAGCCAGTTAAGAAAGCTCTCCATTAGAGTTTAAGAGATGTTGTTTTAGCATGGCTTTGAACATGGATAAGGTTTTGGCAGATCTAATCGATTGAGGAAGGTCATTCCATAGTTTTGGAATGGACACTACGCTGACAAACACAGCAAACCTTCTTGCCACAGCTTGCACTGATGTGCCATTCTGGATGAGCTGCACTACCTGAGCCACTTGTGTGGGTTGTAGACTCCGTCTCATGCTACCACTAGAGTGAAAGCACCGCCAGCATTCAAAAGTGACCAAAACATCAGCCAGAAAGCATAGGAACTGAGAAGTGGTCTGTGGTCACCACCTGCAGAACCACTCCTTTATTGGGGGAGTCTTGCTAACTGCCTATAATTTCCACCTATTGTCTATTCCATTTGCACAACAGCATGTGAAATTGATTGTCAAGCAGTGTTGCTTCCTAAGTGGACAGTTTGATTTCACAGAAGTGCGATTGACTTGGAGTTACATTGTGTTGTTTAAGTGTTCCCTTTATTTTTTTGAGCAGTGTATATATATACTGTATCTACTTTATACTGTAATTAAGTTGAGGGTTGATGAGGTGAACAATATATTGTCTGTTTGAGGGTATGCCCATATTGTTTTAAAATTTCTGCTGTATTTATTACATTGCTACTGTATTTTATAGTGTATCTTTGTTGACTTTTGTATTTTAGGGTGCCTGTTAAGACCTGGCTAGGGACAACAGATGGAAACTAGCACTTGTAGCTAACTCTGGCTTGTTTACAGCAAGTAACTTGTCTGTTGATCAATGAGCATTGTCCCTATCAAATAAAATAAAAATAAATAAAAAATAAATAAAAATCTCCTTTAATGCACAGTTTCAGAGCTGTTATTAGATCCATGCCCATTAATGCAGTTCCTTTGTCCACTACATAGAAGTTCACAGAGCATTTGCGGCAGTTTTTTATTACTGTTGCATGCAAGCAGCCAATCACATTAATTAGAGTTCGCGAGTCAGTGACTAAGCTGGCTTTAGAGGTACTTCCCCAAAGTAATCATCAAACATGCTCTTAGGCAGAACTGAGACAGAAGTACCAGTATCAACAGTCAGTGTAACAGGCCTCTGAATCGCACCAGCTTTGACTTGAACAGTACAGTGCCGTTTAGCGCTTACATTCTTATCTTGTAGTAACACAACAGTAGTGTGTACGTAGGCATTACTACTTCATGCACTACAGACACGTGCAAAATGTCCTTTTTTCTTGCAATTTTTACAGGTTACCTTGACTGCTGGACATTCTACTGCATTTGCAAGATGTTTATCTTATCCGCAGCGAAAGCAGGTATGTGCTCTCCAGCAGATTCAACTTGTTGTGAAATTGTAACAGCATCAGCTAATGTTAACTTATGCAATCGTGGGTCGCCACGTCACTAAAATGATGATGTTAATTTTATTATTGTTAATTATAAACAATTATAACAGACAATGTTAATTACATATTTACTTTATTACTAACTTAACACACATGCAACTCATGCTCATCATTCTTCTTTTCTACTCTCCTATTCATATTCATATTCCCCTCTTAATACCTACTTCCCCCTAGTGGTTTCAGTACGAATTGCACTGAATAACAGGACACCATAAATGGTTTTATTCAGTTCTGGAATGTTGTCAGTCTGGGTTTGTTGTTTGTAAACTGAAAGCATTATTGCACTTTTATTGTTCTGTTCTCATCCTCATGTACATTTGTAAGGTGACAGTACACAATTTAAGTCTTTGGACAAAAAAATAATTTTGAGGTAGAAAAATCAACATTTCTCTTATTTGATCAGGTGAATGAATATTAAATGGCATAACTGGAATAATCTGAATCAGCGGATTGTTTAATTTATATATAGCAATTATTCTGTACACTGTTAAAAACACCTATAAATATACTGATGTGAAACATGAAATGGACAATCACGTACACACACAGACACACAAACTGATCTTACTGTCTATATGAGGATTTATTACACGTTTATTCTGACATTATTTCAGTGACAGAAATTCAGCTGTAATAATTAAGCAATATTTATCAAGCAGCTCAAAGTATTACAGGTAAAATCTCTCTACGGTCTATTCTGATGCATCAACACAGTTTCACTGATGATTTATAAACATAAAACCCAGGATAGAGTGGCTGAGTGAATGTGGTCTGGACTGTGTGGATGAGGCTCATTGTGTCCGAGACGCTGTAGAAGGAGAGAGTTCCTGCACAGTGATCCACAAACACTCCTATTCTACGGCTGATGGACACTGCAGGAAGATCAGTCGCTTTCTTATTGTGTCTGAATGAGTAACTGGAGGGAGTGCAGTACAAACTCCAGGACTGATCATTCCCTCCAAACACACACTCAATGCCCCGTCCCTTCCTGCTGATGCTCTTATATGACACTGATATATACACACCATTATTCCCACTCCACTCAATCTCCCAGTAACAGCGTCCACTCACACTCTCTCTACACAACACCTGCAGATATCCATCAAATCTGTCGGGATGATCAGGATACGGCTGCTCTATGTCAGTATTAGTAATCACTCTGTTCTTCTCAGACAGACTGAGGCGTTTATTCACTGTGTTCAGATCCAAAGTGAGCTGATGGGAATCTGATGGAGAGAAATCAGGATCACATCAGAATCAGGAATTATGAATCTGTCTGATCTTTTAATGTAGCTGAACTCTTCATGACTAAATGTTCAGTGCATCAGCAGTGTCTCAGTACAGCTGACCAGATATCCTGTGCGCATTATCATTTACATGATCAATTATTAAACTCATAAATCATGATTTCTTTCAGCTTCTACAGGAAGAACAAGAACACACTCAGTGAGTTTTTCTGCTAGTTTTCTTAGTCACTTACATTGTAGGAAGTCGTTCCTGGTTTTGGGATTCATGTTGGTGAATGTGACTGTGGAAATAAACAGACATGAACAGTGTGAAGAAAAATGTGAAGATAAAGTTAATCAATTTCTAAGACATTTCTAATGTGATGTTTTTCATGATATTAGATGATGTTGGACTCATTTCTGAGAGCAAATGAATCTCCAAGGGCCTCATTTATAAAACACATATATTGGATTTGATCCCAAATTCCATGGATTCCATCCTACATCAATAAATACACCATATTGCCAAAAGTTTTGAAATGTCTGCCTTAACATGCACATGAACTTTAATGACATCCCATTCTTAATCCGTAGGGTTTCATATAGAGTTGGCCCACTCTTTGCAGCTATAACAGCTTCAACTATTTTGGGAAGGCTTTCCACAAGGTTTAGGTTTAGGGTGTTCATGGGAATTTTTGACCATTCTTCTAGAAGCACATTTGTGAGGTCAGGCACTGATGTTGGACGAAAAGGCCTGGATCGCAGTCTCCTCTCTAATTCATCCCAAAGGTGTTCTATCGGGCTGAGGTTGCAGGCCAGTCAAGTTCCTCCACACCAAACTCGCTCATCCATGTCTTTATGGACCTTGCCTTGTGCACTGGTGCAGTCATGTTGTAGCAGGAAGGGAACATCCCCAAACTGTTCCCACAAAGTTGGGAGCATGAAATTGTCCAAAATATCTTGGTATGCTGAAGCATTAAGAATTCCATTCACTGGAACTAAGGGTCCAAGCCCAACCCCTGAAAAACAACCCCACACCATAATCCCCCCTCCACCAAATTTTACACTTGGCACAGTGCAATCAGGCAAGTACCATTCTCCTGGCAACTGCCAAACCCAGACTGGTCCATCGGATTGCCAGACAGAGAAGCGTGATTCGTCACTCCAGAGAACAGGAGGAAATTTCACGAATGGCTTTATTGCACAGGTGGCAGCCTATCATGGTACCACGCTTGAATTCACAGAGCTCCTTAGAGCGACCCATTCTTTCACAAATGTTTGTAGAGGCAGTCTGCATGCCTAGTGCTTGATTTTATACACTTGTGGCCATGGATGAGATTGGAACACCTGAATTCAATGATTTGGAGGGGTGTCCCAATACTTTTGGCAATATAGTGTATACATATGCTTGTCCATGATGATGAGTGCCAAACCTCTGAACCATCAAGGGATTTTTGTGACCGTTCTGTAGGTGAAAATGAATGCTTGTTCACATCCCATTTGCATTTTAGGTGAACTGTGATTTATAAAGTGGTATGCATTTGCAAACATTTTTTGTCCGTAGAGATGTTTTATAAATTGTAGAAGCATTCCTGAAATTGTTGAACATTCACATTCAGGATCATTCTACGCACGTGTTTATAAACGAGGCCCAGGACTTTACCTCTGTCAGAGATCTTCTTGAGCTCCTCTTTGCAGAAATCCTCCAGTTTGACTTTCAGCTGATTGACAGATTCTCTCACGCCTTCAAAAGAAGAGAGAGAACTGAAGGGAACGTCATTTACATCTGTAGATTCAGGAGGGGCTGAGAGAGACTGGAAACTCTACAGAAAACATAAATCAAAACTCATCAGCTCCACACTTCACTCAATAACCTGCACTACTATCAGATCTGTGCAGCTCTTGTTGACTTGATTTATCTTCAGTAATTCAGCTCAATCCAGCACTTTCACACAATCAGAGACTTTCTTATAATATTCATTATGTGGCAAACATAGTGTTTGCCAGTACACTTTGGCACACTTTTAAAATATACTTATTATGGAAATAATATAATTAAAAAGTTATACTCAAGTGCAGATTGAATGTAATGTTCCCTTTCGGCCGCTACACCAGAGGTCTATGAAAGGACCATCATCTCTCATGGCACATCAGTTGCCTGGAGATGTTAGCAGTGTTTCTAGCTCTGAGACATTTCCTTCAGGACCTCAGAGGCCATCGTGTTCTAGTATGAACAGACAATACGTCGGTGGTCTCAGCCTGTCTGATAGACATTTCTGGCTGGATAAAGGACCACTATCTTCAACTAAACCTTGCGAAGACAGAGCTGCTTGTGGTCCCTGCCAACCCAACACTACACCACAACTTCTCCATTCAGCTAGGTTCGTCATCCATAACTCCATCAAAGTCAGCCAGGAACCTTGGAGTTGTTATTAATGATCAATTGAACTTCACAGACCACATTGCTAGAATTGCCCGGTCCTGCAGATTTGCCTTATACAACATCAGGAGGATCAGGCCTCCTCTCCTCACAAAATTGCACTGGTTGCCAGTTGCCGCTCGCATCAAATTCAAGTCACTGACGTTTGCCTACAGAACAACCACTGGCTCTGCTCCCTTTTACCTAAACTCATTACTTCAGACTTATGTGCCATCCAGAAACTTGCGCTCTGCAAGTGAACGCCGTCTTGTGGTGCCATCTCAAAGAGGCACAAAATCCTGCCAAACTCTGTAATGTAATGACCTGCCAAACTGGCAGAGGTGGCTGACCCAGAGGCTTTGACTGTACTGCGGAGCTGGGGGGCATAATCTCTCCGAATGCCCAATTCGTCTTCCCTGTCCTATGGTGAGTGTACTGAAGAATCCCATTACAAATTAAAAACCTTCATCTCCGGAAACCTCTGCCACTAACTCCACAGCCCGACGACCGCTACCCAGACAATCTACCAGGTCCAGTTGGTGACTGGACGACCACTGTGCCACAAATATGTTCGCTACAGCGCCGGTTCCATCGAACTACGGGTCGGTCAGCCCCCTTCAGTGACGCCTTCTGCCCTAAAAGAGCCTCTTTGCTGCCTCCAAATCAGCCATGGGATTGCGCCATCGATCTGATGCCGGGTGAGCCAGTGCCCCACGGTAACATTTATCCTTTATTACTCCCCGAACAGAAGGCCTTGGAGGAGTATGTAGAAGAGGCCTTCCAACAAGGCTACATCCAGCCTTCTATGTCCCCTGCTGCTTTGAGTTGCTTCTTCGTGGCAAAAAAGGACGGAGGCTTGCAGCCTTGTATTGATTACCGCTCCCTGAACAAGATCACCAGCAAATTCCTCAATCCTCCTCCCCTCGTCCCAGCTGCACTAGAACACCTCCGTGGAGCCAAGGTGTTCACCAAGTTGGAACTCCGCAGCACATATAAACTCATCCAGGTACGTGAGAGGGACAAGTTGAAGACCGCCTTTGTGACCCCTACTGGACACTAGGAGTACCTCGTCATGCCGTATGGTCTGGTAAACGCCCCCTCCGTATTCCAGGATTTCATGCATGAGGTGCTCCGGAAGTATCTCCATTGCTTTGTTCTTGTCTACATAGATGACATCCTCATCTACTCCCAGAGCATGGCCGACCATCGCCACCACGTTGCGGAGGTCCTGAAATGCCTGAGGGAATTCCACCTGTTTCACAAGGTTGAGAAATGCTCCTTCCACCAACCCTCAGTGCAGTTCCTTAGTTACCACATCAGTGACACGGGTATCCAGATAGAAGAAGGGAAGGTGGAAACCATCAAGAACTGGCCCACACCATCCACCATCAAAGAGCTCCAGTGTTTCCTTGGCTTCGCCAATTTCTACCGAAGGTTCATCCATGGCTACAGCTTCATCACCAATCCTCTCACCAGTCTGCTGAGAAACAAGCCCAAGTCTCTGTCCTGGTCACCATCTGCCAACCAATGTTGTTTTCGTCAACGATGACGATAACGAAATGATTTTGTTGACGCACCTTTTTTTTATGACAACGCGACGATGACTAGCTAAAAATGGCTCTAAGGTGACTAAAACATGACGAGACGAGTTTTCGTTGACGAGACGAGACGGAACGAAAATGATTATAAGTCTGACGTTCACAATGCATGTCATTTCTGCCTATTTTGCGTGAAATCTGTCTGTTTTGAGCTAAAAAAGTATCAGCAATGCTGCCGCTTCCTATCCTTGTTTTGGGTACGCCCACCACCCGGCTGCCGCCATGCCGCGCACCAGATTCCACACAACAACAACACACCTGCGGCTGCGGCTAGTCACTCGCCACACATCTTCGATATGAGGCGCCGGACTGGACAAAAGCGAAACGAACTGCGCGAGCGAGCGAAAGTGCGCGAGAGAGACCGAAAGTGCGCGAGAGAGACCGAAAGTGCGCGAGAGAGACCGAGTGGGTCTGCGCGCGAGAGAGACCGAGTGGGTCTGCGCGCGAGAGAGAGTTTAATAGGCTAATTAGTACAAAATAATATAGAATTATTATATAACTTAGATTATAACATAAATTATAACATAAATTTTTATTTAACTAATTATATAATAAAGCCACAATTGCCAAAGTAAGAATGTTTTTATTCCTGATTTTTTTTGGAGTAAAACAGTGATTCCACTGTTACCCCTTTATCTGTGTGTAATGTTGTAGTAGCTCAAAGTTTTTTGCTGTTTAAACTGTAAACCATTCCTTTATTACTGTGATTACTGGTGAAAATAGCCAATGTGCTGAAATTTTTGAAGAGCATCAATTCATGGAAAAAATATAACTTGAAATATTGGGGATAAAAGGTTTCTGCCCAATGCGACAATGAAGTACAGCTTGGCAGCACTACATCTCCATCAATGAGAAAGTCTAGTTTATTATGCAAAGGTTTTAAGGTTAACTGTTGTTTTATGAATTGCAACACTTGCTACAACCTGTCAAACCTAAGCCCATTTCCAATACTTTTTAACCTAAAATCATTTGTTAAAGACTACTTTTTTTTTTTTTTTTTTTTTACTAAAATTGACTAAAACTTGACTAAAACCTTTTTGCGTTTTTGTCGACTAAAACTTGACTAAAACTATCAAGTTTATAAGTGACTAAAATGTGACTATAACTAAAAAGCATTTTCGTCCAAAAGACTAAAACTAAGACTAAAACTAAAAGGGCTGCCAAAAACAACACTGCTGCCAACGAAGCCTTTCAACATCTGAAGGAGAAATTCACCAGTGCACCGCTCCTCATCCATCCAGACCCCAAGAAACCCTTCATCGTGGAAGTGGATGCCTCCACCAAATCATAAGTGCTGGTCTCATCCGAGGTTGTTGAGTCCACCTTAAACTCTAGAGCTCCTTCCAAGAGGAAACTTTATGCTTTAAAGTGGAATGTGTTCACTTTATGGTGCAAAGAACATCAGCTGGACCCAGTTAACTACCAAGTGGCTTCAGTGCTGGAGTTCCTCCGTGGTCGTTTCTTTGATGGGCTCTCTCCACACTTAAGTCTATGTGGCGGTCATAGCTGCCTTCCACATGCTGTTAAGTGAGGCCCCATGGGGAGGCACCAACTAATCGTTTGTTTCCTTCATGGTGCTCAGATGATGAGGCCTGTCATCCAAGCCAGGGTTCCTCTTCGGGACCTGGCAGTGGTTCTCGAAGGGTTATCCCTGGCACCATTCTCCACCTGGCCTGGCTATTTGCCCAAGGTGCCATTGAGTGTGGTACGGTCTGTGATCCTGCAGGCTTTTCATCCTCCACCACATGTGTTAGCTGATCAAGAGAAGCTACATTTACATTTACCAGCTGCTTGTGTGTTTTGGTTCACCAAAGAAGGGTTCCCCTGCCTCTAAATAGACTATTAGCAGGTGGATTGTGGAGGCTTCAGCTTATTCTGATTAGAGCCCACTCAACTAGAGGGATGGCATCCTCTAAAGCGCTGCTATCAGGGGTCTCCCTTCAAGAAGTCTGCAATGCTGCTGTCTGGGCCTCCCCACACACTTTTATATACAGCCTGGATCTGTCCTGCACACCAGGTTCTCAAGTTCTCACGTCTTGAGTTGTGCCAAACTTGCTTCACACTAGGACAGGCGCTAGTCAGTGTGGTGCAGTGGGTATTTCGTTCCCCAAAGTGTCCACTTTCGAAGCAGCATGAGTTCCCGCGAAAGGGAACGTTTCTTGCTTATAACAGTGTCGGCTTCTGATAGGTCGGAGCCGGTGTCCCTTTATAGGGACACGTGCCGTCACATGTGACGTCATGACGCAACACCAATCAAGATTGGACTAGTTCCATACATACTTCAGACGTTATCATGCTTCTCAGGGAACGAGGATTACAGTCGTAACCCAAGACGTTTTCCGACACTTAATTTAATGTTATTTGCAATTACCTGAGTGTATTATAGTTTCAATTTACATTAAATGTAAGTAGCTGAACTTTAGAGTGTTTTTCAGCCACTTAAGAAGGATTTAATTACATCTTTAAATTCTATGATCCTGTTCTTCTAGATCTCTGTTACCTGCAGGAAATGAATGTCATCTTGTGTGTGTGAAAGCTGCTCCAGCTCAGCATCTCTCCTCCTCAGATCATTGATCTCCTGCTCCAGTCGCTCAAGTCGTCCTTCAGCTCGACTCACTGCATCCTTTTCCTGATCTCTGATCCACTGCGTCGCCTCAGAGCGGCTTCTCTCAATGGAGCGGATGAGCTCAGTATAGATCCTCTCACTGTCCTCCACTGCTGTCTGTGCAGAGTGCTGTCCGAACACACATCACAATCACTCAGTGAGTTCAGTGGGATTGTAGGAGGAGAGTCCTAACTGAGGCTTCACAAACTTCTCTTCTTCTCCAGACTCACCTTATGAGACGCCACAGCCTCTCTCAGCTGCTGAAGATCTTTCTCTCTCTGCTGGATTCTCTGACGGAGCTTTATCTGAGTCTCCTTCAGCTGAGTCTAAAGGACAAACCAACAACAGGAAATGTCACATAAAACTTCTATCACAAAACCATAATTTAAAAGTTACATTAATACAGAATTGGTGGATAAAGATCTGGCATGATAAGTTTATACTGTAGCTTTAATCCATAGATTTATAGTTTCCTTAAAAGATTATGAATTATTATAAAAACAAAGAGTCAGCATTATTTCATTAGTTCTATAGGTAAATGTCACCCAAACTACACATTCAATACAATTAAGCACACTTATTAATTTTTTTAATCCCTGAAGTTTAGATTAATTTTACACTTCCTTTGTCTCCTTTTTGGAGCTTGAAATGCTTGTACCCCATTCACTAACGTTCAGACTAAGAATAGATGAGACGTTCTGATGTCATATTTTACATTCCACAGAAGTATGTCAAACTGGTTTAGAACGGCTTGGCAGTAAGTAAATGAAGACAGAATTTTGCTAGAACAATCTCTTTAAATTCATACCTGTTTCTCAGTCCTCTGTGCTGCAGCTGATACAGTTTTGTGTTTTTTATGTTCATATTCCTTACATAGCACACAAATGCACTGTTGATCAGTGATACAGTACATTTCTAGCTCTTTATCATGTTTATGGCAGATCATGTCCTGCAGTCGTCCAGTGGCATCAATCACTTTGTGTGGCTTACGTGAGTGATATTCCTCATGAGGGTCAAAATGAGTTTGACAGTAAGATTCCTGACATACAAGACAGGACTTGATGGCTTTGTATTTTCTTCCAGTACAGACGTCGCACTCCACATCTCCGGCTCCAGCGTAACAGTCAGCAGGAAGTTTAGTCTTCTTCAGTTTCTCCACCAGTTCAGCCAGAATAGTGTTTTTGCCCAAAGTAGGTCTTGGACTGAAGGTCTGTCTGCACTGAGGGCAGCTGTAGACTCTCTTCTCATCCTCCTGATCCCAACAGCCTGTAATACAGATATTACAGTAACTGTGTCCACAGTTGATGGTCACTGGATCCTTCAGAAGATCCAGGCACACTGGACACATGAACTTATCCTGAGAAAATATGGCCTCTGCCATTTTACTGCATAAATACAGAGAGACACAAACACACAACAGTTGAACGTTTCCCTAAACTGAGGATTTGAAATAATTTCCTGCTTCTGTGTTTGATTGACATGTGTAAAACAGGTGTGTCCTAAAGAAGCTTCCTCGTTCCTGGTCAAGGAGAGTCAATTTCCTAGGCTGCATTAAAGTGCACCCTTATATATATATACAGAACTGTGCAAAAGTCTTAGGCATGTTAATTTCTGCCAAAAGTGTGGTGGACGCACTATTTAGCATTATCTCCCGAGTGGGAATCCCCAAAGAGATTCTCACTGATCAGGGCACGGTGTTTATGTCACGTACATTAAGCGAATTATATAAACTTTTGGGCATTAAATCGATTCCCACCAGTGTCTATCACCCAAAAACAGAAGGCTTGGTGGAACGATTTAATCACACTTTGACGTCCATGGTTCGCAAATTCGTAAAAAAGAAGACAAAAATTGGGATAAATGGCTCAAGCCCCCTCTCAAGCATGCGGGAGGTTCCACAAGCCTCCACTGGGTTTTCCCCATTCGAACTTCTCTATGGTCGTCAGCCCCGTGGGGTGCTTGACGGCATTAGAGGGGCTTGGGAGGAGGGGCCTTCAAACTGCGTAGTGAAATTCAGTATGTCATGGACCTCTCTCTCAAATTCTCTCTATGGAGAATTTGGTCAAGGCACAGGGCAGACAAAGTCAGCTGTACAACAGGGGTATGCGAGAGTGTCAATTTGCACCGGGAGAGTGATTGTATTACTTCCAACATCTATTTCCATGTTACTCGCGGAGTGGCAAGGACCATTTGTGCTCACACAGCGAGTTGGGGATCTTGATTATGAGGTAAGATGAATGGACAGGGGTGATTCATGTCAAATTATTATCTCAATCACACTGGAATGTGGTGATGTCGGTTGAGTTAGCCGTGGCCGTTTCATGCAGAGGAAGATCTCGGGCCAGAAGCAGCTGTCAAACCCAATCCGCTCGCTCTGGTCTCGGGGGGGAGATCACCGCTCACCGCTGCAGCTCACCGATTTAGCCAAGTTGAAAGCAGATTTTGCAGATGTGTTTTTACCCCTGCCCGGTCGCACAGACCTCATAGCACTATATCGAAAGGATCCCTGGGAAGACGTGTGCAGCCGTCCCTATGGTTTACCTGAACACAAGTAAAAAAGTGGTACAGGATGAATTAAAGGCTATGCTAGAGTTGGGCAGAGTTGCTGAGATGCTTGATTGTTAGGTTTGGCTTGCTTTTACTCAACATTTTTATAAAAAGATTTAACAAAAGGATATTGGCAGATCCCCTTGTAGCCTTTGTCTAAAGAGAAAACAGCCTTCACTATGCCATTTGGATTACACCAATTTATTACTCTTCCGTTTGGGCTGTTCAGGGCTTCCGCAACCTTTCAGCGTCTCATGGACAAAAACCTCCGGCCCCATTCCACGTATGCCGCTGTCTACATCGACAATATCATTATCTACAGCACCTGGGACACACATGTAATGTCCTGAGATCGCTGAGGGTGGCTGGACTCACGGCGAACCCGCGGAAGTGTGCAATTGGGCTTGTGGAGGTACGGTATTCTGGGCTTCCACTTTGGACATGGACAGGTGTGTCCTCAAATTGACAAGACTGCTGCGATTGTAGCCTGCCCAAGTCCCAAGACCAAAAAGGAGGTGGGATGTGAATTCAGGATTACCTCCTGGGATGTGAATTCACTCTCTGATTGGACCACGCGCCCCTCTAGTGACTCCACCACATGTTCAAAGTGGTTCACAGGCTGTAGCCGACTTCCTCTGTAGAAATGGGAGAGGCGGCTGCATGCCGGATGGCTCCCCGGCCTGATTCGGGTGGTGGGGGCATAGTAAAGCGGAGTCTGCAGAGGGGGAACGAGTGCGGAGACGAGCGGTGAAATGGAGGTCAAGTGAATGATGACTAACATCTGTCTCTAATTCTAGTGATTGGCGGAGAGACGGATATAAGTGGCCCGCACACCTGGGATGAGAGAGAGACTTATGTGCTACAATCCGGAACTGTTGTTTTGTTATATGAGGCAGTGTGCCCTGCAAAGCTTATTTTCTGTTTTCCTTTATTTTGTCCAATAAAGACTTGGATTGCTTGTCACCTCAACTTCTTTGTCATTTATATTTCTGAACATTTTACACACACACACACACACACATATATATATATATATATATATATATATATATATATGTAGTGGGTTTGTAGTGTTTTATTTTATTTATCATTTTGGCTGACGTCACGGCAGATTGCGTTCATGTTCATGATTCCTGTTCATGTTGCTGATAATTTCCGGGTAGGTCATTTGATTTCATTATGTGTTTTATTATATGTTAAATAGCAGAATATTGTTGTTCTTGAGCATGTCCCGGCTCGTGGACCTTTCTCGATCCCGTCCCCTCTCTCTCACCCACTTTCTGTCTAGCAACTGTCCTATCCTAATAAAAGGCAAAAACGCCAAAATACATCTTTTAAAAATAAAAATATATATTTATAAATAAACTTACGGTATATTGTTTGAATGATTCGAAGACACTCGCAATGAATTTGTAATGTATTTGTAACACAAATAAAGTACACTTTAATATCACTAATCATGCATGTAATTAGTCCCTACACAGGCATATACTTAAGGTATACTAAGTATACTTGAAGTTGTTCCAATTAGTACACAAAAGTACACTAAATACACTTAAAGTTATGCTTTACTACAATTTAATTACAACTAAAATATACTTTGTACAAAATAAGTTGTTTCAAAATAGCACACTTCAAGTTAACTAATAATTAACACACTTGAAGTATACTAAATTAGTCTGGCTGCAAGTATACTTAGCCTTTTTTTTTTCATCAGGGTAGAATCATGGGGTTCTCAGAGGGAGCTCGTGAGGATGTGTTGTCACTAACATCCTCTGATCCGGCAACGAATGCTCTGCTGGCAGCCCGAAAGAGCAGAAGATGGCTGATGAGGATGAAGAAGACGTACAACCTGAACCCTCACAGCCACCCTTCCCCGTGTATGTTGAGTGTTATGGAACGCACCACAGATTTAGCTCTCCGGGCCATCAAACAAACAGCCGCCGCGAACGGATGAGCTCGATGGCGGCGATGGTGGCATCTGTGGTTGAACTTGGCTGACATCGGGGAGGCAGAAAAAGCCTTTCTTCTCGATGCACCAGTGTAGCCTTCTGAACTTTTTGGCACCTCCGTCGAGGCGGTGGTGGGAAGGTGAGAAGGTTCAGAGAGGCGAAGGCGCACTCGGCTGCATTTAAATGTTACATACCACTGCGGTCCGAGTCTGCGCCCAGACAGCCAGACAGCCAGAGGGTTCTGGCCCATCCCGGTTCGAGGATCGGAGACAGGGCCAGAGGTTCAGCGTCGCTTCTCATGCCCCTCCTCCTCCTTGGAGCAGGTCGCAGAGAAGGCACGACTCTAGGAAGAAGAAGGATTTGAGAGAGGTGGTCCAACACAAACGTTCTTAGCGTCAGTGAAGGATCACCTTCCTTTGAGGGTGAAAAACAGCCACTCTCTTCTCTCCTCTCCTCTCTTCTCTCCTCTCTCCTCTCTTCTCTCCTCTCTCCTCTCTCCTCTCCTCTCTTCTCTCCTCTCTCCTCTCTCCTCTCCTCTCTTCTCTCCTCTCCCCCACTTCCTCACCCCAAGCACTTCTTGCATCAGCCCAGAGGCAGGACCTATGATGAGGTCTGTAGGTCTGCTACATGAGCTCTTAAGGGTGATAGGTCTACATTTTTGTGAATGTCGTTTAGGCCATCGCTCTACGGGCAGCAGGTTGAACTCTGTAGGTCTCCTCCCTTCACGAGAGTTTTAGTAAGGTTGAACAGTAGACCTCGGTTCCCTGTTAGAAAGTATTAAGGGGTGTGTCAGGTAGGGTTTTTATAGGATGGTAAAAATAGTGCCCTGAAGTTCCCATATATAGGTAGGCTATGCATACCATTCCCATAGTTCTCCTCTTATGTTAAGGTCGGCAGACTTATGTTGTGGGTAGTGCCAATCTATGGTAGTGAACAGGTTGGCTTTATTATATAGAAAATTCTCTAGTGAGGTCACCATTCATCTGAGCATCAAGCAGGAATTTCTGTTTAAGCGTGAGATGTTTTCCTCCCTATCGGGAGTTATTCCATGGAGGCCACTGCTCTGTCAAGCTCCAGTACTACAACGTCAAGCATTTAGCCCTCGTTGGGCCACCTTGATTGCTACCTTATAGTAGAGCAGCAGTTCTCCTCTCATTTTAGAGAGTCGTTTTCAGATTATAGCTCTAAACTTCAGACATTTAATATTTGTGTATTTAATATTTGCCCTCACCTCGCCTCAATATCTGGCTTAGGCTTTAGTACTAGGAATTTGGTGGCAGTCTGCTAAGCATTCTCGCCTCGAGTCTCTCAGTATCTGAGTGTAGATCTAGAGCCCATCAGGAGATTTTATTACTGTAAATCTTGTTTTTCCAAGTACTGGCCTCCTCTTACTACAAGAGTCACCTAGCCAAGGCCCGCCTTTTGCATTAGGTTTAAAAATGCTAGTGGTGTAACAGGGTAGATAGCAGAATAGGTAGCAGGCTATCTTCAAAAAGCCTCCCATGCAGATATCTCATGGGCATTGTCAGGCCTTTCTCTCTAGAAAGTAGATCAGGCCTCCGCCCTTTAGAGCTGAGAATAGGAGCTAGAATATCCAGCTAGTATATCCAGCTTTTGTCTCTGAGCCCCTTGAAGAAAAGGAATTCAAGTCATTAGGTCGAATGCCGTTGGCCTCTTACTGAGGCCTCCATTCCTTTAGGTTTAGTAGGGAATATATATACCTGTCTATACCCTGATACATTGCTTAGGGTAATTCTGATAATACTCCCCTTGTTAGGGTCATTATTTAGAGTAATTTGCTACCCATAGCTCGTATGTTATCACCCTTCATCACCCAGGTTCACATAGAGATAGATAAGTTACTCCCTCCCACTTGGGATGGTTGAGTATGCTCCCTTAGAGCCAAAGCACTGCCCGGGCTGATGCCCGTGACATTCGAAGCTGTAGGCCGTAAAGTCAGCCTTCTCGATAGACCGATAGTGTAAGATTGTACTCTCCTTGCTTTAAAGGGTCGATAGCACTTCTGCTGAGTACACTGCCTGTTGACAATGTTAAATAAGTATAACCAGGCCCACAGAAATGTCTGTGAGAGCATGTGGCTTATGAGGCTACTTTTGCTAACAGTCTCGCTATCAAGTTAGGCCTTAACAGGACTCCTTAAGGTGGCTCCCCAACGAGTTGGATGCTTAGCATTGCAAAGGCATTAAGTATCACGTTGCAGGCCCCATGGAGCCTCCCTAATTCTAGCCCAGAGCCTGGTCAATACTTATCAGGTTGAGCATAGTGTTCCAGAATCGATCTGAGGATCGCTCTGTTTGAATACTTAAAGGAACACGCCGACTTTTTGGGACTTTAGCTTATTCACCGTATCCCCCAGAGTTAGATAAGTCCCTTTTCATCTCTGGGCATGCCGTAACTCTGTCTGACGCACCCACCGCTAGCCAAGCTTAGCACAAAGACTGGAAGTTAACGGCTCCAGCTAGCATACTGCTCCCAATAAGAGACAAAATAACTCCGCAGAAGTAGCAGTGCTTCGCCTTCTGAGAATATAGTTCCCAGTATGTACGGTTAGAAGATGGCTGTGTCTCATGTGACCTTGTTATTTGTACACGCTGTGACTATACAAATCACAACATGTAAAATAGGGAAAATGTTGGCGTTATTTTGTCACTTATTGGGAGCAGTATGCTAGCTGGAGCTGTTTACCTCCAGTCTTTGTGCTAAGCTAGGCTAGCGGTGGGTGCGTCAGACAGAGTTACGGCACGCACGGAGATGAGAAGGGTGTGTATGGACTTATCTAACTCTGGGGGATACGGTGAATAAGCTAAAGTCCCAAAAAGTCGGCGTGTTCCTTTAACTCCGTAAGTCTGTTCGGAAGGTCAATGCACTCTCACGAGGCCTCCCTATTAGATAAGCCCTAGAGCTGGAGGCTCTCCGCTTAATAGGGTCCCTTTAGAGAGCCCAGCCTCCACATGGCCTTGAAGCACTATGTAGATCCAGGATCCAGTAGAGTAACTCCCCTTGTTTGCAAGGGTTAGAAGGCGCTATGGCGAGTTCTACTCTCCAGGGTGCCCGTCTCTATGATCTGGTCTGAGAGAGATTACTGCCACTATCTGCAGTCCTCTCTATCGGATGCCTCCACAAGTTGAGGCAAATAATGTTGGAGACCAAGCCTTGGTTCCAAGCCTTTGAGCGGCCTTCTAGAGCACAGATTTACAGACCCTAGGTTAAAATAAACTCGCAATTCTGACTTTTTTTCTTAAAAGTGCAAGTTTATTTCTCGCAATTCTGACTTTATAACTCGCAAATCCGAGTTTATATCTCGGAGTTCTGAAATCTTTTCTCAGAATTGTGAGATATAAACTCGCAATTGCGAGTTATAAAGTCCAATTGTAAGGAGCATTTTATTGTTAGAAAAGTTTATAGGCTATCTCACAATTATGACTTTATATCACGCAATTATGACTTTATAACTCCTAAAGTCTGATTTTGTAATCTCGCAATTGTGATGAAAAGAAAAAAGTCAGAATTGTGAGATAAAAAGTCGCAATACCTTTTTTATTTTTTTTATTCTGTGGCGGAAACAAGCTGCCATAGTTCTGTGATGGATTTTTAATAGTAAACTGTATTTTAAACTAATCATAATTCTAATAACTAACATTTCATTTCATTGCAGGAATAATATTTATATGCTTTTGAAACCTAAATGTTTCCAAACACTTTAACTCTCGCTCCAAATTAAAGCAGTTTTTTAGAGTGAAAGACAAATGTGCCCATCTTTAGCTGCTAATTATTTATTATATTTATATTAAATGAATTGTAAAAATGTATAATTCATATAATAATTATATAAATTTACAATTAATAGTAAACTTTGCTTTTAAATGAACATAAATATAAATGCAAGCTTTAATAGCCTATATATTTATCTTTTACACAGAATACGAGCTTCTTTCGAGCTCTTTGTGAAACTAAATTATAATGCCTATTTGTTTGATGTACTTGCATTAATAGTCAGATATTTTCTTTCAGCGGCCTTCTCAAACTTTCACGGCAGCTGCAGTGTTTACTCTTGCCTTGTAAATGCGTTTAATATCATGAATTTTTTTCATAATCTTCAAAAGAGAAATGAATTGTACCGGCTCTCTCACGATAACTTTATAGCGTTGTGAGACCGCTGACACTGATCTAAACCAGATTGGATTTATATGGATTTGTCAACTCAAGTTCAACTAGCTTCATGCAACAGGCCTCTGATCTCTCTTAATATTTGGAAGTTCAATTATGACTTGTGATGACTCTCATTGAGGAGACAAAACAAAACATTAAATAAAACTCATAATATTAAAAAATCTCAGATCTTTAATTAGAATAAAATTATATAAATTATAAAAATGGAGGTCTGAAAGCCACTGAATTTGAATCAGTGATTTGAGTACTCAAACTGAATTGGATTAAATAGCATAATTCAATGTTTTCATATAACAAAGTGTGTTAGTCTTCGGATTAGAATTTTTTGCTGAAATGTGATTTTGACATTTCTAAATAGCCTATTAAGTTTTCGTTTTTCCACAAGCAGATATTTCGATATACTGGAAAATTATATTCACCTAATACATATTAACTTCACACCGCATGGCGCCACCTTGTGGAATAATAGACCCATTACAATAAATAGGAAGATATTATTCAAACAAGAGTGGAATGAGAAACATTTTTTATATGTTGTTAATTTGATAGATGAAGCGGGCCGATTTATTCAATATAATTCATTCATGGAGAAGTTTGTGATAAAATGTTCCTTAAGAGAATGTAATAGTTTGTGTATAGAAATCCCTCTTTCATTAGAACAACTCATACAAAACACTCTTAACATATTGAAATTGTTTTTGCCTGAGTTGAAGTTTGGCAAAGAATACATTGGGGACAAAAGGTAAATTATTTTACGATAATGATGAATTTTTTGATAATGAAACATTAAGAAACAAATACTGTAATTATATTAAATGGGCAAATGTATCCTAAAATGAAGAAAAATCAGTTTAAAGTCAATAATGTTTATCCTGCTGCTGAAATTTTACGGAAAACAAGGCCATACACACAAAATGATATATAGGCTATATAAGCTACGACTGGAGATATGTGTGTATATTTCCATATGCATATTATTGTTCCCTATTTAGTTTGTATACTGATGTTGTTCAATAAAAAAATAAAATATATATATAGCATTTTAAATTACCTATGGGGTCTATTACGTCAGTGTAGTGGTAGTGAGCAAGGATTCGGTTTGAGTGACAACTGCTTTCAACCAATAGCGTACAGACTCAGAATACCCTCGGCCCAATCAGGAACAGGTGGGCGTGACCAGAGGATTAGTGCGGAATCAAGCTGTGTTGTTGAACTGGTTACTGTTATATTTCTATAATATCTCCAGAATAACGCAGTAGTGTCGCAATGGTTTCGCACTCGCTGGCTTTACCCGTGATCTGCTTCACCACGTTGTGGGGTCTGGTCGGGATTGTCGCCCCGTTTTTTGTCCCGAAAGGACCGAACAGAGGGTGAGGATTGAGGAATGATGCTGGAACAGGCCGAACAGAGATTCATCCATCCATCTTTACACGCATCCATATTCGCTTCATTTAAATATTATTGCAGTGCTATTCCTTATTGCATTATTACATTGATTGTGTTTTATATTTGCAGTGTCATCATAACCAGTTTGGTGCTGACCGCCGTTTGCTGCTATCTATTGTGAGTATAATGTAAAAAATAATTGGAAGTACTGTCAAATATATCCTTACATGGTTAAATAGACATTTAATCATATTTGGTAATTGGATTAAAATATTAACCCTCTATGCATGCATGCATGATAATGTAGGATATCAGCGTTACAAATTCACTGTTTGCAGTGCATTTGTTACTGATATTGTAACTAAAATGTATGAAATAATATACTGAATGTTTAATATCGTATGCACCCATTTCAGCTGGTTAATCGCAATACTGGCCCAAACAAATCCTCTATTCGGACCTCAGCTTAAAAATGAGACCATATGGTATCTGCGGTACTTCTGGGAGTAGATGGAGGTAAACCTGCACTCATGTCAGATTCAATGTTGAAAACTGGATTAACGAGGATACTATAATGATTGAGATTTGATTAATTATTATCCTCATGTCTTGCAGGTGTCCCGTGGAAGATTCAGAGTATTTATCTCAACTGGCTTAACTATTACAATCAATAATCCCACAAAACAGTGAAGGATCCACTTCAAGGGAAAACATTAAACAACAGTTACAATGTGTTACTTCACATAATGCAACATAATGATTCAAATATGTGGAAAATACTACTGAAAGCATTCTATGTACAAAATGATAATGATATTATTGTGATATGTGAAGAATTCTGAAGAAATCTATTTGTCTGAGAGTAATATGACTATACTGTATGAGTAAATGGTTTTCGTTTTGTTTAGTAAGGCTTATGTTGAAGAATGTGTGACTTTAACTTATTTTTATTATGTTGTCCTCACTTGCACTGTATCCACTTTTACTTGCAATTTTCATTTATGGTTTTTATTTATTTATTTGTACGTGAATGGCGTCCTATTGATGTGTTCTGTCATCAGATGTAGATTTTGAAGCTGTGTCAGACGTGTTAATGAAAAACCAGGAAACTCTTCAGAAAATAAAGCGGAGTATTGAAGCGACTGTTGTTGTTATGATGGCGTGACCTGCTGTATATGAAGTATGCAGGATTAGAGAATGTTTGATTTCTGAATGCGTGTCGGGCCACAGGTTTATATCAGTCATGTTTGCATGGGTAGGGCAGAAGAAGCGTACAGAAGTTTTTGCAATTCAAGGACAGTGTACAACAATAAGAATTGATTAAAAACTATTATGACTCGTATTGAAAGGATTTGATGTTAATACTTAGACAAGCAAGAAAACAAGCAAAACGGCCTTGATAGCATGCGATTCATCTGTGTTTTTTGTTGATTAATTGTGAACTGTTTGGAAGAATTGAAAAGTGTTTTAAATATATTCTGTGTATTCATATAATAATAACTACAAACTTTGACCGTAAATTAATATTTATATGTTAACATTGATAACAGAATGAATCAGAAAGTTCATAGTGATCTGTTCTTTTTTTTTTTTATTCTTTTTTTTTTTTTTTTTTAATTACATTATATAAAAAATATATATATATAAAAAAATTAACTCTACAAATGCATTAGGCTACAGTCTTGATCAAATTCATTACTTATGGCTTTCATAAAGGAAAAACTAAATAAAAAAAAATGTTTATGTTGATCTACATCTATATGCCAAAATCCTGATGCATAATTATTAATGCTTAAGAACAGTTTTTCAGCCTTTCGTTAAATATTTTTGCCATTTATTTATTTATTAATGTTTGTAAGTGTTCATTAAAGAGTTAACCTGTGAGGGAAATCAGAATATCACAAACTTTCATATGAAGCAAAAAACAAGTATCTGAAAATCCGACTAAGACTATGTGCTTAAAATCTTTAATAAAGAAATAAAGAAATTAACTATAATCCCATTAAGCATTGTGAACAACGTAATACATTTTTTTTAAAACTGCAGAAAAACAGGAAACTATTTTAGTTGTTTATAATATAAATATGTTAGTTTTTATAATATATGATTTGTTTATTTATTTAGCAAAATAACCAGATTCGTATATATATGTGTGTACTAGTTGTAGTTTATACGTGTAGTTTATACGTGTAGAGGTTCTCGTTTATGACATTAGCGACATTCGGAGGTCTTTCAGAGAGTGGGCGTGGTCACCGCAGAGCTCCGATTCTGTGATTGGTCTATATTTCTCTGCAGGCTCATGGGTAGTGTAGTTTTTAACTAATGGTAAACATGGTTTTAAAAAATGAAATAACGTGAACTGGCCGCTTAAACTGAAGTAGGCCTACATATAATTAATAAACAAGCTCGGAGCTCATGGTAGGCTACATCTGACTTTATAAGTTGTCGTTTAAAGTTAAGTCCCCTATAGAGAAAATTAAAGGGATTTAACGTTATACTTCCGGAGTCTGACTGCGCTGAAAGGCAAACGCTGTGGTGAAACTACCAAATTATTATTATTTACAATAAGCGACAGTACGTTTAAAGAAGGTTTGCATACAACTCCAGGACAACCTCCTCATTTATTTATATTCATAAGCTAAACCTGCGCTACTGGGGTGTTCTTGCATACGGACCTTTTTCATTCAGTACCGTCACGTGAAGACCCATTTCTGCTTATGCAGGAGAAAGCGAACTGAGCTAATCACTGTTTCTCTCCTTCAGATACTATAATAATACACATTAATAATAACGAGACACATTGTGACACTGTTTGACAAAGTTTGTCTGGACATCTGCAGCAACCAGGTATGCAAAACCCAGCAGCATTTTAAAAGCTTTAGCTATATTGATTTATTTATGCAATATGTTGCCTATATTTTAAGACTGTCTGCTTCACGAATACGTAGGCTACCTGGGAGGTTTAAAGTGTTTACTAGTGACTTTAGTTTTCCTAAATATGTGTTCCTACATTGTCAGCATGTTGAGTTGATAAGTGTGTTGATTATTAACTGCTTGGTATAGAGTTCACCTTTTCCTTTAACCATCTATTTTTTCCCCCTTTTTCTACAGTCGGATCCCAACCCGAGACATGTTTGCAATTCGCAGTTTCAATCTTTTGTGCAGAAGATCAACAGTGTCAACATGGAGAAATACAAGTCAGAGTGCTGGGAAAAGGCTGGATATAAGTGGGATTTATCCTCCCATCGCCACTCCGTTTACCCAGAGTGAAGATGTGGACTATCAGAGACTTGAAGACAATCTCAAGAAGTACTGCAACTTACCTTTCAGAGGCGAGTTAAAGAGGTTTGCAGTCATTGTTTGACACGTGCAAAACTACAATACAGCATTTCATGTAATTAAGTGTTATATGAATATAAAACCTACAACACCGAATATGTGGCATATACAGTAATAATGTAGATGTTGTGTGACTCATGTTAGTAAACAGATGTTAGTGAACCGTTGCAGGTTAAAGTCCTCCTTCAGGCCGTTTACAGTGCTCGACCTAGTGGACTTTTTGAAAATTACATGTCAATATTTTTCCTCATCCTAAAGTCAGTTGAAATGTGTTTATTTGACAACTCCTCCGCTGGCAGGTCTTGTAGTGCAGGGCTCTAATGGGGAATATCCATACCTGACCGCGGAGGAGAGGGTGGAGGTGGTAAAGAGGGTCAAACAGGCCCTGCCAGGACACAAGCTGGTCATGGCTGGATCTGGCTGTGAATGTAAGTTTTTTATATACGATCCAAACAACATCCGTCCGTTTTTGTTGAGCGCTTGAAAATACCACTTCGTTTTCCTACCAATCATAAGAAAGGCGTAATATTTTATTATAAAATATTAAATGGTTCTGATAAAAATCTGTGACGACAATTTCATAATTTTGGTAAGGAAATCTTATATATCCACTGAGAGGAAATAAAACCTGTACACTTCTCTACACTGGAGAAAAACGTGTGGATTTACATGTTTACTTTTCCCTATTTTTCCCCAAAATAGAGTGTTGTGAGCATTATTGTGGTCACACATGTTATGTAATGTCTGTTTCATTCATCCTCCTTGCCAGGGGGCGCACTCGTGCAGAAAGTCCACAAGTGAGACTCATAGAAGTCATTAAACTTATTATGTTTCAGGAAGTCCTTTATATGGATAAAGACATCCTGATATAATAACTATATGTATATGTATATGTATATATATATATACACTCACCTAAAGGATTATTAGGAACACCATACTAATACTGTGTTTGACCCCCTTTCGCCTTCAGAACTGCCTTAATTCTACGTGGCATTGATTCAACAAGGTGCTGAAAGCATTCTTTAGAAATGTTGGCCCATATTGATAGGATAGCATCTTGCAGTTGATGGAGATTTGTGGGATGCACATCCAGGGCACGAAGCTCCCGTTCCACCACATCCCAAAGATGCTCTATTGGGTTGAGATCTGGTGACTGTGGGGGCCATTTTAGTACAGTGAACTCATTGTCATGTTCAAGAAACCAATTTGAAATGATTCGAGCTTTGTGACATGGTGCATTATCCTGCTGGAAGTAGCCATCAGAGGATGGGTACATGGTGGTCATAAAGGGATGGACATGGTCAGAAACAATGCTCAGGTAGACCGTGGCATTTAAACGATGCCCAATTGGCACTAAGGGGCCTAAAGTGTGCCAAGAAAACATCCCCCACACCATTACACCACCACCACCAGCCTGCACAGTGGTAACAAGGCATGATGGATCCATGTTCTCATTCTGTTTACGCCAAATTCTGACTCTACCATCTGAATGTCTCAACAGAAATCGAGACTCATCAGACCAGGCAACATTTTTCCAGTCTTCAACTGTCCAATTTTGGTGAGCTCGTGCAAATTGTAGCCTCTTTTTCCTATTTGTAGTGGAGATGAGTGGTACCCGGTGGGGTCTTCTGCTGTTGTAGCCCATCCGCCTCAAGGTTGTGCGTGTTGTGGCTTCACAAATGCTTTGCTGCATACCTCGGTTGTAACGAGTGGTTATTTCAGTTAAAGTTGCTCTTCTATCAGCTTGAATCAGTCGGCCCATTCTCCTCTGACCTCTAGCATCAACAAGGCATTTTCGCCCACAGGACTGCCGCATACTGGATGTTTTTCCCTTTTCACACCATTCTTTGTAAACCCTAGAAATGGTTGTGCGTGAAAATCCCAGTAACTGAGCAGATTGTGAAATACTCAGACCGGCCCGTCTGGCACCAACAACCATGCCACGCTCAAAATTTCTTAAATCACCTTTCTTTCCCATTCTGACATTCAGTTTGGAGTTCAGGAGATTGTCTTGACCAGGACCACACCCCTAAATGCATTGAAGCAACTGCCATGTGATTGGTTGATTAGATAATTGCATTAATGAGAAATTGAACTGGTGTTCCTAATAATCCTTTAGGTGAGTGTATATACATATAAAACACAGAGAGAGACGTATTGACTGATGAAGCATGAAGACAATAAACACATTGCGACAATATGATGGCCGTGTTTTTCTAGACATCTCGGGTTTTTTCATAAGAGCAAAGTATATGTATAATGCAATGCTAATCGACAGCCTTTATCACTGTATAGCATAAGATAATATAATCTATGATAAGAAGCCACATCCGCTCACAAAAGACAGTTATTTCAAACACTCGACTGGCGTTACGAAGTGAGTCTGGAATGTTTAAATGTTCTCTTTTGTTGCACAACAGGATTGTAAACGCTTCTCGTTACAAGTTTGGAGAGATGTTTGGCGTATATGTTGCTTTCTCAAACTCGCAGTGCTTTCAGAGATGGAGCATTTACTGCGAACCGATCGATCCGCACTTTAAAATGTTGCGGTTTCATAATCGCATCAAGCCAAATCACAATTTTGGCTCAATTTCAGTTTAATCAGACAACAAACTCTCACTTCACACAGACGGCTCTGCCTCACACACATGCAAAACTGAATCGCACGCGAGCTACTGTGGTAAATGTATTCATCGCACAGACCAGTGTTTTTGTAGCACATGCTCTGTATTAAATACATAAGATTTACACACCAGATGCCAGTAGTTTTGTCTTTGTGTGTTGTTGTAGCCACCCGAGGCACGATCCTCATGAGCCAGAGAATGGCTGAGGCCGGGGCCGATTGTTTGTTAGTGGTAACACCGTGTTTTTACCGAGGTCGGATGGACAGCCGAGCTCTTATAAACCACTACACCAAGGTAAGTCTTGAGTAATTGTTTTTCATTTTCATTCCACTCAGTTGATAATATGTATAAACTGGAGAGAATATTTTCATGAATAATGATCCATTTAATCAAGGACTTGTTCTCTCCGTCGTGATCAAATGAAACCGTGGACATTATGCATATCTTTTTTGCGCTCATTTGCATTTTACTTAGTTCAGTTGTGGCTGAGCTTCACACTCCGTCTTATTAAAATGCATTGTTGCTTCCCTCTTTCCCGAGGTGGCAGATTCCAGTTCAGTGCCGGTTGTGTTGTACAGTGTTCCCGCAAACACTGGTCTGGACCTGCCGGTGGACGCAATCATACAACTCTCACAGCACCCCAATATTGTCGGCCTCAAAGATAGTGGTGGTGATGTAAGAGCTACCATTAGACAGATTTAGTATAGTAATATGTATTTTCCATAATAATGTTTAATTAACATTTTAACATTTCAGATGATTAGCTGTATTTAACATTTCAGTTGAGAGCTATATATATATATATGAAGAGTTCAGATGCAAAAGCCTGAACTTAAATATACGAGCTTGATAAAAATGATCATTCAAGAAGAAAATTTCAGATGGCACTTAGAGGCTTTTGCATTTGAACCCTTCATATATATATATATATATATATATATATATATATATATAATTACACTCAGACCAGTGCTGGGTAGTAACTGATTACATGTAATCTGAATTACATAATCAGATTCCAAAAAATAAGTACTTGTAATTAGTTGCATTACATTTTAAAATACTCGTAATCAGACTACAGTTAATTTTTTATTTATTACATGTTATTTTCATAATGGCAGTAAATTATTCGTAATTCATTTATTCTTCCAACTACTTCCTTTTTATCTTTTAAATGTTCCTTCCTAAAACGTCCACTGCTTAAATCCGTTCAGAAGGTTTTCCAGGTTTGTGGAATCACACACACACACACACACACACACACACACACACACCATCAGATACTGGTCATGTGACTATCACTGAAAACTGAGACCCACAGCATTCGATCACAGAAAACAAGTGTTTTCTCAACATTGCAACAGTGCATATCTAATCCGCTCCTGACGAACACATTAATTATTATTTGGTATCACACAGTGAGTGATTTAACCATGTATTGCTGTCTTCAGAAGGATTTTGTCTTTCAAACACATTAAAATCTTCAAATTCACATAATTTCATATTTTCATGCAATGCAGGGATTCCCCAACTTTTTTTGTCAGCTGAATCTATTTGACCTAATTTATTTACTTAAATAGATTTTAAATGAATAAATTGGGCCAGTAATAAAATTAAGTCAATAATTAAGTTCACGGTTCTCTGATTTCAATGGACAGATGACACGCAGGTAAACAAATACAATTTATTTTGATTGTTTTTATTTTTTAATTATTTATTTTAATTAAAAAAAATTATGATTTTATTACTTAATAGCTTTTAATTAAACTCACAAACCCTCTGCAGTTCCACCACGAACCCCAGTCTGTAATAATAATAGTAACCCTGATGTGTGTGTACTGTGTATAATTAATTTTGTATATATAAATACACACACATGCATGTATATATTTAAGAAAAATATTTATATATATATATATATATATATATATATATATATATATAGACAGGGTGGGCCATTTATATGGATACATCGTAATAACATGGGAATGGTTGGTGATATTAAAGTCCTGTTTGTGGCACATTAGTATATGTGATGGTCACCACCCATCTTGAGGAGTTTGCCCCCTCACATATACTAATGTGCCACAAACAGGACTTTAATATCACCAACCATTCCCATGTTATTACGGTGTATCCATATAAATGGCCCACCCTGTATATATATATATATATATATGTGTGTGTGTGTGTGTTTGCAAATATTTCTTAAATATATACATACATGTATGTGTATTCATATATACAAAATAATTATACACAGTACACACACATATATTATGTAAACACAAACCTTTATTTTGGATGCGATTAATCACGATGAATCTTTTCACAGCCCTACAAAGAATGGAATATATTTTCTTTCCCTTTGTATTTTATAAAGTACAAGTTTATAATCAAATCAGTGTGATAAACAAATCAGTTAAAAGGTAATCTAAAAGTAATCCAAAAGTAGTCCGATTATAATACCTTAAATGTTTAATATAATGGATTATGTTACTAACCACAAGTTTTGTAATGTAATTTGGAATCAGTAATCGACCCAGCACTGTCTCGGACATAAGTGACAGGAAACAAAATTACATGGAAAGAAACTGGACTCTCTCTCTTCGTCACTGGGAGTGTGTTAATTTCCCACAGATGCTCCAGTGTTGTTTTTTGACTTGAGTTGACAGAGTAATCACTGTATTCAAAGTTAAATGTTTTGTGCCATTGTTAATTGCCCTCGCCTCTAACCACTCTAAATACTGTGTAGCAGTTCTGTTCACGATCTCCCTTATTTTACAGTCTTCTATCACCTTAAAACACATTCATCTCTGATAATTGATAGATCACCAGAATAGCTCTGATCGTGCAGAAGACCAGATCTCAGGCTTTCCAGGTGCTTGCAGGATCAGCGGGTTTCCTCATGGCTGCGTACGCTGTAGGTGAGAATGACTTCCTTGTCATCTTTACACAGTCCAAGTATTAATACTCTTATAAACAATAAACTTGGATGCACCCTGTCATAAAATATGTATGTATAAATGTATGTATGTTTAAAAAAATAGATAATTAATTGCAAAACGTACTACAGCTGTATAAACTTGCAGTTGTACTTCACAAATGAATACATTTTTTCACTTTACAGTAGTCGACTAAGAATGGTGGGAAATTGTGTGTAGATCTGTTTAGTCACAATGAAAGAAAAAATTTTATTAATATTTTAGGTTAATTATGACCTGTTTTTGACATTGCACAACTGATTAATATGTACTGTTTGTCTACACAAATCGGTGAAAATTCATCTTAATGTACAGGTAGCACGTGCTGAACATGTACAATTTGCTACCGTAATAAAAAAACGAATTATGCAAATCCGGTCACCATCCACCTTGAAGGGCAATTGATTCATGTACATGACAATGGAGTAACAGTACAAATAGGGTCCTTAATAGAAACATATCAGTCATAATACAATATCCACTGCATTTTTCTCATAATGGCAAGGTTTGATAACTTCCACGGAGACTAAACTATGGTTAATCACATGTCAGCTTGTGGGAGAGCGTCTGGAGTCTGTCAATTAATCAACACAATCAAAGTGGCTTTAATGTCTGTCAGAAAGCCTGGCGAGGTCTGGGCTATTATAATGTGCATGGGTGGTGTCGGCCTGTCAGTCAAGCTGTTGTTTATGTTGGAGTGGTTTATACGGTGTCAATCAGATTGTAGAGGGAATGTAGGGGTATTGAATTGCGAAATTTTTCACTTGGACATTTTCGGGCTGTATTTGTTGCATGCATGTTACTAATGTGGTTAAAGGGGACCAATTATGCAAAATTGTCTGTCGGCTGTGTGTTCACAACCACCCTATAATGGTAAAAATCCACCCACTCCTCTTTTTTAATCCCTTAAATCATAATCAGTGTCTCAGAACAAGCCGTTTGCAGTTTCTATGCGATGTCACATTGCACAGGCCCCGCCCACGACTGCTGACAGGCTCCGCCCTATTAGCTTAGCTCCTCCCCTCAGTGATCCGAACACAGTCCGCCATGTTTATCTCCTCGCCAGAGCATTAACAGCAGCATTCAAGTAAGAAATGTATTCTTATTAAAGCTACTAATGTTATTCAGTCCAGAGCAGTGAGGGATTTTCTGTTTTTCTTTTGTTGTTTGATTCATATTAACAGCATATATAGCATTAAATACTGTATATTACGCTGCTTTCACTTTAATATACAGATCTAATACACACATGCGATTTCTTTCCCTGCTGTTTATGTTCACAGACATAACCGACTGTGTTTTTGACAGTTTAAGCGCAAAAAGACGTGAAAGAGAACTTAGTTTAATACGGGACGCGCCGTCTGACATCTTCTGGAAAGTGGGCGGGGAGCAGCAGCTCATTTGCATTTAAAGATACATGCACAAAAAACAGCATGTTTTTGCTTTAACTCAAAAATGGCCGTTTGCAACATGTTATAATAAATGATCTGGGTAACACTTTATTTTACAGTGTCCTTGTTACATATGTTACATGTACTTACCATAGTAATAACAGTAAATTATGCATAATTACATGCAACTAACCCTCGACCAAACCCTAACCCTATAGTTGCTTAATATTACTCAGTACTTAAATATAGAATTACACTGTAACAATGACACCCTTAAAATAAAGTGTAACCAAGATCTGTTTGGTATTTTGAGCTGAAACTTCACAGACACCTGAGACTTATATTACATCTTGTAAAATAGGTTTCCTTTAAAGGCCGCTTTCTCTCTGTTTGTTGCAGGGGCCGTGGGAGGCGTGTGCGCCCTGGCGAATGTCCTGGGTCAACAGGTGTGTGATCTAGCACAGCTGTGTGTTTCAGGACGCTGGGACGAGGCCAGAGAGCTCCAGTATCGCCTCATCGAACCCAACACAGCAGTGAGCATCACATCGCCATGGCAACGCCGCACATTTATACCACAGATACGTTTACTGCCATATAGGCACGATAAACACTGGAAGCAACCCTTCCCCCAAGAGCTGTTGAGCTTTGCTTCAAAGGCCAAGAGAAAGATTTGCACTATGGTGCAAATGCGCTTTTTAAAAACGAACACAATTGGCTGGGTCCATAGGGTTTGATCAGAATAAACAGACTCTGAATGATGTCTTTGACCTTGTTTAAACCAATGATTGACTTTAACTGTATTCATTAAAGCACAATGTCTCCCTCTGGTTTTTATAGGTAACTCGACAGTATGGCGTTCCAGCTTTGAAACAAGCAATGGAGTGGTTTGGATATCACGGTGGCGCGTGCCGGTCCCCTTTACAGCCGCTGTCAAAGGCAGATTTAGCTCGGCTTCAACTGAGCTTCTCCTCCAACGGATGGCTGTAGACGTAGAGAGCGCAACAGAATCAAAGTGTTACAGTAAACCCAATGTTTAATTATTCTTTTTGTGATATCATTCATTTAAACTAATGTTCTCATGAGATTTTCCCTTTCAAGAAACGTAAAATATTTCCATTGATTTTCTCTTCCATTCTGGATGTTTTATGTTGCGTGCTTATTATAAATCAAACTGTTCATTCAGTTTTTGCATAGTTTCAGTGTTTTAATTATTATTTTCCTGCATCACAGTATTGTTTCTCTATGCATGGTGCAACACATCTTTAAAAGCCATTCCCGATGTGATATTACGTCCTGCATTCACTCTCAAGAAGAGTGAACTTCTCTTTCATTGCTAGATGTGGTGGATGGACTTCAAAATTTCACATGCAACTGCATGTACAGCTTATACAGTTGTAAATAAAGCAAAACAACACTTAAAATACAGTATGAAATCCTTATTTGAGTAAGAGAGGAAACAATACTTTCAATATTTGTTACATTCTTGTTTTAGAAACGGAACAACATTTTTAGGATTTTGACTGGACAATATTATGTTGTTTTGAAGTAAAAATGCTTTGCATATTTTGAAAGTACAATATTTGTATTCATCCACACCTATTCCCTGTAGGATCACGAGACAATATTAGTATATCATTTTTTTTTTTAAATTAAAACAATGTTTTCAATACTTTCAAAACTTTTAAATACAATGTTTGTGAAACGAAACGGTATTATAGTGAACCAGAGGGTTCAGTTTCATGTGCGACCACAAGTGGGCGCTCTTCACCACCAAGCGGCGTTTATATTGTCTGATGAGGTGCAAACCTGTCTTTTTTAAAGATATAAAGGATAAAAAGCATTGGTATAAGTCATGCATCTCTAAATGGTAGATTGTTGGAGGATGAGAGAAAATGAGAGAGAGAGAGAGAGAGACTCTTGCTGGGAGCAAAATGACAAGAAACTCTAGACTGAGAGCAGTCATTATCCTCTCTCTTCACCTCATTCTCAGTCTATTTAGAGAGCTGTTGCTCTGACATTTCAGATTTTTTTCTCTGTAAATTTCTTGTCTGACTGTCCTTGTTGCCAAACCTTGTGTGAACTATTCTTTTCTTCTCACATCTCCACAACCATTTCTGCAGCACGGGTCCTCACCCAAGGCGATGCGTCGACCTCGAGACAACACCAACACGTTACCCTCTCAGTCATTAATGCAGTGGTAATGAAGAAAGATGTTTTAAAGGTATTCATATCATTCTTCATCCTCCTGACCCGTCTGTGTCTGCTGTGCTTTCAGCCCGAACCCTTTGCGCTCCTCTACTGAGCCGAGTTGCACATGATTAACTAGTTCCTGAGGCAAAGCCTCGTTTCTTCTGACAATCTCTAACATTTAGAGCGTTAATTGAACTGGAAACTAAGTTTGCAAACATGTTGTATATTTCCATTCGAAGTTTTGGGAGTAAAAAAATGTATTTAAACAGCGCCTTCAGGCACATGACCAGAAGTGTGACTTTTCACAATTCACACTTGGTTCGATTGCCTGAGTTGTAATGTATTGTAATTATAATTTAAATCGGACTACTTTTCAAATTGTATTTCATAAACCAACATCTAAAGGAAAACGTAATGGGGTTTCAATTCAAAATAGGACTTTCTGTTACAAGGGCATTGATTTCCCCGTATCAATCACACACAATCATGTTTATCAGGCATTTTGGGAGACACAACAAGTGAATAGGGAAATAAATGATACATCAATATTCCTATGAAATATTAGATGATATTATTACAATTTTGCCAATTATTACTCGCATTATTAAACTTCTTTCATTGCATGTTGCCCCAAGAACACATTAATATACAAATTAGATACAGTGTATAGATACATTTTACTCATTTAAGAAAAATGGTGTATCAATTCATTCCGTTATACCTTTCATAACATACTTGAGAATCATCTTTATGCAAATTTTGGTTAAAAAAAATCCTGAAACCCAACAATTGATTGGTGAAAAGTGCTAGACATAAGGTGTGCTCACATTAGCTAAATATTCAAACCGAGCAGCTTTCTATGGAAACTTGTTTCCGCCACTGAAGAAAAAAGATAATTGTGATTTTTGTTTTGCTAACTTTTTTTCTCCGAATTGCGTGATATAAACTCACAATTCTGAGAAATAAAGTCTTTTTCACAGAATTTGACTTTTTAACACGCAATTGCGAGAAAAAAGTCAGAATTGTGAGAAAATGTCAGAATTGCTAGAAAAAAAAAAATCTGAATGTTTTGATAAAAAGTTGCAATTATCATTTTTAATAGTTTTTATTCTGGGGCGGAAACGAGCTTCCTTACCTTCGTTTTCTCTGTGTCAAATTCTGCATGGGGAAATCTCTTTGCCCTCAAGCAACATTCCCGATCACGTGGATTCCTATTGAAATGACTGGACTTCGCCTGCCAAAATTCGCTGAACAACAGTAA
Source organism: Squalius cephalus (assembly GCA_022829025.1). Lineage (NCBI taxonomy): Eukaryota > Metazoa > Chordata > Actinopteri > Cypriniformes > Leuciscidae > Squalius > Squalius cephalus. Next base: position 4,319,392 of record CM040807.1, on the reverse strand, counting down.
AATGGGACCACACCTTTATTGGTTGGCCAGTTTTAATTTGCAGTGCTAAAGGAAAAGAATAGAAAGACACCTCAGCATACAAAAAAATCAGTCATATTCATGGCACGCGAACGATTGTGTCGGTCAAATAGATGCGTTACCTGCCGCTCAGTCAAATGAAGATGTGAATTGCACCAAATAATCATTTTGATAGGCCTCAACAATCAGACTCAAACCCAGTCTCATGTTGAAGTTGTGTTTCCCCAGGTTACTGCTAGGGTTAGGGTTAAGGTTAGACAGTTAGACAGACACAACACAGTAATGTAGATGTATTATGATGATATAATTGTCTAAAATGTTGACTAGACTACGCATTTGAAACTATAGTGTCATATTGCTTCTTAAAGAAATTATTTCAAAATGTAAAAATAACTTTTTGTCTTGTTTTTCTCATCAATTCCAGAGCAAATCCTTGGCCGTTCCTACACTTGCACGCACCTGTCATTAATTTCAGTACACATTTAGTATTTCTGATCGATGTCTTTCCAATAATATTGTGGAAAAGAGCTTTCTTTCAAACTTATGCTTCGAGGGAAAGTCATGCAACTTCGCGTCCATACTCGTATACTTTGGTCAGAAATGTAAAGCTGCCAAAGATTTAACTGAACACGGGGGAAATATAATGTGCAAAATGTGTCAAACAAAACACACCTCGGTTTCGATCAATCAAAAATATAGAAAATAACTCTAAACTCCTAATGGAAAAAAAACTATACCATTTAAAATACATTTAAGTATAGTACAAATCCATTATCATATTTACTGGCATGTCGCTTGAGACTAATTGGTATAGATATTATAATTAAACTTAATTTGGAGTTCTTCTTTATTGCACATTTCTTAATATTAAGCATAAAATGTGTTTTAATATCACTATTAGTAAGGATAGCATGATGATCACTGTATAATATCAGTCTTTAAATGCAAGTTATTTAAAGAAAGTATTCCAAATATACTTATCTTTAAATATCTTTACAGACAAACTAAATATCTTTAGTTGAACCTCAGCACTAATGAAACAAATAAAGTGCATTAAGTATAACAGTAGTTGTTCCAATTTAGCAGATTTCAAGTTTATCAATTTAGTAAACCAAAAGTACAATTGCAGGGTATTTTTTTATTAAGTACATAAATATGTAAATGCATTTGTAGTATACTTAGCATGAAATAAATGTATTTCAAATACATATTGGTATTTTTTATTTTTAACTAGGGGATAGAATTGGCAATATATATGTTCAGTCCCTGAACAAAGAATATATTTGCGAACACATTTTGAATGCCAGGTAAAGCCTGTACAGTTCTGAATATTTCAATATTTCGCCATGGCAACAGGCCCTACGCTTGGAGCAGGCTAAATTGTTGCAGCACTTCACACACTGCAGCATTGCAAGGTGATGCAAATTAAGGTGACTACAATGTCCCTATGTCAACAGAGCAGTTGGTGAGGTTAAAGTCCATTTTAAACACAACCTGAAGCAAGTTTTAGGAAGATTTAAATGGGCACTGGCCTTAGGAAGGCATATGGACATCAAGTGAAATTTTAAAGAGATTCACTCGTGTTATCTGCTCACTTGCAGACGTATAATTATCCATACAATTATGAAGCAAAACAAACTTTCAGTATCATTACTGGCAATGTCTTTCTATTGTATTTGTTTATGTCTTAATCTAGCATTTTACTTTACAAAGGTCTTAAAGGCTTAAAGGGATATTTCACCCAAAAATGAAAATTCTGTCAGTAATTACTCACCCTCATGTTGTTCCAACCCCGTAAGACCTTCGTTCATCTTCGGAACACAAATTAAGATATTTTTGATTAAATCTGAGAGTTGTCTCACTCCTCCATAGGCTTCTAAGGGACTGAAACTTGCTGGCCCAGAAAATGTATTAAAGACATCGTTAATATAGTCCAAGTGACTCCAGTGGCTCAATCTTGAGTTTATAAAGCGACGAGAATACTTTTTGTGCTCAAAAACAAACAAAAATAACGACTTTATTCCACTTTTCATTTCCTTCTCTCTGGGCCTCGGGTCTTTTCACGTAGTGTTTAAGCGTAGCGCGTCTGCGTTGTACGTCACCACGTATCACACACATGATTAGCGTCGCCCAATAGTGAGCCTACGTGGTGACGTGCAACACAGACGCGCTACGCTTAAACACTACGTGAAAAGACTCGAGGCCCAGAGAGAAGGAAATGAATAGTGGAATAAAGTCGTTATTTTTGTTTGTTTTTGCGCACAAAAAGTATTCTCGTCGCTTTATAAACTTAAGATTGAGCCACTGGAGTCACTTGGACTATATTAACGATGTCTTTAATACATTTTCTGGGCCAGCAAGTTTCAGTCCCTTAGAAGCCTATGGAGGAGTGAGACAACTCTCAGATTTAATCAAAAATATCTTAATTTGTGTTCTGAAGATGAACAAAGGTCTTACGGGGTTGGAACAACATGAGGGTGAATAATTACTGACAGAATTTTCATTTTTGGGTGAACTATCCCTTTAAAATCAGTCATCCTTCATATACAAAATAAAGTTTCCAAAAAACTTTTGGGAATAAAAATATCACTATTACTAATATCATCAAGTTAGGTTTTCCTTTTGTTTTCTTTCTTTAAAAAAAAAAAAAAAAATGTTCGCTTGTAGTTAACTGATAAACAGTAGCCTAAAATATCTCTGTTTATATATTAGGATATGGTTTTTATATAATACTGTCTAATATGGTCACTAAGCTTTAGTTACCAACAAATACAAAAAAACTAAAAAGTGTTCTGCTTGCTGTGACTTGAAATACCTTCGTCAGCCAAAGCGTCTTGCACTGGACACTAATTAATTAACAAATGATTTACCTAATTAGGCATTTAGCGGATGCTTTTATCCATAGTGACACTGAACAAAACAGTTACTAAAGGAAGAGTCCCCCTGGAGCAACCTGGGGTTAAGTGCCTTGCTCAATGGTGCAATGCTTACTGGATCATCCTTGAGGAGTTTGAACCTACAAGCCTTTCAGATACCAACCCAGAGATTTAACTACTACTAGGCCACAGCACGCACATTCATCAAACACAATGGCCCATGGACACACTGGAGTAAACATTATTATCCACCTGTTAAACCACCAGAGCTGTTTATTTCTGTCAAAACTGGCATAATTGTTTCTTGATGGCTTATTTCCTAAATCATCTCATATCTCTAATGGCTAACCCACACTTTCACCACTGGAATCCCACAGGGTTCAGTACTGAGTCCGCTTCTAGTCTCCAAATCTGTTCACAAAATTGCTCAGTAATTTCACCAAAACGTCTCCGCCTTTGCAATCTGAGAAAAGATCTCAGCATGCCGATCTGATATATCAACCTGGTTGGCTACTATCACGAGGTTGACGTGATATTTACACCCACAAATTCTCCAAATTTTGAACACCATTCACAAACACATCCTTACTTGTGCGCTTGTTAATTACAAATGTAAAATTTCTGAGGTAGTAGTAAGTCATGAAAGCCCTTCCCGCACACAATGTCCTTCGATTAAAAGAAAATCTGCTAAAGTAAATGTCTGAGGTAGTATCACACCATCTGAAACAAAAATGCTTATTTACTCTACATGATAATCAGGAACTGAAATGAAATCAGTTCTGTAATATTCAACAAATACAGACCCCAAAACTTGAGCTTTCTCATGTCACAACACAATGCATCGCTCACTGTCAAGAAGAGTGAACTTATCATTGCTAGATGTGGATGGACTTCTAAATTTAACACGCAATTCGTAAAAACATCACAGAAAACATGAAGTAAAAGAATCTAAATAATCAATGTAAATAACTGAAAGTGACAAGGAAAGCAGCAGTAGGAATAAAAGCAGTAAACATTAAAACAAATAGTAATTTACATAATGTATTCTTGCCGTGGTGCATTACTGAGAACTCAAGTGCCGCATCTATCACTGTATTTTTGTCCACAGATTCCACACCTCGCACAAAATGCCATCCTTCAACAGACACAGAAAATAAGTAAAGCTGACTTTGAGTCTTAGTGCTTAAATTATCACAGTACAAGCATGAAAGAAACACAGATTATCAAAAGGACATAAGTAAAAATAAATGCAATTAGTCTGCAAACTAACCTTTCTGCACAAGTCTGCTCTTTAAGTGGTCTGTGTATATATGTACTTTTTAGATATATTTTTGAAGTCTTGTGTTTCTATTCTTTCCTAAAAAATTCTAGTTAACAACTTTGGAATTCATGAGGAAAAAAACGCTCTTCTACCCTTTTGCTTCTACTCAATTGCAATATTTACAAGTTCAGATCAAAACCATTTTGTCTTTCTGCATCTGTAATATGTATAGCATAACAATATTTATGCATTGCCGACAAAATGCCTGCAGTTAAAGAAAAAAACCCAAGGAATGTTATTTTCTGGGGTTGTTCTCCAAAAGGCGGCAAACTCAATTGTGAAAGGGTTCAAATGTAATACATTAAGTCTTTATGTCAGTTCACTTAAGATGCATTTATTTGTGATCATGCTGCCGAGTGAGATGATGGGTCATGATTATGATGTCTCCCTGTAGATATGTGGTACAAAAAAAAAGATGTGTGACAAAAGACACAGTTTAGATGACATATCTAACATAATGAGTTTTCTTGGATTGAATACTGACATAATATGAATTGAAGTATTGGTAACACTATTTTGATGGTCCCTTTTGAACATTTTTCATTTAAACTTTTGAAGTAATTTTGCAACTACATTTCAACTCTCATTAGAGTTTTAGTAGACTGTTTGCTTAATATCAGTCAACATGTCCAACCCTAGCAGTCTATTAATACTCTAATGAGAGTTAGTAGACATGAAGGTGGAACATTACTTATAGGCAACAGAATGTGTTAGACCATCAAAATAAAGTGAAACCGAGTCTATTTATTTATACTCATTAGATAGGAATGAGAGAGAAGTGAAGCAATGGAAGGATAAGCCGATTTAATGTTTTTAGCTGTAGATATGTAATAATGTTTACATTTAAGTGTTGTCAATACATCCATATTGTATGTTTAAGCATCTATCTAAACGTACAAAAATTTAACTTTTGTACCTGTAAATGTTACGTCTTTATACCTACGTTTAACAACAAGACCAGGCTGAGAATTAAACTAAAACCAAAAAAGAGTGTTTTTCCCATTACTTTTCATCAAAATAATGTAAGCAATTTAACCTTGGTTTAATATTAAAAAAATTGAGTTGAAATGACTTGTGCAGCCAATTTTTTTAAGTTGAATTAGAGAAAGTTTTTTTGCAGTGAGGAAAGGATCAAGAAACAGTAGCCTACATATCATTCTTAAAAGGACAGAGGGGGTATATGAATGAAATGCTGAGTTTTGCCTTTCAATTAATTCTACCCCACCGTAAAATAACATTAAAACTGAGCATGTATTTCTAGCATGTAAAATGCCGTAAATACAGTACATGACATCCAATCAAATAACCTCATCTTTCACAGTCAGAACTGACTGCATCCACACAAGCACAGTGGACGGTTGCGTGCAGAGTATGCTGCCTTAGCAAACTGCGCTACATTACTGCCATTCTTGACCATGTACCTTTGGAAAAGTGAGAGGAAGGCTTGTCCCTTGCGATCTTCCAATGAGCAAAACTCAGTCCTTCGCCTAGCTGCCACAAAGACATCCGCCAGCCAGGCCTCCTCAGTAGAAGATGGATCATGCTTTTTAATCCAGGTTTGTAGTTCTGGACACAAAATTCTCAAAACTGATTATAGTCTCTGCAAACTGCTGTACTGTCTTTTCTGCAGGTTTCACCCACTTGTAGAGTAAATCCTTGATAGGATATTTCTCCAGGATTGCCTCTCTCACCTCCCCATAGTCTCTTGCTTCTTCCACATCTATAGCCACATATAGGCAGCACGGGCCTTGCCAGAGAGTAGAGGAACTAGTCGAATGGCCCAATCCTCTGGAGGCCATTTGCACACGGTAGCAATTCACTCAAAGGTAGTCAGATAATGCTCGATGTCATCCATCCCACCGAGCTGCTGCCTCTTTGGCTCTTTCAGTGGACCCCCAGCAGTTGGATGTCGAACTCAATCAGAAGTGTCTGGGCCCTCACTCTCCACAGGCGGTGGATGTTGCATGGACCTCCATCTTGTTTCTTGTCGTGCATTTTCTTGTTCTTGACGAACTTGTCTTTCTTGTTGATCCACCAGGAATTTCTGGAACATATCCTTGAGCTCACCAATGTCCTTAGAAGAAGTCTCAGAGGGAATCAGCTCAACATCACCTCCACTAGCCCCATCGTCCTCCCCATCTTCTCCAGGGTTCATTTGCGCTAGTGTCTCAGTAGTGCTGCCATCACACCTGAAGATTTCATACAGCAATGCTCCTCTACTGGATTATCCCACCGCTGCCACCATAATGTGGGGACATGGCCAGAGCAAAGCTAAATGTTATTGACTTCAAAACTTGCAACAAAAAAGAACAACAAATCAAAAAGAACATAAAACAAAGACACTAAAGGTGACCCTCCCCACAGAGGTCCCTCACCAGAACTGACTTGAAAAGACAAAATAAATAATTTTATACTCAGAGGTTCAACCATTTCATAATAATAGGGAATTTAAATTGTATGAACACATACATGAATACATAAATAAACTTAAATGAAAATAAAATTCCAAATACATTAACATAAATTTTACATGGAAAAAAATACAAAATAATAAACTACATACTATCAAAATAAACAATGACCCACCCCTCCCCCCTGCTCACACTGGAAAATAGACTATGCCTACACTACCCAGAATTCCTTGGGATTGCATTAAATGAGGAACAGGAAGGCCGCACCCCCACCCCCAGGAACCATGCTGCAGCCATGAACCCAGAGACAAAAGGTAAGTTTTGAAAATGTGAATATAATACTAATATGGTTGATGTAAATTCTAAATGAAGAAAGAAAACTCTTGGTGTCTTTTTTCATTCGTCTAATGTGCACCTTAGACTAGAAAAAAATGACCGAAATCATATTTAAACATACAGATAGACCTAGAGCCAGATGCCCCCGCAGCGTTGACTGCCACCGTGTGCTGGAGGAACTCTAAGCAGGGTTGAAGCCCCCTTGCAAAGGGCGCTTTCGCTGAAGTGATGCAAAGTGATAGTGTCTACCACTGCTGGGGGTAGATCACTTAAGTCCTCCATGTCCCGTCCAGAGGCCACACGTGGAGGTTCCAGAGGTCCAGACGCGGGTGCCATAAAGTGCCCCGTCTCTCAGAAAGCAGGTCCTTCCTCAGAGGAATGGGCCAGGGAGGGGCTGTTGCGAGGAGCACCAGTTCTGGGAACTAGGTCCGGTTGGGCCAGTAAGGCGCAACTAACAAGACCTGTTCCCTCTCCTTCCTGACCTTGCAAAGAGTCTGTGCGAGAAGGCTCACTGGGGGAAACTCATACTTGCGTTACCAGCGCATGACTGGTCCCCTCGGTCAGGGAGTATAACTACTGACAGTGGGACGTGTCCAGAGTGGCAAACAGGTCTACCTGTGCGGCTCTGAAGCGTCTCCAATTTAGCTGGACCACCTGGGGGTGGTGTCTCCATTCTCCCGGAAGCGTGGGCTGTCATGAGAGCTCGTCGGCTGCACAATTGAGCTCGCCCGGTACGTGAATGCTTCTGACTCCAGAAGAGGAGATGGCGGGGAGCGAATTGCGACATACAGCAGGAGCGTAGTCATCCTGGTGGTTGGTGTACGCAACATCTGCAGTGTTGTCCGCCTGGACCAGCACATGCTTTCCCTGTAGAAGCAGTCTGAAGTTGCGCAGGGCAAACCGTACGGCTAGCAACACAAAACAAATGATGTGCCAATGCAGTCGAGGTCATGTCTAGGAGCCCAAGGTTTCATGCTCGTGGCACATGGCACCATAGCATCTGTTGAGACAACAACATGCCTGGACACTTGTTCTAGGGGAACAAGGTCTGACCACTGGCTGAAGGTTTAGCAACAGGCCGGTGTGATTGCCACCCGGTGTGTGTGTCGCTGCACCATGCCCATGTCGAGACTCGGCCGTGTAGCCGGTGCTGAAGCGGTCTCATATGAAGCAACCCGAGCGGCGTGACTGTGGCTGTGAATGCCATATGCCCCAGGAGCCTCTGAAACAGTTTCTGTGGAACCTCTGCTGTCCTGCCCTTGAATGAATTCAGTTCAGTACTGACTTAGCAGACTCGTTTGTGAGAAATGCTGTCATGTTGACCAAGTCCAACTCCATACTGAGAAAAGAGATTCTCTGCACGGGGGAGAGCTTGCTCTTTTCCCAGTTGACCTGAAGCCCTAGATGGCAGAGGGGCCTGAGCACCAGGTCCCTGTGTTAGCACGACTGCTCCCGTGAGTGGGCCAGGATGAGCCAGTCGTCAAGGCAGTTGAGAATGTGAACACCGCGGCTCTATCGTGTCCTTCACCAGTAGGACTGCGATATCCTCGCGCAGGACAGGAGCATCCTTGTCCACCACTGAGGTGTACCGGGCGCCACTGAACCTGGGGGGACGGCACGCAAACTGAATCGCATAGCCGAGTCTGATAGTCCGAATGAGCCAGCGAGACAGGCTAGGAAGTGCTAGACAAGCTTCCAGACACTGTACAAGTGGAGTCAGAGAAACTAAAGATGTACAAAAGATACTCCACACCAACACTCTCTGGAGAGCTTCTTCCGGGTTTGTAAAATCAACGAAATGCTCTGCTCTGAAGCGAAAGCTTAAATGAGTGAGTGCTGCACGCTTCCTTATACACCCACTTCACTGAGCGGGGTTCGTGATGCCAATCTCACTCGCCAATGTCCATTGGCTTGTTTTGTTTACACTCGAAGGTGATTGGGCTCTCCGGTGAGATCACAATTCGTCAGTCACTTAACATATCTTAGAACGTGACTGACTGATAGGGAACCATTTTTGTTTCTCCAAAGAACCTTTCAGTTAAAGGGATAGTTATTATTAAAATTAGCCCATGATTTACTCACCCTGAAGCCATCCTAGGTGTATATGACTTTCTTAGGGAATACAATCGGAGTTATATAAAAAAATGTCCTGTCTCCTCCAAGCTTTATAATGGGAGTGAATGGCTGGAGAAAATTTGAAGCCCAAAAAAGTGCATCCATCCATTATAAAAGTAATCCATATGGCTCCAGGGGGTTAATAAAGGTCTTCTGAAGTGAAGCGATGCGTTTGTGTAAGGAAAATACCCATATTTAAAACTTTTATAAACTATAATCACTAGTTTCCGACAGAGGGCTGTACGCATCGATTTACGGTGGAAGACTAACCCCTGACCCTCCAAGGGTCTCGTTGCTCCTGCTGCAGCTGGTGCATTGGTGCTTTGGTTGCTTTGCTCCGTTAACCCAACGGAGCCGTGATGAGTATTTTTATCATGATGGATGCAATTTTTTGGGCTTCAAATTTTCTCCAGGCATTCACTCCCATTATAAAGCTTGGATTAGCCTGGACATTTTTAATATAACTTGTATTTGTCTGAAAATAAGAATGTCATATACACCTAGGATGGCTTGAGGGTGAGTAAATCATGGGGTCATTTTCATTTTTGGGTGAACTATCCCTTTAACAGTTCTTTAAACAAACCAATTTTTTTCTAAGTGTAAAATAGAAAGATTCCTTGATGTTAAAGCTAACACTGTGTAATTTGATTCTTAGCAAAAAACACTGTTCTTTCAAAATTATATGTGCTCATTCGTGAGTATATACTTCCACCAACTAATCAAGTATTCTCGTAAGCGTAGAATCTGCCATTCAGAATACATATGAGCGAGTCACTCGAATGGCGGCAGCCATGTTGTGCCTCCGTATTGAAAATACATTAGCCAAAGAGGGACATACCTGGAAATTCAAGCTTCGCCTTTTACGTTTTTTTGGTTTTTTTTTTTTTACACTCAGTGGGACCGTGATGAATGTGAGGGGGAGATTACTCGTGACTGGAATAATACGGCCACCGTAGGAGTTAAAACGCATGGAATGGGAGGGGCTAGAAAGTAATATTCAGTTGGTAGTCATATACAATTTCACCGCTAGAAAATCTTACACAGTGTAGCTTTAAAGTTTCTTCAATCCATCAATCCAATATAGAATTATTAGAAATATTATTATTACAAATAAATATTACAAATAGTGCACACTTATGTGTGAAATATGTTTCACATCCCTGTTCATAGTGGCTTTTCAGCACTGCATATTTGGGATTTCTCCCTAATCTAACCTGATTCAACTCAAAAGTGTGTTAGGCTCCCGTCTCCTGTGCTGGAGAATCTCCCATTGAGAGTGTGTCTGCTGTTGCCAGAGGGTATAAGATACAGGTAGAGCTAGGGGAATATTGTTTTTCCTATACTATAACCATCATGACAGATATGGGAGACAGTTGGAGAGACCTAAATAATAATGGGAAATTTCACAAAAATAACAAATTCACTTATTTACACAAATTAGTTTGAAAGGAGTCTCTTCTGCTCATCTAGGCTACATGTATTTGATTAAAAAAAAGACAGTAATGTGTTAATTACAATTTTAAAAAGATGAGTTCTGAATTTTCAGCATCATTTCTCCACTCTTCAGTGTCACATGATCCTTCAGAAATCATTATAACATGCTGATTTACTGCTCAAGAAACATTTATGATTATCAATGTTGAAAGCATGTTGTGCTGCCTATTATTTATCTGGAAATGGTGATACTTTATTTCCTGGCGTTCTTACTTGACTACTGCATACAACTGTATTACACTTTCATGCTCTCCAATTGATAGCCACAGCATTTACATAAATTTAAACTCTGCTCAACTGTCACATCGTTCATACATACTCAAATCAGCGACTCTCGTTTAAAATGAATTGCTGCATGCCTTCATACAATTACATACATTCCTCAATCCTGTTCATGACACACTGGAGTGCAGGACTCCATTTTTGCACGTTCACTCAAAATCAGCTCAGAAAAACACATAAAGACTGTCGAACAGCCTGCCACTTCAGATTAGATCTGCATCATGCTTACCATTTCCAAGTCATATAACTAAAACTCACTTCTTTTCACCGGCTTTAAATGTATCACCAGCATTTTATGTATGGCTTCTGTCTTCTTTTATGTTATTTGATCAATGGTTTATGATGTATTGTAAAGCATGTTGTTCAGCTGTTGCTGTATAAATGGTGCTGTATAAATCAACTTTGACATATTCTGTCTAAGTGTAAGTCTACAAGCGGCATGCCAATCCTCAGGCCTCAGTGTGCGAGGATTTGAGTGAAGTGGAGGGAGGGAGCTATTGCTTCTTCTTTTTTCGCCAGCTAATGGTTTACTAAATTAGGCTCCCCATCTGTCGGCTCTTACAGAGCTACCTATTCCCTAATCTACGAAGACATTCTTAGCCAAGAGATTTTGTATGGGAGTGGGGGAAAGGGCATAACCCTTGGTTTTAGAGAATGTTTTTGATTGCTTTTGATTTCTGTTTGAATGCTTAAGGAGGAAGGGAGAATGGAAACTGACATTTTGCTTGGCAAAAGGACAGAAAATTATAGTGGATTAGTGTATATAATTAAAACAATGACATACTTGTTTATGTTTTGTTGCAGTTATTGTTGTGCACAGAATCACGGAAATACAAATTATGTTTTTAATTTATAGGAAAGCCTCTATATATATACATTTTTCTGTGCCGTACTCAACATCAAGCCAATACCAAGTGACAGTTGCCAGATAATTAGCTGATTTTGTGTCAGTCAGTAGCTTTGATGCTTGTACGTGAAGAACAAGAATTTGCAAATGACCCAATTATTTTTAGGAAGGTACTTTCAGGTGTACCTTTTACTCACAGGATCTATCATTATTGTGCACATCAGAATGTACATTTGCTTAGCTTTGACAAGTACTTTTCAAGCACTTCTTTAAATAAAAATTGGGTTACGGTGGTTTCAAACACAGTTCTTCAAACTAATATCTAAAGATGGCATGATAAATACAAAATCACATCCAGAATTGCAACTTTTCCCAATTGCATTCAACAACTCAGTGTTAATGTTTGGTTTGGTTCGTAATTAAAAACATTTTTTTTATTGTATTAATTATATCATATTACTATATTAATTATAGTTTGGTGTGGCTTCTGTGTAGATTTTGTACTAAATACAAAAGCAAGTGCAATTATTTCATCAAGAAAATCCAAGAAGGTTTTTTTGTAGCAATTAGCAGTCCAAGGTCTGTTTCTTTTATTGAATTTAAGTTAATTAGACTCCTGCTGTTCTGTTAATTACTGTAACCCACACTTTTCATGGAATAAATTAGTTCTGCAGGTGCTTACTTTAATTGTTGAAAATGTTTTTTTTAGTTTTTTTTTTAGTTTTTTTTTTTAGTTTGGAAACTGAGATTTTGTCTATGAAAAGCATTGTTTTAAAATAAGGTATATATGCAGATCAGGGGAAATGTGTCATTCTTTGTTAAATGATTTAATAAGAAAGCATCTGCAATATCATTGCCATGATAATTTAGTTAGCTATCAAGCTATTTTTGTTGCATTTTAATGAATTAATTAGTGTGAACTATAGCAACAATAGTGTCAACAATAGTGTGAATTAATTATGGAATCATTAATTAATTAATGATTCGTTATTAAATCATTAATAAACCAGCCGGTTCAAAAGTCATTTGTTTATAAATCAGACTGCACTTGCGTCTTGCTTTTGTGTGCAAGTAAATGAAGACAACTCATAATAGACCTTCCTGAAAACCTCAGATTGGGTCATTAAACCTGTGTATTTTAACAAATGTCAGTCTTTCATTGGGCTTTATATATTTTTCATTGGGCTTTCATCTTTATCTTTATAGGGTATTTATCTTAAAGATTACAAATATATACAAACTCGTGAAATATTATGGTATAATACAGTGGGACACAATGTTTTTAGTTAGTCTAAAATTACACAAAATGTTCAGATGTGGTTGGGCGCAGCTGTTGTTATTTATGGAAGCTTGTTTCCGCCACTGAATAATAAATAAATAATAATAATTGCGACTTTTTATCTCACAATTCTGACTTTTTTTCTCACAATTGCAATATATCAAGTCAGAATTGTGACTTTTTTTCTCAGAATTGTGAGATATGAAGTCAGAATTGTGAGATATAAAGTCGCAATTCTGAGAAATAAAGTCGCAATTGCGAGATATAAAGTCGCAATTCTGAGAAATAAAGTCGCAATTCTGAAAAATAAAGTCGCAATTGGGAGATATAAAGTCAGAATTGTGAGATACAAACTATTCTGAGGTAAAAAAAAAAAAAAAAAACTGTCCGTATTTTTATCCCCTTAGAATTGGACTTTATATCTCACAATTGTGAGAAAAGATGTCAGAATTGCGACTCGCAATTCTGTGTTATAAAGTCAGAATTGCGTGTTATAAAGTCGCAATTGCGAGAAAAAAAGTTAGAATTCTGACTTTATATCTCGCAATTCTGACTTTATAACACGCAATTGCGACTTTATTTCACGCAATTCTGACTTTATATCTCAGGGAGCTTGATTGACAGGCGATCTAACCAATCATAATCCGCCATCCGCCATTTTGTCCGACAAAGCAGTCAGGAGAGATAGCAGATTAACATGGGAGTATTTGAACTTGAAAAACGGAATGTACTGACGCCTTTCCGCGGTTAAAATAACATTCCTTCTTATGTTCATTTATGTTTATTTGATGCTATAAATTAACTAGAAGGAAGAGATGATCGGTTCACGAGCAGCTTTAACTGATGCTCCAGCGATCTGTCAGACACATTTAAGAGCCACAAAACGGTATGTATCGTTTAAATTTCTTTTTAAAAATGACCACATTTGAAAGGTGAGACTTTGTTTAATATGTCTAATATCAAAAGTAACCGAAAAGTAACCTGGTCCGTCCTGTCTGTCAGCGTGTTGTCAGTCTCCTCTCTGCTCCGCGATGTATTTTTCACTGCGTGAGAACATGGTGTGGCGTGAGAGCAGCGTAGCTTGTCGGGCATAGCGACAGTAACTAAGGGGGGCGGGTCTTTGCGAAGGGTCAATTGTGAGATAAAAAGTCGCAATTATTATTATTTATTTATTATTCAGTGGCGGAAACAAGCTTCCATAGTTAGCCTATTAGGGGTTCAAGCATGAAATGCTGAAACCCTATTGTAATTGTAAGGATTCGTAAAACGCATCGTGCAGGCCAAACCGTTAGGCATAGAGACGTGAAACCTGGCCAGATGGTAGGCCTCAATTTGGGGACAACCTATCAGAGTAAGACCCCGATTGGCCCATAGGTGGCGCTACAGCAGCCAAAAGTACAAAATCGCTCATAACTCTTAGACCGTTTGACCCAGACTCTGACTCTCACACTGTGATCCTTGGCTCAAGGCGGACGAAATGGCTATCTCCAATTTCGATTTAGGCAGGAAATGCTTCCGCTATGTCGAGTTTTGTCCAAAACCTACTATTGCGAACTAGTCCCTGTTTTTTTTTCCCGATCGGAACCAGACCAGTCTAGGACAATTCTCTGGACTCTCTAGATCAATAATTATCAAAAAAAGTTGAACTTTTGCATTTTGGTGGCTGTAATAGGGTCATTTATAAAATGGGCGTGGCAAAATACACTAAAAAGCCTATAAATCCTAAATGAAAACTCAGAACTTCTCAGAAATTTTATGGAGATCAGACGATAGGTGGAGCTATAACTGTTAAAAAGCTTTAAAACCATATATTTCCTATGGTACATTGCCTGTATTGGCTGTAAATGGTCTTTTTCATCTATTATGTCAGTGGTTACATGCTTGCTAAATAAAACTTAATAACTTTTGATGCTTTTGTGCTTAAAAACCTTAAAGGCCTTAATAGCTTGAACCCCGATAAATGCTGCTTGCAGCTTTAATTATTATTATTATTATTATTATTATTATTATTATTATTTCATACCGAATAACATTTTAGGGCATATCATGAACAGAGAAACTGAAAGCTCTTTACGGCAACCCGTCAAAATAAAAGTTCGGTTTAACTTGAAGAAATTGTTGCAGAAATATATTACTGTTGTACAGTAGAATTTAGCAATCTAATAATAATAATAATAATAACACTAATAATAATAATTATTATTATTTTTAAAACTTAATTTTTAAAATTAATGTTTTATGCCTTCATTTGATTGGCAGAAAATGTAAAAAAACACAACACAGAATTTCTGAAGAATAAAAAACATTTCATAGAAATTAAAAATTGTTTTATTAAAAAAAAAAGTGTTGTTTTGAATTAAATTAATTAGACATGCTTTTTGATTATTCAAATTTAATTAAACCATTAAAATGGAACCCAGAAAACTTAATACAGAAAACAGAATTTGGTAAAAAAAATAAAAAAAAAAAAAAAAAAACGTAATTTGAAATAATAAAAAAAAACTATCTCATAGGGCCCTAAACATGTTTTTTTTTTTTCTTTTAATAAATTATTTTTAAATTGTATAAATTTCATGATTTAAATCAATTAGACATGGTTTTTTATTTCTAAAATTTAATTTAACCATTAAAATGGAGTCAAAAAAAACAAACAGAAAAAACAGAATTTGAAAAAAAGAAAAGAAACGTAATTTGTGAAAAAGTAAACCGGATTTCATGGGGCCCTGCATTTTGAAAATACGAACACTTTCATGAATCTGAAAATGCTGAATGGCCTTATAAACGATTTACACACAAAAAATCCTTCTGCTTGTTTCATGAATGAGGCCCATTGTCTTTATAGCACTCAGTCTCTTTATGCCATCATATTGAATTCAAACTGCAGGCTCACATCAGGTGAAATATCATTTGTTTTGGCATCGGCGCTGAAGATTCAGCAACTAAACAGCAGCTCAGGAAACGCTAAGTAGCTTAAACAAAGCTATCAACGTTTACTTAAAACGAACGTTGAAGGCTTACACGACATAAATATGTAATCTTTTGTATTGGCCCCTTTAACACACATACTGTGCTCCCAATCTCCAAAGAAACACTGTCCGTGAAGCCCCTCCCCCACTACACTGGTATTTGAACATCAGATTATCCCTAAACGCTTTGAGCGCTGTGCATGAGACAAAGCTAAGGAACGAATTAGGCAATGAGAGAGTTAAGTAATGCTGGCCTTGTGCGCGAATTGAGTGGGGGGGGTTACAACTTAGTAATTTTTAGTCATAGTCAATGTTCATTAAAAACTGAACCAATCAACAGGTCAGTTTGGTCTGCATGAGAGCGTGCCACAGCAAATCAATTTACTGCATTGTTTCATACATGTGCACACGCAACAAAACTGTTTCTGTTACAGTTTAACCAAACCATTACCCAAAAGCGTATTCAGATCACTTGTGAGTGACTGCTTTGTCTTTCGCTGTGGGACTGATGCCTTTTGTTTATACCATACTGCAAAGAAGACCTTGAGGGTATGTGGAGCCCTGGTACATATAGCGCCTCTGTTTGTGTGTTTAGCTGTCTCTAAAGACGCCTGTAGAAGACTCTTTGTGATTTGATCATTTAATATCAGCAGACTTTGTGATTTACAACGCAACTGAGATTTTTCGTTTTCCCCGAAAATGGATTATATTAAATATATATTCTTTCCAATTACTATTCTGACCCTGACTTTGAGAATGCACATTTTTCACATATCCGCAGTTAATTGTAAAGTCTGAATTCACGTGTAGCGTTATACAATCTCTTTTGGTCTCATGACTTATTTCTATCAACTGAGTAAAATAAATGCTCTTCCAAATCAGTATTTTCAGTGAATACATTTCAATGCGTTCCTCGCACAAAGCTCCTTGCTTCAATGTGTTTTCTATGTGCTTGCAACTCAAGTTTCTTTCCTGACCTTTAAGGTACTGGTGTGTTATTGCTTATTTGACTTCAATAAACTCAAGGTTTGAGTTTAATTTTTTTGATTTTAGGGTGGAGGGGAAATGTAGATTGGAACAAGAGATTAAAATATTACAGCTACTTGCGTCACATACAGCACATATAGTAGAGTAATTATTTTATACACTTCATTAGCTATGGCAACATCATGACATGTATCTGAATAAGGGTCTCTGGGAGCCTATACTGTATAAAGCTTCTTAGTTAGATTGTTAAAATTGTATCGTTTTACGCACCCTTCCTTTTGTTGCATTTTTCATGTTTGATAACCGTTCTTACTATTTACTTTTGTTGGATGGAAAAGAGCATCTTTGCTAATCATCAAATTCTCCACAAAAAAATAATTATTATGATTAACTAGCCTATATACTGTACTGGCATACCATTTGGAGTGAAAATTAAGCACACTATTCTCAGGTAGAAAATAACTTATAATGCATTTATATTTTATTCATTTCATTTGCCTTTCTTTTACCATTTCATCCCATATAACAATTGCTTCAATTGTTACTGTGCACAGTAACCCATTGAAATCACATTAGGAAATCTGCAGCGCTACTGCTAGTACAATATAAGCTGTCAGTCACTCCTAAACAGCTTACCTTTAACTGCACTGTACCTGCTATTCTGCCAGCATTAATTGTAAGGGAACAGAAATTCCTGCTTTATTACATGACCAGAGAATCACTGCAATACGCATCACGTTTGAGCTTCAGCAAGAACCAATGAGGTTCATTCTCGTGTTACGCAGCACGTTTGAGCTTCAGCAAGAACCAATGAGGTTCATTCTCGTGTTACGCAGCACGTTTGAGCTTCAGCAAGAACCAATGAGGTTCATTCTCGTGTTACGCAGCACGTTTGAGCTTCTGCAAGAACCAATGAGGTTCATTCTCGTGTTACGCAGCACGTTTGAGCTTCAGCAAGAACCAATGAGGTTCATTCTCGTGTTGCGCAGCACGTTTGAGCTTCTGCAAGAACTAATGAGGTTCATTCTCGTGTTACGCAGCACGTTTGAGCTTCAGCAAGAACCAATGAGGTTCATTCTCGTGTTACGCAGCACGTTTGAGCTTCAGCAAGAACCAATGAGGTTCATTCTCGTGTTACGCAGCACGTTTGAGCTTCTGCAAGAACCAATGAGGTTCATTCTCGTGTTACGCAGCACGTTTGAGCTTCAGCAAGAACCAATGAGGTTTATTCTCGTGTTACGCAGCACGTTTGAGCTTCAGCAAGAACCAATGAGGTTCATTCTCGTGTTACGCAGCACGTTTGAGCTTCTGCAAGAACCAATGAGGGACATTCTCGTGTTACGCAGCACGTTTGAGCTTCAGCAAGAACCAATGAGGTTTATTCTCGTGTTACACAGCATGTTTGAGCTTCAGCAAGAACCAATGAGGTCCATTCTCGTGTTACGCAGCATGTTTGAGCTTCAGCAAGAACCAATGAGGTTTATTCTCGTGTTACACAGCACGTTTGAGCTTCTGCAAGAACCAATGAGGTTCATTCTCGTGTTACACAGCATGTTTGAGCTTCAGCAAGAACCAATGAGGTCCATTCTCGTGTTACGCAGCATGTTTGAGCTTCAGCAAGAACCAATGAGGTTCATTCTCATGTTACGCAGCACGTTTGAGCTTCAGCAAGAACCAATGAGGTTCATTCTCATGTTACGCAGCACGTTTGAGCTTCAGCAAGAACCAATGAGGTTTATTCTCGTGTTACGCAGCACGTTTGAGCTTCAGCAAGAACCAATGAGGTTCATTCTCGTGTTACGCAGCACGTTTGAGCTTCAGCAAGAACCAATGAGGTTCATTCTCATGTTACGCAGCACGTTTGAGCTTCAGCAAGAACCAATGAGGTTCATTCTCATGTTACGCAGCACGTTTGAGCTTCAGCAAGAACCAATGAGGTTCATTCTCGTGTTACGCAGCACGTTTGAGCTTCAGCAAGAACCAATGAGGTCCATTCTCGTGTTACGCAGCATGTTTAAGCTTCTGCTTGAACCAGTAAGGTTCTTTCTCGTGTTACGCAGCACGTTTGAGCTTCTGCAAGAACCAATGAGTTTCTTTCTCGTGTTACGCAGCATGTTTGAGCTTCAGCAAGAACCAATGAGGTTCATTCTCATGTTACGCAGCACGTTTGAGCTTCAGCAAGAACCAATGAGGTTCATTCTCATGTTACGCAGCACGTTTGAGCTTCAGCAAGAACCAATGAGGTTCATTCTCGTGTTACGCAGCACGTTTGAGCTTCAGCAAGAACCAATGAGGTCCATTCTCGTGTTACGCAGCATGTTTAAGCTTCTGCTTGAACCAATGAGGTTCTTTCTCGTGTTACGCAGCATGTTTGAGCTTCTGCAAGAACCAATGAGGTTCATTCTCATGTTACGCAGCACGTTTGAGCTTCAGCAAGAACCAATGAGGTTCATTCTCATGTTACGCAGCACGTTTGAGCTTCTGCTTGAACCAGTAAGGTTCTTTCTCGTGTTACGCAGCACGTTTGAGCTTCTGCTTGAACCAATGAGGTTCTTTCTCGTGTTACGCAGCATGTTTGAGCTTTAGCAAGAACCAATGAGGTTCATTCTCATGTTACGCAGCACGTTTGAGCTTCTGCTTGAACCAGTAAGGTTCTTTCTCGTGTTACGCAGCACGTTTGAGCTTCAGCAAGAACCAATGAGGTTCTTTCTCGTGTTACGCAGCACGTTTGAGCTTCTGCTTGAACCAGTAAGGTTCTTTCTCGTGTTACGCAGCACGTTTGAGCTTCAGCAAGAACCAATGAGGTTCATTCTCATGTTACGCAGCACGTTTGAGCTTCTGCTTGAACCAGTAAGGTTCTTTCTCGTGTTACGCAGCACGTTTGAGCTTCAGCAAGAACCAATGAGGTTCATTCTCATGTTACGCAGCACGTTTGAGCTTCTGCTTGAACCAGTAAGGTTCTTTCTCGTGTTACGCAGCACGTTTGAGCTTCTGCAAGAACCAATGAGGTTCTTTCTCGTGTTACGCAGCATGTTTGAGCTTCAGCAAGAACCAATGAGGTTCTTTCTCGTGTTACACAGCACGTTTGAGCTTCTGCAAGAACCAATGAGGTTCTTTCTCGTGTTACGCAGCATGTTTGAGCTTCATCAAGAACCAATGAGGTTCATTCTCATGTTACGCAGCACGTTTGAGCTTCTGCTTGAACCAATGAGGTTCTTTCTCGTGTTACGCAGCACGTTTGAGCTTCAGCAAGAACCAATGAGGTTCATTCTCATGTTACGCAGCACGTTTGAGCTTCTGCTTGAACCAGTAAGGTTCTTTCTCGTGTTACGCAGCACGTTTGAGCTTCAGCAAGAACCAATGAGGTTCTTTCTCGTGTTACGCAGCACGTTTGAGCTTCTGCTTGAACCAGTAAGGTTCTTTCTCGTGTTACGCAGCACGTTTGAGCTTCAGCAAGAACCAATGAGGTTCATTCTCATGTTACGCAGCACGTTTGAGCTTCTGCTTGAACCAGTAAGGTTCTTTCTCGTGTTACGCAGCACGTTTGAGCTTCAGCAAGAACCAATGAGGTTCATTCTCATGTTACGCAGCACGTTTGAGCTTCTGCTTGAACCAGTAAGGTTCTTTCTCGTGTTACGCAGCACGTTTGAGCTTCTGCAAGAACCAATGAGTTTCTTTCTCGTGTTACGCAGCATGTTTGAGCTTCAGCAAGAACCAATGAGGTTCTTTCTCGTGTTACACAGCACGTTTGAGCTTCTGCAAGAACCAATGAGGTTCTTTCTCGTGTTACGCAGCATGTTTGAGCTTCATCAAGAACCAATGAGGTTCATTCTCATGTTACGCAGCACGTTTGAGCTTCTGCTTGAACCAATGAGGTTCTTTCTCGTGTTACGCAGCACGTTTGAGCTTCAGCAAGAACCAATGAGGTTCTTTCTCGTGTTACGCAGCACGTTTGAGCTTCAGCAAGAACCAATGAGGTTCTTTCTCGTGTTACGCAGCACGTTTGAGCTTCTGCAAGAACCAATGAGGTTCATTCTCATGTTACGCAGCATGTTTGAGCTTCTGCAAGAACCAATGAGGTTCTTTCTCGTGTTACGCAGCATGTTTGAGCTTCTGCAAGAACCAATGAGGTTCTTTCTTGTTACGCAGCATGTTTGAGCTTCAGCAAGAACCAATGAGGTTCATTCTCATGTTACGCAGCACGTTTGAGTTTTGCAAGAACCAATGAGGTTCTTTCTCGTGTTACGCAGCACGTTTGAGCTTCAGCAAGAACCAATGAGGTTCTTTCTTGTTACGCAGCATGTTTGAGCTTCAGCAAGAACCAATGAGGTTCTTTCTTGTTACGCAGCATGTTTGAGCTTCTGCAAGAACCAATGAGGTTCTTTCTTGTTACGCAGCATGTTTGAGCTTCAGCAAGAACCAATGAGGTTCATTCTCATGTTACGCAGCACGTTTGAGTTTTGCAAGAACCAATGAGGTTCTTTCTTGTTACGCAGCACGTTTGAGCTTCAGCAAGAACCAATGAGGTTCATTCATGTTATGCAGCTCGTTTGAGCTTCAGCAAGAACCAATGAGGTTCATTCTCGTGTTACGCAGCATGTTTGAGCTTCGGCAAGAACCAATGAGGTTCTTTCTCGTGTTACGCAGCACGTTTG
Organism: Squalius cephalus; assembly: GCA_022829025.1. Classification (NCBI taxonomy): domain Eukaryota; kingdom Metazoa; phylum Chordata; class Actinopteri; order Cypriniformes; family Leuciscidae; genus Squalius; species Squalius cephalus. The sequence continues at coordinate 4,297,805 of CM040807.1, read as the reverse complement.
AGCTTCTGCTTGAACCAATGAGGTTCATTCTTGTGTTACGCAGCACGTTTGAGCTTCTGCAAGAACCAATGAGGTTCTTTCTCGTGTTACGCAGCACGTTTGAGCTTCTGCTTGAACCAGTAAGGTTCATTCTCGTGTTACGCAGCACGTTTGAGCTTCAGCAAGAACCAATGAGGTTCTTTCTCGTGTTACACAGCACATTTGAGCTTCTGCAAGAACCAATGAGGTTCTTTCTTGTTACGCAGCACGTTTGAGCTTCAGCAAGAACCAATGAGGTTCATTCTCATGTTACGCAGCACGTTTGAGCTTCTGCTTGAACCAGTAAGGTTCATTCTCGTGTTACGCAGCACGTTTGAGCTTCAGCAAGAACCAATGAGGTTCATTCTCATGTTACGCAGCACGTTTGAGCCTCTGCAAGAACCAATGAGGTTCTTTCTTGTTACGCAGCACGTTTGAGCTTCTGCAAGAACCAATGAGGTTCATTCTTGTTACGCAGCATGTTTGAGCTTCTGCAAGAACCAATGAGGTTCATTCTTGTGTTAGACAGCACGTTTGACCTTCAGCAAGAACCAATGAGGTTCTTTCTTGTGTTACGCAACACGTTTGAACTTCTGCAAGAACCAATGAGGTTCATTCTCGTGTTACGCAGCACGTTTGAGCTTCAGCAAGAACCAATGAGGTTCATTCTCATGTTACGCAGCACGTTTGAGCTTCTGCAAGAACCAATGAGGTTCTTTCTTGTTACGCAGCACGTTTGAGCTTCATCAAGAACCAATGAGGTTCATTCTCGTGTTACACAGCACGTTTGACCTTCAGCAAGAACCAATGAGGTTCTTTCTCGTGTTACGCAGCACGTTTGAGCTTCTGCAAGAACCAATGAGGTTCTTTCTTGTTACGCAGCATGTTTGAGCTTCTGCAAGAACCAATGAGGTTCATTCTTGTGTTACGCAGCATGTTTGAGCTTCTGCAAGAACCAGTAAGGTTCATTCTCGTGTTACGCAGCACGTTTGAGCTTCAGCAAGAACCAATGAGGTTCATTCTCATGTTACGCAGCACGTTTGAGCTTCTGCAAGAACCAATGAGGTTCTTTCTTGTTACGCAGCACGTTTGAGCTTCATCAAGAACCAATGAGGTTCATTCTCGTGTTACACAGCACGTTTGACCTTCAGCAAGAACCAATGAGGTTCTTTCTCATGTTACGCAGCACGTTTGAGCTTCTGCAAGAACCAATGAGGTTCATTCTCATGTTACGCAGCATGTTTTAGCTTCTGCAAGAACCAATGAGGTTCTTTCTCGTGTTACGCAGCACGTTTGAGCTTCAGCAAGAAGAACCAATGAGGTTCAGTCTCGTGTTACGCAGCACGTTTGAGCTTCTGCAAGAACCAATGAGGTTCTTTCTTGTTACGCAGCATGTTTGAGCTTCTGCAAGAACCAATGAGGTTCTTTCTTTTTTACACAGCATGTTTGAGCTTCTGCAAGAACCAATGAGGTTCTTTCTTGTTACGCAGCATGTTTGAGCTTCTGCAAGAACCAATGAGGTTCATTCTTGTGTTACGCAGCATGTTTGAGCTTCTGCAAGAACCAATGAGGTTCTTTCTCGTGTTACGCAGCACGTTTGAGCTTCAGCAAGAACCAATGAGGTTCTTTCTCGTGTTACGCAGCATGTTTGAGCTTCTGCAAGAACCAGTGAGGTTCATTATCGTGTTACGCAGCACGTTTGAGCTTCAGCAAGAACCAATGAGGTTCTTTATCGTGTTACACAGCACGTTTGAGCTTCAGCAAGAACCAATGAGGTTCTTTATCGTGTTACACAGCACGTTTGAGCTTCAGCAAGAACCAGTGAGGTTCATTATCGTGTTACGCAGCACGTTTGAGCTTCTGCAAGAACCAGTGAGGTTCATTATCGTGTTACGCAGCATGTTTGAGCTTCTGCAAGAACCAATGAGGTTCATTCTCATGTTACGCAGCATGTTTGAGCTTCTGCAAGAACCAATGAGGTTCTTTCTTGTTACGCAGCACGTTTGAGCTTCAGCAAGAACCAATGAGGTTCATTCTCATGTTACGCAGCACGTTTGAGCTTCAGCAAGAACCAATGAGGTTCTTTCTCGTGTTACGGAGCATGTTTGAGCTTCTGCAAGAACCAATGAGGTTCATTCATGTTATGCAGCTCGTTTGAGCTTCTGCAAGAACCAATGAGGTTCATTCATGTTATGCAGCACGTTTGAGCTTCAGCAAGAACCAATGAGGTTCATTCTCGTGTTACGCAGCACATTTGAGCTTCTGCAAGAACCAATGAGGTTCAGTCTCATGTTGAATGAGGAAACAGATGGATTGTCCTAGCCTATGTCTAAGTCTTGATTTGAAGCATTGAAATATCAACATTGATCCAATATTATTTAGCACTGAATTTTCAACCTCAACCAAAATGATGATTCTGATGGAATTTCAACATTGAATCAATGTGACCTTTCTATCTGGGGTCTCTTCAGAAAGTGTGGACTACACTGCTCGATTTATATGGATTCGTTTTACGTATCTCTTTATGAACTTTTTGAAGCATCAAAGTGGTGGTTGCGTAGCTGTCAATGGAGGGGCAGAAATCTTTCAGATTTAATCAAAAAGATCTTAATGTGTGATCCGAAGATGAACGAAAGTCTGACAACAACACTTTTTTGGGTGAACTATCCCTTTAATGCATTAAACATTCCTCAGAGAGACTAAGGTCAAATGTAATAATTCAGTAATGTAAATTATTTTATATTTTTATCTAAAGTATAGGCTATTATTAAAAAAATTACAATGTATTTTTATTGTTTTATATATTATTTATCAACATATGAAATACACAATATAAATGACAAGGATCATATAAGTATTAACATATGATTCAGACAATTTTTAAATGAAGTCATCTGAATTCTTTTCACCGAAACACGCTATAGCAAAATGTAAAGCTTCGGCATAGGCTGAATAAGATTTGGATGTGGGAGGGACATGTCAGAACAGAAGAGTGCTGCAGCAGCGAAGACCCCCCCTCCAGCCCTTCCCACAGAGAGAGAGAGAGAGAGAGAGAGAGAGAGGGAGAGAGAGGGACTGATGACGTCGACTCTGGGAAGCTCCCAGTAGAAGGTGCGCGCCCGCGGGAGGGGCCGATAGAAAATGGCGAGTCTGTGCAGAAGGCAGCAATGCACGATCGAGAGGCGCGGCTTTCGGCAGGAACTTGATTCGTGGCGGCATAAACTCATTCACTGTGTAGGTAAGCTCGTTTAACCTAACATGCAGAATTGTCCAGAACAGCTTCACGTTCCGTGAATGTGTATATTTGGTGTAGGGGACTAGTGGAAATCTATTGCCTATAGCGGCGAGCGAAGCGTCTTTTTTTTGTCTCGCAACGATTTTTTCTCATAGCCGCTCACCACCCGCTTGGACCTTATCAAAAAAAAAAAAAAAATCGCAGTTATTAGTTTAGTTATGCGGCCGTAATATGAGCAATAATGTGTCAAGTGCACATTTGTTTTTATATCACTGTGTAATAGTTAGCGTTTTTGCCCCGACGTTATTTCTTTAAGTTATTTTTTTTTTTTAAGAAAATTTGGGCGATGTTTATTTATTGTAAGCAGGGCGTGTTACGTGTACAGAGAGAATTGTGCATTGACCAATCAAATGCGTTCCTTTTGCCAGTGTGCGCGCTCCCTGTTTTATTGTAGGCTACTGTATTATTTGGGGTTGGGGGAGGGCTGTGCGCGTCCCCGCCCCACTGTCATGCTGCTGCTGCGCGCGCGCGCGCGTCCTCCCTTCCCTCAAATCATCGGCGCTGGGGGAGCGCGCTTTGCTGCAATGGGGAAATGTCAGAAAATAATTTTGTATTTTAGGGGAAGGTGGGGGGTTGACAAAGAAAATGACACTGCGCATATTGCATAGTTGTTATCGCGGCCTTGTCAAGACCAATTCTTGCTATACTGAGCATTTTAATATAACGCCTTGATCTTAATCTGACGATTTTTTGGCGAATATATACGCGCTGATATTTGAGTCTGTTTTGATGTGTTTTTTTGGTTAATCGATTGCTCGCTTTGTCCGTGAACGAGTCTTGCCAGTGTAGCCAAAATGTCGCGCAAATAACAACATTATTTGGTTTTTAGGAACCCGTTTCAAAGTGTTATTTACTCACATTTGTTTCTCATTTCCAAAAATATGATGGAAAATATTGGTTTCCCGCCCCTCCCCCGTTACATGTAATGTTTCATTAGCTGTGTTTAATCCTTTTAAATCGCCGTATCTGATGTTATTGGGAGATTATCTATTGAGTCTTAACCTCGGGGTTTCCTCGTTTTCAACCCTAGATTTGTGTTAATCTCCCTTTTAATGTCTGACAGAAAACCCTTGGCTTTTGGCATCTGTTAACTGCAGCTTTTGAGTAAATGTTGGTCACTCTTTATCAACCAAAACAATGTAGATATTTCAACGACATAGTGAACAGCACAAAGTCTGATTAGGCTATAATGTTTCTTAAGATATACCACAAATACATTTTAGATGACACATATGTTGATCTCTATGAATGGTAAAGCTTTTATTGTGAACTTTGCTCTTCTGTTTGCTCAACATGCTCTACATCATATCAAATATGATACACTTCTGTGTTTAAAATGACTAGGATGTGTTTTATTATCGAAGATGGCATGTGTCAGTGAAACCTGCTTAGTTATCATCTCATGATATGAGGAAAAAACTCCCAATCTGTATCAAAATGCCTGTTTCAGGAAGTATCAAGGCACTGAGGTTATGTTGGTTGGATTCATTGCTCTTCTGTTCTGAAAAATGAAAGATATTTGGCAGTGAGCCATTAAAGGGTTGGTTCATCCAAAAAATGATTTCCTTACCCTCAAGCCATCCTAGGTGTATATGACTTTCTTCTTTCAGCCAAACATTATCGGAGGTATATTAAGTAATATCCTGGCTCTTCCAAGCTTTATAATGGGAGAGTGAATGGTAGAAGATATTTTAAAGCCCAAAAAAGTGCATCCTAACATCATAAAAGTAATCCATACACCTCCAGGGGGATAATAAAGGCCTTCTGAAGCACAGCCATGCGTTTTTGTAAGAAAGATATCCATATTTATAACTTTATAAACTATAACCACTGGCTTCTGGTAACGGCTGTTCGCGAGTCTACTTCCGGCGGAAGAGTGACCTGACCCGACGCATGGCGTTTTGACAAACGCGGAAGTGTTACCGTAGGCCAGTCATTATATTTTTCTTACAAAAACGCATTGCTGTGCTTCAGAAGGCCTTAATTAACCCTCTGGAGTCAGAGAGTTAATAAAGAATATTACTTTTATGATGGATGGATGCGCTTTTTTGGAGCTTCAAAATCTCAGGCGTTACTTCCATTACAGTATAAAGCTTGGAAGAGCCAGGATATTTTTTAATATAACTCTGATTGTGTTTGGCTGAAATAATAAAGTCATATACACCTAGGATGGCTCGAGGGTGAGGAAATTATGGGATCATTTTCATTTTGGGGTGAACTAACCCTTTAATTATTACCTTACAAATCATGGGAATTTCTATAGTTAATATATATTTTTTCCTGTTATATTCTGCTCAAAAATATTACATTGTATAAGATTGTTTCTTTGAGAGTACAAAAAAATCCTTCTAGTAATCACAAATGACTATGTTATGGAAAAATGATAATTGTGTGGGAACTCTATTTTAAATCTACTTGCTGTGTTTAAGGCTTAAAGATTGGTTGCTTCTTGTATCTTGTGCTGTGTAGTTACTCTGTCCATCATAAGAGATTAATTCCAAGAACATTTTGAGGAAATCTAGGCTAAATATTTTGGGCTTAGCCTATTGAAAATTTGCAGTGAATTCATAACGAGAGCTTAGCTTTATCATGTGTTTTTAAAAGTAACCAAAGCCATTAATCTCCCACCGTATTTCTGAAAGTGTGTAAAAGTTGATTCACACCTTCATGACGAGATGTTTCTCCCGAGCTCTGTTGATAACGCTTTAGGGAGCATCATAAATCATTTCCTCAAACTTTTTGTTCCAGGGTCAAAGTTCCAAAATCCAAACTCTATTGTTGTTAACACACTTGTCCAGCATTCCAGCACTTATAGATGTTGCAACATTTAGAAACACCATTTTTTTTATTGCAAGCCAATTAGTTTGATGGTGAATTTAGACTGTCAGTATCATATTTTGTCATACATTTCTTTTTCCGTTTCTATTTGTAGTCTGATACTAAATCGCCCTCTGTAATGTAACATGGACTATTATGTTTCCTACAGGCTAGCTTTTCCTGTGTGTTGTTGGTAACTTTTATACAGCCTTGCATTATGGGAACAGCAGTGGTTCTCAAAACTGAAGGACTGATTACCTAAAATGGTTAATAACCCGATTAAAAATGGCTCTTGATAATAATAAATTCATAATAATTGACAAAAAATGACCAACATTCCTCATTAACTCATAACTGTTTTTATTTACATTCATTTAATGATTTCAGTTGTGCCATTCCTTGTCATTTATTTTCATTTACTTTAAGTAACAGTCTATTATGAGACCCCTGAATAGGATTTTGGGGTGTTATGGATGGAGGTCTGTTATGGATGTGTATTTGGTTAAGGTGCCTGTGTTTTAATTAGCCAAATTTATTCCATCTGCTGTTTATTTTCACCCCCTGCAAACATCCATACGTGGACCCCGACGCTCCAGTGCCAAACCTAACCTTGGCTTTCCCGGCTTTTCGGACCTCTTTCTGTGTGAATTTGTCGGCACACATTTGGTGTCATGCTCGAGAGCGTCACAAATTCAAACAAAACTGAAGGTCAAAGCTGCTTGCTGTGAGAACCATTACCATCAGGAAAAATGTCACTTTTTATTTTTATCTCTAGTCATCATCTACCTCCCCCTCTCTCTCTCTCTTCGAAAGCTTCCCTTTCCTCTCTCTTCATCAAAGATCAGCAACAACCTTATGGCCAATTATGTTTCTTGCAACATTTCTCTCAAATATAGGGCTATTTTGGATATTCCTTTGACATTTTATCAATGCTTTAGTCTCCAGTTTTGGTCTAGTCCATACTTGATAGATAATATAGTGCTTTATCAAGTTCCTGTAGTTCTTCTCAAATGTATTATTGGTTGATAATCATGCATTTTGGTTTTGGTGGCACATATTGAGAGCGACTTTATACCTTTATTTTTCTAGCTAGACCGTAAAACGTTTCTAGCAGCTCTTGAACATCCACCCCCAACTGAAGAGGTTGTTAAAGAAGCGTCTGGAGCTATTTGACGACAGTTTCCAGCAGATTTAATTGGTATGTAGGCTGCAAGAAGGTGCATTGATTCAAGTTGCATTCGTTTTTGACCACCGCTGAAAATCAACAGCATTTTAAATTGATTAAAAAAAAAAAAAAATTGTCATCTGAATTGTGTATGGATCTTTTTCTCTGTGGGGAGATCTTGCATTTAGGGAAAATATAGGGACATTTTTTCAATGGTTATGCTACATAAAGCCTAGGTTAGTTGCATTTAGTATTTTATTCAATGAAATATACAATTACTGTTAGGTTTCATTGCACTTAAGTTTAGATGACCAAATGAAAGGCGTGTTTTGTTTGCACCATTGGAGAAGCCGGTTCATAATCACAATAGCAACTGTGATTATTTTACAGTGGCGCAGCTAAGGAACTAAAACATTGATTCTTCATGATTATCGAGTTTACAGCTGCAGTTTCCATCACAGCTTTGAAGCTGTCAGGGTTTCTCTAAACCATGTAAACTACTTAAAATGTACTAGCACTACACTCCCACAGAGATAATACTTTTGGTTTTTCCACTGGATTTTTCTCAACAGTTTGGATCTTAAACATGCCAGGCTTCTGTGCCTAAGTATTTTGACATCTGGGAAGTCTGTTTCCATTATTATTTCCTATAAAACCCCAGGGATTCTCATTCTGTCAAATGGCATCTAGATTAAATCCGTACATTATCCCAATTCTGACTTTTCTGACTCCTCATTTCATGCAAATCCTGTTCTTTTTTTTATGTGTGTGTGTGTCCATGTGCATAGTGATTTTTGGATTAAAGGCACAATATGTAAGATTTTTGGATTAAAATATCCAAAAACCACTAGAACAGTGTTATGTTTTTTTTTAACTTGTACTTACATTATCTCATGTTTCCAACAATGTTTAAATCCATAGAAATCAGCAGTTTTTTACCAGTGTAACATTGATGTCATTTCCGCATTACCCTAGATTTCCGTAGAAATCATGGAAGCACCAAAGACGCTTTAATAAATATTGTTTTTTATAGCAACTGTTTGGATACATTAATTGACGGAAAACTAATAATTGTTTTATAGCTCAACACAGTTGTGTTATAACAACTTTCAACACACTCAAATGCGTTTTAGTATGATTGTTTTTGCTGCGTTACTCCACAATTTTAATTTGTCAAATAAAATGGCCATTATGAGTAGTAATTCAGCACTTGCGGCTGTTTCATTAGAATGAAATAAAATAATGTGAATTTAAGTGATCAAACGTAACTGTAACAAAATTCAAGTTCAGGAGGCAGACATTAATCGTAACATAAACATGACCAACAAAACGAAAGGAACGGCTGACTACGGCATACACTGAAAAAAACGATTCGTTGAATTTAATCAATTTTTTATATCGTAAGTGGTTGCACTAAAATTGGTTTTAGCTACATTTTTTAACAAATGCATTAAGTTGAACTTAATCAATTTTAGTTCAACTTAATGCATTTGTTTAAATGTAGCTAAAATCAATTGTGTGCAACCACTTGCGCTAAAAAAATTGATTAAATTCAACGAATCATTTTTTTCGGTGTACAAGCATAATAAAAAAAAAAAGTCCCACGGCCCGGGCTTCATACCACAGTAATGTTAGTAAATCTTTTATACATTAACTCATGCATGAACACGATTTCTGTTTATTTTTCATTGGCTGTGAAGGTGAAGACGACAACTCCCATGATCCCGCGCTCATTCACGGCGTCATCAAGCTACGCCTTTGTTATTGTTTCGAATAAGCGACCTCTGGCGGCGAAACTTACATACTGTGCCTTTAAGTAGATCAGTTGGTATTTTAGATGTCAGATGCAAATGAACAATAATTATAAAATAAACCTTTCACATTTAAAAGAACAGTTTGAAAAGACTACATATTTCATTTTGAACACATCTCAAGGCAGGTTTTCCCCTAAATTCCCAAAAGATTCTAGGTATAAGCGAGTCCTTTGATTTGATAAAACAAAACAGTCTTTAACAGCCTCTTGCGCAAGAACTTTGGGAGTGTTTCTTTTTGATATCCAGTAACCGTAAAAGACAAGATAAGCAAAATTTTCACTCTTCCTCTTTCTGTGCTGAAGTTCATTTTAGCCTTTAGCTAAACAACTCCCTGTAAATTCAAGTGTGTCAAAAAATCTGCCATATGGTTTACATTTTTTTTCTTGTCTACTTCTCATGTGACACTGTGTGGTTGTTATCCATTAAACCCCCTGAACACTTGCCGTGTTGGGAATGAGTTTAGATTAGGGTGAGGGTTGAAGGAATTTTGACATTATTTTTGCTGTGGATGTTTTCAGGGAACTGTTGGCATGCTGACACAGGTTTCAGTGGCAAATACATGAAAACCATTCAGCCTAGTTTTCAGGTTTTAATGTTTTATGGTGGTACAATTCCTAAACTCTAAAAACATTTTAGCTTCACTTTTAGCAAAGTAGTTTAAATCTTACTGAAACTTACTTGTGAAATGTTGTACACAAAGACATTTATACGTTTTCCAAACTTATTGCAGGTATTTGATGGATATTTCGCATGCATCAATGTTATTTGATTGACTTTTTTTTTAACCCCAGATTTTGTGGTTAAAATTTTGAATGCTTCAGTAATATTTAATCTAGATGCTACCCTGCAAATATATTGAACCAAATGTGAGCAAAAGTCACTCTATCATGAAGTAAAAGCCACTGTTAATGTTTCTTGTGTCATTGTTTAACATTAACATTGCTTAATAGTTTTACGGTTATTGTTTTACGGTTAAGTATTTTCATGTATTTTTGGGTTATGATTAGCTGTATCAGGGATGGGTTGCGATGCTCGATTGGTCAAACAAAGTACTGGTTGATTATTGATTTTTTTTTTTTTGCACCAATACTTACATTTGCATCCTGTAAAACTCTCTCAAGTTCATCCCGTTTAAAGCACAAGAACAGGCTCAGGTGAATCCAAAACATACAATTAATTAGTTTTTTACACGCACAACCAACCTTTTAGTAGAGTTTACAAGTGTGTAGTTTTGCCCGTCCCTGAGCTGTATGTTTGCATCATTCATTTTCTCCTACATCCATCTGGATCCCAACACGTGAAGGATTTCTTTTGTTTCTCATAGAGCAAGAATCCATGTGAAAATCATATGAAAAGAGCAGGCTGAAATCTCATATCAATTACATGCCCCCCCCCCCCCCTCTCCTCCTCCTCCTCCCCCCGAATAGAGATGATTTTATACTCTGGTGATCTGATGATTATTGTCTTCAGGGTCTTTTTGCTATTAAATGAGGATTAATCGTGAATCCCATTGTTCAGTAGCTGCCACTAATTACAAAAGTAAAAATCACGTGTTTACTATCCTGAATTATTATTATAAAACGATCTATTTTTTGGTAATTTTAATATTCTCAAATGTTTTGGGATTTTTCCACACAGTTGTGATTAAAAATCATTTAGTGGAACGCATTATCTCTCCAGCGAAGTTATTACTTTTTGTCCGTTTTTTTTTTTTTTTTTTTTTTGTTAAAGCTAGATTAAATCTCATTAAAACCCATATAACCTAGAATAGTATTTGAGCAGATATAGGGAGTATGAAGTGATGTTATTTGCTGAAGTTTAAGTTGTTTTGTGTTTCTCATAAATGAGAAATGAGAAACACAAAGCAATAGACCTGGATATATATTGCTGTTTGGTTGAATTATGATATTTTCATGGTAGTTTCTTGGTAAATCTTAACGCTGGTTAATTTTGGGGCGTTATTGGGAAAATTTCCTTTTTTAAATCCTACTTTTTTACCAACCATTTTCTGAATTGTGCATTGACTTAACTCTGGTCTTGGATGTGTAGTTTTTGATTTGTTCTGGGAGAGACCTGGAGGATCCAAGACAGATTGATTTGTGGGAACGAGTGTTTTTGAACGGAGTATCGCATCTCCTGCATTGTATGTTGAAGTTTTCCTTTCACTCGTGTATTGTTGAATTATCACACTGGCATACAATGGGTACATGTTCTCTGATGTCTTTTTGAAAGGAATAGTTCACCCCAAAAAAAAAAAAAAAAAAAGAAAACATTTTCTGGAAGTCAGGAGTTATTTAACAGAATGTCCAAGCTGCTCTTTTACACTTACAGTGGAAATTGTCACAATTTCACTTTTAAAGATACAAACAATTCACTTTCATTGTATGGAAAAGAGCAGCTTGGACATTCTGAAGAATTTCTTCTTTTATGTTTCACTGAAGAAAGAACATTTAAACAACATTTTTTGTGTGTGTGTGTGTGTGTGGTGGTGAACTACACTCTAGAAAGTGGTAACCAGCAATTGTTACCATAAAGAGCTGTTTTTTACTTGATTTAACCCATACATTTTAATTTTGTTGGTATAAAATTAACACATTTAGATTGATTCAGTGATGCTAAATAATATGTTTGACTTGAATAAAACCAGTTCATTTGGTTTCTTCTTTTTTTGTTTTTATCAGTGTTCGCCTTTAGAGGGATTCGATTTATTATGGAGGTTTTGTTGCTGGTTCTGAAAATATATGTTGGTAAATATCCATATTTTTGGAAAAACTCTATGTTTTTAATTATGTATTTTATGTACATTTTGAACATACTTGGCAACATTGACTGCATGGTTGAAATAATCATATTTATGCAATATAATATAATAAATGATTATAAATGATATATTTATTATACAATAAATATATGAAAAAAACAAACAGAAAAATAGATACATTTTTGTTATATCCATCAACCCTACTAAATGAACAGATAGAAGGATATTATTGATTCAAGGTTCAGGTGCAAAATAGCGGCAATGTAATATACACACACACGATGAAGGCCATGCCTTTTTGTAAGTGCTTTCATTCTCAGATTGTCCTTAGGCTATAAAAATAACATCGTTTTTACAGAAAAAAAAAAGAAATATATATTTTTAAATGTGCTGCAGATGTTCTGTGGGTTTACATGGAGATCGCCACATCAGTTTGACGTGCTAGTCGTGAAAATAGCTAACATAAAACGCCTTGCAAACATGAAGTATTGTGGTATATTGATCTATTCTTTAAAAAATTACGGCTTTTTGAAGAAAAAAAAAACATCAGATTTGTTTTTGTTTTTGGTGACCACTTAACCCTATAAATAACCTGCTTTGCAGTGGACTTAAATCCACATCTACTTCAACCTAATGCTTCACATTTGGTACTTAATGGCCAAGTAAACATTGCTTCTGACACTAATCACCACCATCAAAAGCTTAAAATTGCCTTTCATAGCCAATAGTTCGTTTTTATGACAACTGGTGCGAGATGTACATTCCCTGCAATTGGGGCTTGATGACCTAAAAGGTCCTGTCATAGAAGGCCGATGTCCTGATGGGTTAAATTTGATTGGACAGCACATCTGCGGGTGTACAGTTTTCCCGCACTCTAATTCAAACCCAAATCTAGGTCAAGAGGGGCCCGAATGACATTGTTCAACCTCCTCTCCAAATAACACTTCTGCACTTGCAATGTTCTTGCTGGAATTGGACAAGGGAAAATAAAATAGCTGATGCAGGAAGCATTTGAGTGTGTTTTTCTCAGAGTTTTGTGCACTAGCTTGTACCAGGAATGTTCTGTTTTTTTTTTATTTAGTTATTTATTTGTTGTTGTTGCTGGAAAAGCAATGTATTTCAGGTAATAGGACAACATTATCTGGAAGACAGCAAAGTCTTCTTTTATCCTTTATCTTTATGATCTTCATAGTGTTTCTTACTTTAGACTTATTATTATTTAGACATTTAACAATACAAACAAGATTTGAATATATTTTTGAATAATATTGATTTATTTTAGCCTTTTTACTTTATTTAGATTCTAAGTCTCCAGGGGTATCAAGTAATATTTGTTGTCTAAATTTGGCTATTGCTTTGATACTTAAAATGTTGCATTAATTTGCATATTTTTGAGAGTGTTAACAAAAGTGACAAATGCTAAAGTTTTTATTTAGTGAATTGAGCCAAGATGGAGTACAGCAATGGGCATTATATTTTTGGATAGTCCGTTTATATTATTATTATTCATGTATTATTGCCTGTTATATGACAATTTTTCAATTCTTGCCTGAAAACTGTCAATTCTGATGAATTTTTTTTTTTGAAAATGTTTTGGGTGAAACTGTTTTATATATATATATATATATATATATATATATATATATATATATATACACTGTAAAAAGTGAACAGTTGGATCAACTTAAAAAAATTACTTCAAATGGTAACACCTAAAGAAATGAAGTTTTCTCAACTTAAATTATCACGTTTTTCACGATAAAACGTGATAATTTAAGTTGAGAAAACTTCATTTCTTTAGGTGTTACCATTTGAAGTAATTTTGATCCAACTGTTCACTTTTTACAGTGTACATATATACAGTGCAATGCATAAGTGAATACACCCATGCTAAAGTTGACTAAAAAGAGGAATAAAAAATCATATTTTGGAAATTGAACTTAATGCCTTAATTTAAAAAATTAGGAAAAATCCAACCTTTAAGGACACCAATTTTCTTTGTGAATGAATAATGTATCGTAAATAAATAAATGTTCTTCCTTAAAATACAGGGTGCATAAGTGAGTACACCCCTATGTTAAATTCCCATAGAGGCAGGCAGATTTTTATTTTTAAGTATTTTTTTTTTTTTTTTTTAGGATACTATGGATCCTGATAAAGTTCCCTTGGCCTCTGGAATTAAAATAGCCCCACATCATCACATAGCCTTCACCACACCTAGAGATTGGCATGGTTTTATTTCAGTTAGCCTAAAAGCTAGTTTGATTTGCATTGAGTGATGATCTTATGGAAAGTACCCCATGCCAATCTCTAGGTATGGTGAAGGCTATGTGATGATGTGGGGCTATTTTAATTCCAAAGGCCAAGGGAACTTTATCAGGATGCATAGTAGTATCCTAAAAAAAAAATTAAAAAAATACTTAAAAATAAAAATCTGCCTGCCTCTATGGGAATTTAACATAGGGGTGTACTCACTTATGCACCATGTATTTTAAGGAAGAAAATTTATTTATTTACGATACATTATTCATTCACAAAGAAAATTGGTGTCCTTAAAGGTTGGATTTTTCCTAATTTTTTAAATTAAGGCATTAAGTTCAATTTCCAAAATATGATTTTTTATTCCTCTTTTTAGTCAACTTTAGCATGGGTGTATTCACTTATGCATTGCACTGTATATATATATATATATATATATATACACAAATGTGTAAATGTGTTTAAAATAAATTCTAGTATAATACATTTTCTGAAGGATAAAAAAATCTATCTTAGCTAATGCTGTAAACTATATGGGGAGCCCTTAATTACAAATTACTATAATATTAAAGGTTGCAATTAACAACAGAGCCCAAATTATTCAATTTAGCTGCTATTTATTTTTAGATATATAATAATCAACACTAAATTGCACATAAGGCAGAGCTGATAAGAATGTAAATGTGTACCTTGAAATGCAATGTAAGTCGCTTTGGATAAAAGTGTCTGCCAAAAATGCAGAAATGTAAAATTTAACATACATGTTTTGCATTAACTAAAAGTTTAAGCTATTATAAAGTTAATTTTCTAATCAAATTCATTTTTGAAATATAATCATAACTTGTTTTCATGTTATATTTATTTAAACATACATTAAATAATCAAGACATTAATTTACTAACAGGTTAAGTAAGTATAATGTATAGGTTAATATAGTGCATATATACGAAATGCTTCTCTCTAGAGTTAATTTATCTTGCGGACTAACCCTGCTGTCGACACTAAATCCCTGAGGTAAATGTAATGCTACGTGAGATATTATTCTCAAGCTGATTTATTGATATCTTTCCACAGTTGAAACACTGGTTGAGAGATGTAAACATATCGAGTGATCATCTCTTCTTCTTCTGTGCTTTTTACTGGTAGAAAACAGCGTCGCCCCCTTCTGGATTGGAGTGTGGATCGCCTGTAATGAACAGTTCGGGGCAAATACCTAGAGTTGGGTATCGTTTGAATTCTAACGATTACGATTTTGATTCTGCTTATCGATTACGTTTCTTATCGATTCCTAATTTCAATTTCAAAAACAGGCTAAAGAACAACTTGTGCAAGGAACGTTT
This sequence comes from Squalius cephalus, assembly GCA_022829025.1. Classification (NCBI taxonomy): domain Eukaryota; kingdom Metazoa; phylum Chordata; class Actinopteri; order Cypriniformes; family Leuciscidae; genus Squalius; species Squalius cephalus. The sequence goes on along the minus strand of CM040807.1, from coordinate 4,282,336 downwards.
GCCTGTGGTTTAAAAATACTAAAGAAAAACAACTAGCCTTTATATTTTAATATAAATTTCAAGCATTCGCAACAAATAGATACAACTGAACAAAGATACGATTGAAATTGTAAAATTGTTGTTTTAAGATTTTCAGGTATTCAGGTACAGAAACTGTAATCAAATGTAAAATAACACTGCACTTTATAAATAAAATATACATTACAAATATAGTTACAAAGGTTATTCAGTCAAGAACGAGTGATGTTTGATGTTTGATTAGTGTTGCTATAGAGACGGCAGCAGGAATATTAGGCTGCTGTCACTTTAAGAGTTGCCCAATATAGTTACACATGCTGAAAACAGCGCGCTTGAATGGTTTAAAATCACATTGAAATAACTTATATATTTATATATATTTATTTATAATTAATATTTTATAACAAGTATCCGATTCCTGACCTCAAGTATTTCTGGAATCGATTTTCGATTCCCAAACCTAGTTACACCCCTACTTATCAGTCAAAAGACCTGGGCTGCGTTTCCCAAAAGCATCGTAAGCCTAAGTTGATCGTAAAAACGATCGTACGACTGATCTTAATATTACGGTCTGTTTCCCAAAAGCATCGTAGCTTAAGTAGCACTTGAAAATCTTCGTAGATCTACGAGTGCTCTGGAGTAATCGTACATCCTCAAGTTCATCGTAAGAAGACAGATTTATGAGGACACCTGCAGGACAACCGGCAGATTACACCTTTAACTTTATTCAAATGTATGTGATTATAATATAAGGTTTTGATTGTACTTTATTGTACACTTTATTACTCTTTGTTGTTGGTTAAATTAATGTATAAATTAAATAATTAAAAAGGTCAGAAAACAAAACAAAAAAATTGAAATAATTTAATTTAATAATTTTAATCAAAATTTAATGAATGAACAAAAAATAAATAAAACAAATCCTTTAAATCTGTTAAAAATTACATCTTTTTTTTTTTTTACGTTTTTTTTTTTCAGCCATTTTGTCAGTGCCTCCACCTGTAGGTGCTTTATATAGACTTGTCTTGATTGCTAATCCATAACAGATGACAATTATTAGGTTAAACGTTCAGAATACGATTCCATAGTTATATTTCAGCACTTCGCGAATGGACAGCGACTCTTAAGTAGCACGTAGAGCACGTTCTCGCGCGTTCATGTTAAGTTCATTTTTGGGAAACGCTCGTGGAATTGCTGCGAGCGTTCGTAATCTTGCACGTAGAAAGCGCTCTTAAGAGCTAAGATACATCGTTATCGGGAAACCCGGCCCTGGGGTGCGTTTCCCAAAAGCATCGTTGTTCGCAAGTTCTGTCGTTATCAGTATAGTTCAACAAGTCGGTGTTTCCCGAAACCGTCTTTCTAACGAACATTCGCAAACAGCATCGCAAAGCTGTGTGGTTGGAATGACAGCTCTCGACCTGTGGTGAGAAGCAGAGTTTCTTGTTTGCATGACATGTGGACTCAATAAATCCTTATCTTGAGCAAAATAAGTAATCTGACACTCAGTACAATCTATATCTTTTATTTAGAATACATACAAATGTCATTTACACCTTTTAGTTTGTCAAGAGATTTAAAGCACAGGTTTTGAAGAGTGCGCATGTGTGAACGTGCTCTAACGAGCCGATGATTGAATCTTGAAATAAAGCGAAATAACTGAGAAAAATTTGAAATAGTCCTCAGGTGTCATGTCCGTAATTTATAGCAAAACATCTAGCGTTAATTCGATCTCAAACATTCATTAAAAGGAGTTATTACTCCATCACCTGCGTGAAATCATTAACCAACGTGGTTGAACGACCAATTTGCGACAATACGATTTCGGTAAACAGTCGCGACTAGTTAGTTGATTTCTTCAACGATGCATCGTACTATAGTAGTGAAGCAGCGAGTTACGCCTTTGTACGGGAAACACACCCCAGGCCACTGAATCCTAGTTGCTCCGTACAACGTCCTAGATTCGTCCTAGACGTCCAACCGTTTCCTGACGTCTCCGTTCGCTACGTGGTCCCGTCGCTTTCGCCCGTCCGCATCTCCATAACACTGTTCGTGATTCACAGGGCGAACAATGATCTGATAGATCTTGGCACATAGAGGCGGTGAGGCATCCGTTCGAGTTGTTGTCTTCAAAAACAGACGGAGCTGTTTAACAGCTAAAGCTCAGAATGCTAATTAAAATATATTTGCAGTTAAGAAAAAGTCTAAAAGTCAACCTCACTGAGTTCTGAATAAATGTGCGTATTTAATTTGCTGTCATTCACTTGTATTATAGCCTACTATATATATATCTACCATCTTCCACCTTGATCTCAGAGTATCGTTATTAAAAACTCATATCAGTCATGCTTTAATCTCTATGCAACCGGTTTAACATTAATTTACCTTTCCCTTAACCTAGCGCCCTTCATCTGCAGTAGACCTTCCTACGGCATCCTCCAGGAACTCGCAGTCACGGCCAGCGTGTTATAAATACTTTTCTAACTTCATCAGATGCTACGCCACCTCAGTTGAGGATCATAATTAGTCATTCATCTGCAAACAAAGACCCCGTATGAAATGGATGATGGGGGCAGATTTCCTGATTCGATCCTCCCTTTTATACCATGCGTGTCCTTTAGAATTCAAAAGCCTTTTTAGGAGTTTTTAAAAGCAAGTTTTCAATCGCAATCCAAACATGTTTTATATATATATAGTCCAAAAAAGATGACTGACAGGCAGCTGGAGACAAAGGGATGGAGTAAAGGCTAATTAAGAGAAGTATAGCGATCTCGCCCAGTGTCACTAAGCAACGTATGAAACCCTTCTTTTACGCCCTGAGGATAGGAAGCACACCGGTCTGCCTCCATAAACTTCCCTTTTTTCTGTCCTCTCTTTAATAATAAAGTATGTGCACCTTGCGACCTCATAATTAGCTTTTTCAGCAGTCTTTCAAATTAATTAGTTTGATGTCTGTGTATGAAATACGGGGATAGAGGGCATTAAATAGTGAAGGCAGGCAAAATGGCAGTAGCGTTGCGCTTATTTATACCATTAATCTCACACAGGTGATGTGGCACTCTTTTATTTAAGCTTCTGCGATGAAAGAAAACAGGTTTTTAGGGGTTGCAGTTCTTGAATGAACAAAACTAAACATTAAGGTTGTGCCTAAAGCCGTGGCGAAGTGGTTAATGTGATGCTCACGCGGACTCTTGAGGTTCAAATCCGGCTTTCAACGTGTCTCTTCCCCTTCATTTACTGTCGTTTTTTCCACTTTCATGTGGTAAACATTATATAAAAAAAACGATTTTTTTTTTGTTTAGCCAAAAAGGTTTTATTTCCTCAAATCTCATTAAAAACGAAGGCCAAACATTAAAAAGCAAGGCAAGGTCTATGTTTTGAATTCCGTTTTTTTTTTTTTTTTTTTTTTTTTTTGGAGCCAAAGAAATACTACAGGTTTTCTTTCCTTTTTTAAGTGTTCAAAGCATTTGACACAAGGTCTTCTGTGAGCAATGCTTTTATGTCGGTGTTTACTGTTTATTTGGAATTGAAGTTAATTGACTCTGGCAGAACGTGTGAATTGAAGCGTAGAAAACCTATAAAGCACTTTTCCTGTACGAGAATGGAGAATTCAGTCTATTGATATCACGTAGACACCAACAGCAGTCGCATGAGATATCTGCGCTATTCACTCGCCGTTGGCTTGTATTTATTCGCCGTACACCTCGCAGGTGATTGAGACAAGAGCAGAAATCTACTCTCTCAAGGGTGAATCTATCCAGCTGCCGCATAAGCAGCCGAAGGTAATCTTCGTTACCCCAACATCTGTTCCACTTCACTATAAATATGAGCATCTTAAACGCTGAATAAAACATAGGCGTTTGAAAAGCGCCTCAAAAAGTGTCTCTGCGTCCAGGATAATTATTTGTGAATTTATGTTCTGTTAGTAAAGAATGTGAAAATAGATGTCAAATTGATGATGATTTAATTTGAATCTTTTGTTTATGTATTAATTTGCTGAAAAAATATAAATATAATGTTAAAAAAACTATGAATATTCATATTATTTATTATTTAAATATTATTTATGTATTATAATATATTTTCATATATATTTACATAATGGATACCATAAGAAGAATTTACTGAATGTATTCTCAGCTCAGAGTTTGCCTACCTTCATTTTCTTGGGCTTGTTTGAACAAATCCCAAACACTAAATGCACGTTGTAGTTTATTTATATTACAGACATTGATAATGCCTAAAAGTACTTTGAATGGAAGCTTGTTTTCCTCCATGGAATAATTATAAACTTTTCAGATATAAACTAGCAATTGCGTGTTACAAAGTCAGAACTCAGAGATAAAAAGTCAGAATTGCGACTTCATGAGATATAAACTCGCAATTGTGAGAAAATAGTCAGAACTGTGAGAAAAAAAGTCAGAATTGTGAGATATAAACTCTATAAAGACTGCGAGTTTGTATCCTGTTTTTGCCAGTTTATATCCTGCAATTCTGACTTTATATCACACAATTGTGAGGAAAGAAATGCGCAAATTATTATTTTTTAAATTTTATTACGTGGCGGAAATAAGCTTCCATATGTTTGAGCTTATTTGAAGGGATACAATTTGTGTAGTTGTACTATTGATGTCTCGGGCTTGTATTATTTTATTTTATTTTTCATATATATATATATATATATATATATTTTTTTTTTTTTTTTTTTTTTGGGACAAACGAGTGGATGTTATCATACCTTGATGCTTCTTTTCATATTTCTAATAGCCAGTGTTCCCAGCGGGCATTGAGGCTCACACTATTTAGATATGTGTTTTGTATAATATATTGAAAAAGTATATTAAAGATAGTGGGACCTATAATCCAAAATACTTTAAATTAGCTCTATAGTATTCTAGCTACATTTCTTGGTGCTTTGAAAATTAGAGCACATTAAAAATTGATTTCATTTATTTTTATGAATCTGTCAAAGGAATAATAAAAGATATCAAGCTTGCGTTTTACAATTGAAATCCTAATCATTTCAGTGGCCTTCAGTCGGATAATTAAATAATTGGATAATTAATTAGACGTTCTGCTTTTGGCACGTGGCGCACTGAATAAATCATTGGCCCCAACAGGATAGTTGAACTGCGCTGCATGACTCGTGCGTGCCGCCACGCAGAATTCATCCGGCAGATTCCTGTCACAAGGAAAATGTTGCTGCTTTTTTTCCCCCTCTTCTAAACGTATAGAATAGCCGTCGGGATCACAATGGCAGGTTCTTCCGCAGATTTGGGATTGCTTTCTCAAACACTGCGGCTTTTTTTGTGGGTTAACTCCTTAACCAAACAAAGAGAAATGACCCATTTTCCTCCACCCCTCCCAAATTTGAATAAGCTTGGAGTGAAATTGGATAAATGCGGAGAAACTGCTCTTTAAACACAACAGTGGACTGAAGAATGGGGATGAGGGCAGGATTGGGATCATATTTTGGTGTGTTTTTCTTTTTTGTCTTTTGAACTGCTTGGGGCCGGGTGACATCCTCTTCCGATGTATATGTTGAAATCTAACAATCTACTCTTCCCATCGGAGATGTTTCTGCAGGGACTAACCATAAGATCTAACCGAGATTAATGTGTCTTGATGGAGGTGTGTGTTTGCCATTATATTGGTCAATTTCGTTCTTGAAAGCTCAGTTAATTTTGCTTCGACACACTGGTTTGTTTAGTTTTCCTTTGACCTGGCTGTCACGCTGCTGACTTTTTTTTGTGTACCTTCCGTCTCAGGGAATGGCTCTACCAGATAGAGATGGTTGTAGTTGACACAGATTTCCCCTGAAAGAACAAACCCAACCCCCTTTCTACCTTCTGTGAATGGATGTTGGGGGTAGGGAGTTGGCTTAATTTAGGGTTAAGATAAACCACGGGGAGGCAAGCGTGCACCGTCTCTAATATGCTGATTTTAACGATTTAATGAAGGTATTGCCATCCCCGGAGAGAAAGAGATACCCCCCCCCCCCCCCCCCCAGTCTTAATGTAAGATGATATTGATCTCTTGGGTGGTGCTTAGTTCCTTAAAATGTTCCAGAGGAAGTCTGGAAGATATTGACAACAGCTCAAGCCTTTAGGAAAGTCTATATTTTAAGCATGAAACAGCAATTTTTAAAAAATAAAACAAAAAATGCTGAAGTAAATTTTTAGCAACATATGTGAAGCCAAAATATTAACAAATTATTGTAATATTCATTCAGAAGCAGTTAATATCCAGGTTCATTTCAAAGGGGCCAAATGTCAAACGGTGTGCCTCAGGGTTCGGTACTCGGTCCAATGTGTGAACATCTCCAAATCGACATGCTGTCACCACAGATAAAAATAATGCTAATGCTAAATCTCAAAAAATAATGCTAATGCTAAATCTCAAAAATAACGCTAATGCTAAATCTCAAAAAATAATGCTAATGCTAAATCTCATAAAATAATGCTAATGCTAAATCTCAAACTTTGCTTGGAAACATTGTCACATCCGGTTCGATCCCATAAACTTCTAATTTTCTTTTCTTTCTCTTACTCATATATATATATATGAAGAGTTCAGATGCAAAAGCCTCTAAGTGCCATCTGAAATTTTCTTCTAGAATGATCATTTTTTATCAGGCTTGTATGTTTAATTTCAGTAATTTCACTTAAATGACAATTAATAGGTAATTTTCATTGTCATTTAAGTGAAATTACTGAACTTAAACATACAAGCTGGATAAAAATGATCATTCTAGAAGAAAATTTCAGATGGCACTTCTTTTTGGCTTTTGCATCTATATATATATATATATATATATATATATATATATGGGGATAATTTAATAGGCATTTTTAGTAGATAAAATAAACGCTAATGTAGTTCATGGATTTTAGAAACATAGCCTAAGCAAAGCACTCCATGTTAATTGTGTTTAGACTAATTTCAGCATTAGAGGTAAAAGCATGATTATGTTTTTTTTTACAGTAACTGAGCCTTCTAATCTGTCCTCAATATAGATTACACATATGCATTTATGTTAGATTAAATTCAGTTAAAGATTGAACAGTTAGCTTGTTCAAGACGTACATCTTGGAAACGTTGTCCTTCAACCATCTGCAGAACTCAGACTCTGTACGATATATCGATCTTATCTACTGGTTAGATACATGGTTGCTTGTTGCCCAGTGAAAGTAAATTATTCATTCATCCACTACACTATATATAGACTATTAATGGTCACCAGGAAGTTCGAACAAAAAGCTGCTGACGTGACCCTCCCTGGTGTCAAATTGATTGGCTTGTTTCTGTTCGTTCACGCACCCCTCAGTGGGACATTTCCCCGCCCTGGTTTTACTGTTGTGTGTGTATGGAATGCATTCTTCATTTGCTCATGGCGATTTAGGGTCATGTAGTGAATGAATGTTAGTTTTGTTGGCTTGACTGAGTCGCTCTATGTCGATATCCCACACAGTTGTCCTTCATACAAAATGCAAGAGGCCTGTATGAAGTATTATACCAAGACTTATGATAATACAAAATACTTGCAAACCAACTTGGGTAAGGATTCAATTTTAGGCTCAATTTGTACACACACACATATGTATATATGTATATGTATACATTTGTTTGTGACATTTGTAAATTATTTTAGATTTTTAAAATTTGCTTATCAGTTTTTTTTTTCTCCAAACACTTTTTCCCATCAAACACTCCATGAAGTAAAACGTTAGTTTTGTGGTCCGTGTGTGTCAGCTTTGAGGTACTTGAAATGTTGACAAAATTGGCTTTTAGCAGATACATATAAAATGTACAGTCGTTTTCTTCCAGGAAAATGGCTCATCTTGCATCGCTCATTATTTTATCGGTAACACTTCACAATAAGGTCTGAGTTGTTAACATTATTCATGTATTTGAACTAACAATGGACAATACATTTGTTGCAGTTAATATTAGTTAATATTAGTTAATAAAAAATACAGATGTTCATTGTTTGTTAATGCTAGTTCACAGTGCATTTCTAATGTTAACAAACACAACTTTTGATTTTAATAATATATGAGTAAATGTTGAAATTAACATTAACTAAAATTAATAAGTGCTGATGAAGTATTGTTTATTCTTAGTGCATGTTCACTACTAACTAATGAAACCCATCCAAAATATGTATTAAATTAAAATACAGAAAAGAAATTCGGCATCACAGTCCATTCATAATTCTTGATTACAATATAACTTATAATGTGTATCTGTAACTACACATCATATGAACAACTACACTGACTTTCACAAGCAATATAACTCAGTATCAGTTGATTTTGGGCAAAAAATGATATATGGCCAAAATTTGTAAATGTTTATGAAATGTAATCACACAAAAAATCTCTCTATATATATAAAAAAATGTCCTTAATCACAAATATCTTTGCATTATATGTCCAGTGTTTGATCACTGTGTACCTACCAATGCAATTATCCACTAGAGCTGGAAAAGCGCTGCAGTTTTAGCACTAATGCGGTGCATTTAATGGACTACAATGTTAGAAGTCTCTGAAGTGCTCGTTTTTGTTTTCAAAGCCTCCTTTGTAGAAGCAACAATTTGGAATGCATGCTTTATCACTGCAGTGGGAACAGCTGATGAATAGTGAATCACACTAACTAAGTCTGGCTGTTTCTGTTTCTGTCAGAAAGACGGCGGTCTCCTGAAGGACAAACACTTGTGATCATGTTCTTCTTAATCACTGTGACAGCGTAGCTTTAAGGACGTATGGTTTTGCCTTAACTCAAGAAAATGCCATACATTCAAGTTTAAGTGTATGGTACGGTTTAGACTAGAAAATGTTATTTTGACGATGTTAATTATTTCATTTTGAGGGCTGCATTCATTTGCATAAACCTTTTTTTAGATATTTTTGGTGGCAGTTCTTCATTTAGGAGTTGACATTGTGTATTCAGATGTCTGCATCGCATCTGGTTCCTTTGTAAGATTTCCAGGGCTTGTACAAAATCACTTCTATAGACATTTACCCTGAATAATACTGATCTTTTTTTTATTTTTTGTACTCCCTATTTTAGCGGCTTCATCAGACTGTATTCATGCAGCTACTCCGTTGATCCAGTATTTTCAGTTAATTAAATTGAGTGGCAGGATTAAATTGGCAAAGCATTGATTTAGTTCATAAAATTGAAAGCGGTTTGTGCTCGTGTGGGGGTAGACGTGGGTGGACATGTGATTTGTACTTAAAGTCCATACATATAGCTAATAAGAATGTACCTTTGTCTTCTTCACAGGGTTTGAAAGCATTTTGGAGGGGCTGTTTGGACCAGGACTCGTAAAAGATCTTACCTTCTTTCAAGGTCAGTGTTGCAGTTTATATGATGGTGGTGAAGATTAAAATAACGATTACTTTTAGTTTCGAATGTTGGAAACTTCTACAGTCTAAATACAGAAGACTTTTTTTCTTTCTTGTTCAGATTTTCTTATATTAGCCATGTTCCTGAGCTTATATTATAAGTCATGAAAATGTATTAAAAATCCATTAAAAATATGAATTATTACATTTAAAAAACATTTGGCCACAACTAACAATTTTGCCTCTTAAGTTTTTTCAACTATGACTGTTTGTTCCACTGTAGGTTACCAAAGAAACAATAGCGTCAGTGAAGAGCATGTTCAAAAGCTAAATATGACATTAAATTAAAAACTATATTGTGCATAATTTGCAGTCAACCTGTCATTTTTTTTCAAACTGCAAAAGTGTTGTGTTCAAAAATAGTGCACAGTGCTAGCAATAAAATTAGCCTTTGTGAGACAAAGAAGTTGGCCGGTTTATTCCAGAAATGTTAAAAGTGTGATTTTAGTCTCAGAATGCTTTAAACATAATACATAATCCGAGATTTAGTGAAGTTAGGAAGGAAATCTGGACTAAAACATGCCGAATAAATGTACAGATGTTCCACTGTGGTGATGGGAGCAGCTAAAAGAGAGAGAGAGAGATTTGTAGAGTTCTTAAGTTATTGGAGGTTTTACGTCATTCGCTCTGATAAAATGAATGGTTGTAACCACAGATACACGAGTAAGCCTCAAACTAGGGCTGTGCAATGATTAATCGCATCCAAAATAAAAGTTTGTGTTTACATAATATATGTATGTGTATTATAACTATTATAAATCGATATAAATGCACACACATGCATGTATATATGAAATATTTGCATATGTTTATATATAATTTATATTATACATAAATAAGACATTTTTCTTAAATATATACATGCATATGTGTGTCTTTATATATACAAAATGATTATACACAATACACACACATATATTATGTAAACACAAACTTTTAATCGTATGCACAGCCCTAATTCAAACCCTCATATTCATTCACGCTGAAAAAGCCACTCGCGTAATTGCAAATTACTCTCGGAGGAACATTGTTTTGGTAGTTTTATGCCTCCGCTGCTCGACGGACAAATCTTTTGTACTGCACTTTAAATAATGAAACTATTTAAAGAGGTTTTTTTGTCCACTTAAACAAAATTGCTGTTGAAAAATGTCTTCTTTTGTTCTGGAGTGCCTCAGGGTTCTATTTTAAGACCTTTAGTCTTTTTGTAAATTCACAAAATTTAACGCAACGATCTAATTGCACATTAGCTTGTCAACCATAAAACTAGAAAATGTTCAAATTGTCTGTTTCTAAAGGTATAACTACTTAGTTGTTCGCTCAAAAGAACCATTCATGAGCCTAAACCATCAAATCATATTAAGCTAACTACATTTTTATAAAAAATTTCATGAATGTGCATGAAATATAAGCATGGCTTTGATGTTCTTTTTTGCAGCACTTGAAGTGCAAATTACCTTCACACAGAATTTTCTATGCCAAATATGACCTTTTTCTCCAAGTTTTAAATTATGCTGGCAATTATATATTAAGAAAAATGCGTATTTTTGCAATAACATTTCATATTAATAATTACTTGCGACTACAGTAAGAAAACTACTATTCATACCCAGATGAGTACAGTTTAGGTCTGGCTCTTCATGTTCTTTGCTAATGAGAGATTGTTTGATTGCTTGAGACAGATGTCACAGCATTTCTATTTTTAGTTATCCTTTTGTCTTAATTTAATAAACTGTTCTATGTTCTTCTTCACTATTATAACACATAATATGTTTAATTTACCTGTCACACATGGAGTAGTCTAGACTAAAAAAGATTGTCTCCGCTTGGGTTATTTTGCAGGTCAAGAGACGGCAACTCCTAAAAATAAGCAGAATGACCTTTTCATGTGATTGTCAGCTAGCGGCTATGATCAGACACAGCGTTGAAAACATAATCTACCAAGGATCATAACAAAGAAGCATATTTAAAGGGGTTATATTAGGGGTCAAGTTTTATCACTTAAATGTCCCCCCTCAGGCCCACTTATGGTAGTCAAGGTTTCTTACACCAAAAACCATTGTAATTTAGTTTCTCATGACCATTTTCCACCCCCTCTTTTGAACCCTTAGAAATAAATGGACCATTTTTATTTTTTTTGCACATGATTCCTGTCAATGTTCACCAATACATCAGATCGCCGCAGTCTTCCATGTGATTTAATTTAATTAATAGTTTGGTCACACTTTAGATTAGGGTCCAATTCTCACTATTAACTATTAAATTTGACTTTTGCCTCAATAAACTCCCAATTACTGCTTATTAATAGTTAGTAAGGTTGTTAAGTTTAGGTATTGGGTGGGATTAGGGGATGTAGAATATGGTCATGCAGAATAAAGCATTAATATGTGCTTTATAAGTACTAATAAACAGCTAATATCCTAGTAATATGCATGCTAATAAGCAACTAGTTAATAGTGAGAATTGTACCCTAAATTAAAGTGTTACCAATATTTTTAAATCAATTACTAGTAAAAAAATAAATATATATATATATATGTAGTTAAATACTCAGCATTTTAGTTTGTGTGTTATATTAAAGACTGCGTTTTAGTTCTTACTCCTTTACAACTACGAGTCTGACACTCAACACACTGAAATTAGAAAAGAAAAGTTCACTTGTTGCGCATTTCATTTAATTATGCTAGCTTCTGAGCTTAAATAGTGTCAGGTTTTCTCATTCTTTTTAATACTTTAATGTAAAAAAAACATAGCATGGACCAAAATATCATTTGGGTTGCTTCTGAAAAAATTGTCAGTGCAGGAAAAACCACAGTATATAATTTTTTCATAAGCATTATAATTAATAATAATTGGCCAACATGTTGTCATTAGTTGCAAAGTGTTTTCAGTGTTTGTAAAAGGATAGCACTTCACTTACACCATTTTCTTGTTCTCCTCCAGATTGTGAGCCTGAGGGTGTGTCAGATTGGTCGTTCAATGAAAATTGTCTCTTTTGCTGCTTAAGACGTGAAAAAGTGAAGGTAATTAATCTCGCTCTTATTTTCTTATCTATGTATTTCCACAAACAATGCATTAGCAATGTCACATTTCACCTTGAGTCATGCTATGTTTTCAGACATGCAGCACTTTATATATATATACAGTATCTGTAGTAGCTGGGTCTTTGGCGTTGAATAAAAAGAAAAACAGGAGAGATGCTCATTAACGCTCTCAGGAATGTTTATTAGTCAGATTACATTATTATTAACTTAACTCTTTTAGTGTTTAAGATATCACTTGACAACACATCTTCAGATGTGACAGATACACATAACAAACCTCAAATCATATTTTTTCTTTCTTTGAAAGTAAACGGCATTATTGTGCACTGTGTAATTTGTATTCACAAATTTTAGCCGCTAACAGTCGGAGAAGTATATTGGTGTACACATCACATAGCACTCACTACACATCCATTTTTCAGGTGAAAAGAAAAGACTTGAAGTATTTGTTAATGAAGTTTCTAATATGATTGCTTTTGCTTTTAATTAGCTTTTTTTTATTTAATTAATTTAGTCTCTCATTGTATTTTCTCTCTAGGAAAATTTGGTTGGTTTGAACAACCAAGTGTTATCAGAAGCGGACAGCTTCAAGCAAGATCAGTCCAATATTAACAAACTTGAGAAGCAAGCAGAGGATTTCCTCAATGTTGTCTTCTATAGAAAGGGTAAGACAAGCTTCACACTCATTAAGCCTGAAACCAAAGTAGTTGAAGACTGTGTAAAGACACTTTTTCCAGTTTCCTGGTATGATCAATGTTAATTGTAGTTGAATTGTGTGGGGTTTTTTTTCTTTTCTTAAAGTTATTTGTTATAAACAAAGGCAATTACGGTGGTGAATTAAAATGATGTCCTTTTAAAATAACCTGAAATAATGCAAAACATTGCAAAAATCCATTTTGAAATAATTATACCTATTATGCTTTTTACATGTTCAACCTTCTTTAGTGTTAAATGTGTCTGTTTGAGCACGAAAAAGCTCTGAAAAGTCAGTGCAAAATATCAGTAGGCGCGCTTCCATTACAAATTTGCGCAAAACTTTTGCGATTTTTTTTTAAAAATATCGATAAAAAACTATTGCGAAATGACGGCGTTTCCATTAATCGATGTTATGCGACTACAGCGTCATTTTTTCCTCTCGCGATAAGTCATTCCAAAAATCATGGGAACGGACGTTGGTAGGTTTATATATATATCACAGCCACGTACCGCACTAGACATTAATATTATTAATGGAAGGAAACGTAGGCGTGTTATCCAAGCATTAATGGCAAGGAAAGACCCTTACATACAGCACATATGAGGTGTTTCTCACTCATTTCTGCTCCGAGGTCTTGATTGTGGCACCTCTATGAGGTTTAGAATCCATTATTCCTGTAATTCTTTTGTCTTTTATGAATTTAATAAAGAACTCTGTCTCGTATTCTGTCCAAACACACCGCGCCTTCTAAGTCAGGTGACTGTAAATGCGCAAAAACTGTTTCCATTGCAGTTTTGCGAAATATTCCTTTTTCGAATTGCATGAAAAACCACCTCATGCGAGCGTGAAAACTTTTTTGCGACAAATGGGAGTTTTTGCGAAATTGACGTGTTTCCATTGGGCGTATTTCCAATCCGCAATTTCAATTTGCGCAATTTGAAGGGTAATGGAAACACGGCTAGAGTCAGTGTTTCTGAACTCCCTGAAACGCCTCCATTGTAGTCTTGCGTTTTCTTCCAGGAACAGAAAGATCACAATATTCCTCATTTAAATCATTCCCGCTCATATGCATACGCAGAATAAAGAGACGAGGCCTGGTTGAGTTAGTTAGTAGTGTGTTGAAACTGAGGATTATGGTAATTAGGGGCGGGACATTTCCCAAACATGCTCGAAGCCCTTAACCAATCACAACACACTGCTCCAGCCGACCAATCAGAGCACAGTGTGCTTTTCAGAAGGAGGGGCTTCATGGAGACAGGAACTAAACAGAGCGTTACTGGCAGACTGGGAAAAGAGGAGCTGCAATAATGGAGAATATGGGGGAAATATTGTATTTTTTGATCATTCAAGCATGAAACCTATTCTAGTAGAGCCCAAAAACAAAATACACAAACAAAAAAAGTCTTGAAAAAGGGCATAATAGGTCCTCTTTAAATCAATTACTATATATACTGTAGTCAACATTTGAAGTGGATCAAAACCTTTCGTCAAAGTAATACATGAATTTTGAACAATACCCGTTCTTGTCTTAGGACAACTTTGCTGAACTTCCACGTCAAATGTTGACTATTGTGTAATATACACACAGGGGTTGGACAATGAAACTGAAACTGTTGGAGGTTTTATTGCCTGTATATGCACGGCCTGGTTTCCAATCTTCACTGATTTGGTTTGAATTAGCAGAGCAATAGCATAATAGAGCAATGTACATAAAATATTGCAATCCACACAGCATAATGGCAGACAAATCAGAGTTCAAGGGCACCAATACACACAGCAAGACTGGTGACTGAATGGTTTGATGAACATGAAAGTTAAGTTGAACATCTCACGTGGCCTGTAGAGTCACCAGATCTAAATATTTCAGGGTATTTAGGAGGAGCGAGTCAGAAAACACTCAGAATCCCTCTGAAGGACTTGTGTCTGTCATTCCCAAGACGAATTGATGCTCTATTGGCCACAAAAGGAGGCCCTCACTATAATAATACATGATTTTGGTTTAAAACCAATGTTTCAGTTTCATTGTCCAACCCCTGTATATCACACATGCACATATATTCTTCAGTAAACAGCATACGATACGCATGTGTACAAGATAAGGGTTTTGAGGTTCAAATCTTTTCAGGTTGTCTTCCTTCCTTTTGCTGTGTGTATTTGATGTTTTATGCTCTACGGAAACGCTCTTCCCTTTTTGAAAGCCTGCAGAACTTTACTGCCCTGTAGGAAATGTTTTCACAGCCTTTTCTGTTGAATCCAGTGCCTTTGATTCGAACAATGGCAGTAAACAAGCGCATTGTGAAACAGTTTGATGATGCAGTGTTAAAAGATATAAAATTCATAAAAGAGAGAGGTATTTTTAGTCAAATATTAACTTATCTTGTTCGTGTTCACCTGGCTGTTTAATAACAATATTGCAAAATACATAAGAGACTTGTTCAAATCTGTGTGTGTGTGTATATAGTAGGGGTGTAACGATACCCTCATTCGATACATATCACGACACTGAACTCACAATATGATATTATTGCGATACTCCAAGACATATGATAAAAGGTTAACTTAGTATTAATTTAAGTATTATTAAGTATAAATTTAGTGTGTGTAAATGAATAGGCTTGGACTTGGTGCTGAAACCCAATGCACAGGACAATAGAGACACCAGAATAACAATATTCATGATTCTGAAGCTGAAAATACAGAATTATTTTAGACAAATATGCTTTTACTCTTTCACTGACTAGATATATTTAAAATAATATTGGCCACTTTTTACTGGTAATAAGACATTTGGCATTATCAGGACACACAAATATTCCCCCATTGCATTATTATGCATTATATTCAACACTAATAGCAGTTTAATGTAGTACTGACACCAAAACTCTGTACATTTTTACTTTGTCCACGATAAACCGTCCACGATACATATTGTTACTTACACCCCAAATATATAGACTAAAAAATAAAAAAAATACATTACCAAAACTTTAACTAAAATTAAAACAAAAATTGAAAATATAAAAATATAGCATTTCAATGATACTAAAAGCACTGGTGAGCTCGGAATATATTTGGAGGCTAGACGTATATCTTATAGCTAAAACTACTTTCTCAATATCTTGATGCATTCGTTGTCTCATTGCATCCCGTATATCTCTCTCAGCAGACCTCCCAAGATTTACAGACCCCCACATTCCTCTAGTGGCTCGTGAGATCATGCAGCGAATGATCCGACAGTTCGCTGCCGAATATACCTCAAAAACCAGCTCAACTCAGGACGTACCCCAACCCCAGTCCCAGCCCAACGGCACCAAGGACCAAAGCCTGCCGAAAGCGCCCTCGCTGGACCCGGACGCCTCCACACCCGCTCCCGGCACCGGCACCGCTGCCTCCGCACAGAACCCCGTCCTCAGCAAGCTCCTCATGGCAGACCAGGACTCCCCGCTGGACCTCACCATCAAGAAACCAGAGACGCCAGAACCCAGCGAACAAGGTGAGGCCAGCTTCGTTCATCGCTTTCTTAACCTGTGTGTGTATCTTTTTTAAATGTCGAAACATACTTTTTTAATGTTTTAATGTTTTCAAAAAAAAAAAAAATCAATTAAGTCTTTATTTAGGCTGTTAAAAGTAGTGCTGGGCAACGATTAGTCCAAAATAAAAGTTTGTGTTTACATAATATATGTGTGTGTACTGTGTATAATTATTTTGTATATATAAATACACACACATGCATGTATATATTTAATAAAAAATGTGTTATTTATATATAAAATATTTATATTTATGATATAAATTATGTATAAATACAGTCGTCAACATTTGAAGTGGATCAAAATCTTTCATCAAAGTTGTACATGAATTTTTATCTTGTCTTAGGACAATTTTGATGAACTTTTTTTGATCCACTTCAAATGTTGACTACTGTATATGTACAGTATGTACATGCAAATATTTCTGAAATATATATACATGCATATGTGTGTATTTTTATATACAAAATCATTATACAACAGTACACACACATATATTATGTAAACACAAACCTTTATTTTGGATGCGATTAAAAAAAAGTTCAATATCTATATAGTTATAAATAATCAAGGCATGATGTATTCCATTCCATTAAACATTTTAAAAAAGGAAAATATCAATACATTTTAATAAACAGCAATTTACCTACATTTTTTTTTTTAAGCATGTTAATTTCCAATCTGTCAAAATTGGGGCAAATTATGATTCAGTGTTTTGAGCAGATTCATTTAAAGTAATTGATACGCAAAAAAAAAAGAGAGACTAAAATAAGGTTTAAATATTTGCCTGAAAATACACTATTAAAATAAATGTAACAATTGTACTTACACAATTTTAAGAAATCGGAAAAAACATGCTTTAAAATCATAGCAATATTCACTTTGCTGGTGAATTTTATACTGGAAACAAAATATCAAATATATTGAGTCAGCTTTCATAGTTTTGAGACAGAATGTCGTTTTGGTTGATAATCAGCTCTCTGCATAATTCTGTACACATTTGTTGTATAAAGATCTCTTTTCACAGAGATTGCATTACTCAGTTAGGAAACTATGAATATGATTACAGAAAGTATTATAACCAGAACCTCGTAAAAGATCTTTCAAGACTATAAAATATCAAAACTTTGGATCTATGAATGGTTAAAGGATAACTAGATGCTTTGATTCAGTTTGGTCAACTGATTTCTGTTTTAGTTTGGTCTTAGAATATGACAACGTTTTATTTGCAGATGGAGTCCTTGACCTCTCAACTAAGAAGAACCATAGTCATGGTAGTGTCTCAATGAAAAGCTCTCAAGGTTTCTCAATCATGCCCACAGTTAAGGGGTAAGAAGTCCTTTTCCTTTTCTTTGTGGCACTGTGACCATTTCTGGCATGTCTGTTGTACACATGACTGTATCAGTGAATGAGTTTTTAGTCCTATCACTAGTTGCTTATTTTATGTCTCACTTTTTGTTCACAAAATGAGCACTTCAGTAACATCACCCGCTACAAAAATAAGATTCAGTAAGTAGGGATGTCCCATGAATGAATATTGAATGAATGAGTCAATGAATATTGAGCATCTGCCGATACCGAGTCCCAATCCTATAGCCTACTTGTATTTTCCTAGTGCTTGGTTTTTTATATATTAGGGCTGTCAAACGATTAATCGCGATTAATCGCATCCAAAATAAAAGTTTGTGTAATATTTACGGAGTATAATTATTTTCTATATATAAATACACACACATGCATATATATATTTAAGAAAATGTGTTATTTATTTATAAAATATTTATATATAATATAAATTATATATAATATAAATATATATACACAGTATATACATGCAAATATTTCTTAAATATATGCATGCATGTGTGTGTATTTATATATAGAAAATAATTATACACCGTACACACACATATATTATGTAAAAAAAACTTTTATTTTGGATGCGATTAATCGCGATTAATCGTTTGACAGCCCTAATATATATATATATATATATATATATATATATATATATATATATTAGGGCTGTCAAAATTAACACGTTAACGCACACAATTAATTTTTCTAACACATTACAAATATTTAACACAACGCGGCATCCTTTTTTTCACCATCATCCTTTGGCTAGTGTTATATTATATGATCTGTGTATCTCCTGAAACATGACTTGTGCGCACAGAAAGTCGCTTCAGACGGCGCTTGAACAGACAAAACCACACAAAATTATGCCGAAATGCCGTGACAGAAAATGCAAAATGCAGATCCGTGTCGTGCATCAGGTCTTAAAGTGACAGCTGCCTAATAAACCTCCTCGTGTTTGTTATTAATGTTAATCAAAGAACAAAAGAAAAGGAGAAAATCACTCATTGCTCTAGACTGAATAGCTTTTGTAGCTTTAATAAGGATTAATCTATATTTGGTTTATAATTTATGCAATGAAGACTGTGTATATATCTTACCTGTTAGACCTACCTGAAAATCTTAAAGCACTTTTAATAAGGTTGCATGGGTCAAAAACAACGAAAACAATGACTTTTTGTGCATTTTGACAGGGAAAGTAAAAATCTGAACTCGTCTGACTGGGCCAATAGAAAAAAAAACTAGCCCTGATATTATATTAGCATCTGTTACAATGGTAGACATTGTAATACAGACTGTGTGGTTACAATTATGAATATGATTATAATATTGATATGAACTTCTAGTATTGAAGCTCGTGGTGTCAGAATGCCAGTCTGTCAGTCAAGTCCGAAGCAAGACGCAACCCAACGATGTCTCAGATAGTCTGACGGCATATAAAAATAAATGACTTTCGAGTGATTTGTTACAAAAATGTGCATCAAATATGTTAAACACCAAAGCTCGAACAAGCGTGTGTAAAAGATTTACATTTCAAGCCAAACCATGTAATGCAAAGATCATAGAAAGACTGTTGCTGCACCAGTGTTTGGCACAATAAACATTTATACTCTAGGTACAGGTGTCCTTAAAATGGTACTCTTTTAGGTTATAAAATTGTTACTCGGATACACAAAAAACCCAAAAAGTGCATGTCTGTGTAGTGAATTTTTTATAAATCTTGTAGAGAATGGTGCGGTTTTACAGTAAAGAACTTTATTTCTACCATGGGCAAGAATAAAATTTCATAATTTATCTGATGTTTGAAAGAACAGAGCAACCAGAGTTATCTAAGTGAAGTATCATCAGAGCACAATGGTGATAGTTTATGTAAAACCCCTTGTGGGACCTTCAACCTGCTTAGACAATCGACTTTCCTTTCTGTACTAAGACACTTTACATTTCCTCAGAAAAGGTACATTTTTAGTTCTCTGAAAAGATACAGAATGGTACTGTGAATGATTGTCTATGAAACCACTCAAATAAGGTTCAAAAACGTTTATTTTTCTTTAACAAATTGTATTTAACCTTGGATCAAACTACATATTACATGAGCCGTTTTATTTTCTATTCATTTTACATGTGGTTTGCAATATTTGCAACCTTATTAGAATTTGGGACATGTCTAAATACACTTGATTCGTTTTATTTTTAGCAATAAAACTAGCATAGCTGGAAAAACATTTAATTAAAAATGACAACATGTATGAAATTAAAACGGTTAGAATGGCAAGCTAGCAAATTTGTGTAAGTTAATCTGTCACTGAAGTAGGGGTTAGCTTGTTTGCTACCGGATGTTGGTTTCCATTTATTTTCCATAAATTAAAGAAAAAATATTAGTTTGATATTTTCTAATTCCAATATCTATGGTAATGGAGATGAATGATTAAGCTTGACAAATGCAGTCAACATTACATCAAGTTAATCGTTATAAATAGTTCTGTAGTTATAATGATTAGAAATAGTTCAAGATTATGTGTAAATTATAACGTTTGGCATTCATTGTTCGACACAGTCGGGGATATTTTGTAAAAGTGGTATTTGTTACTCTTTACAAAAAGTGACTATTCATGGAAAATCCCCTATTCAATTTCTTGAAGACAACAGAATTGTTCCTTTCCATTAAGTGCAAGACTTCATTCCAGTAACATACCACATTCTCACATATGAACATTTTATCTTTCCATAAATTAGGCGTTCCCAGAGAGCTGATCACAACTATCGAGATGTTGACGATGAGGATGGCTTGCCGCCGAGAAGCTTGCATGATGGGATAAGGGAGAACTGTATTAGTTCTGGACCCCTCAAGCCACCGTTGGCCCGTTCACTCCTTATAAAAGAGGAACTCCTGAACCAGAAACATCGCCTCCTCGGCCAACCCACACCTCTTTCTTTGGCTAGCCTAGAGTCCGTGGGTCTCCTCAACAGCCAAGCCCAATCCCTTCTTTCGCGTGATGGATCATGGGGAAAATCCCATCTAGACAGCCTCCTGAAGCTCAAACAAATTGGCGGGAATCTCAATGACCTAAGCGACCTGCCTCTTTTCCAGGAGAACCTAGGCCTGTTCACCAAGGGCACAAAGTCCCATGACACTGGCTCCATCACGGTAAAGAAAGAACCAGGACATTCCCCTCCAGTGGACTTGAAGATCCCGCAAGTCAGAGGCATGGACCTGTCCTGGGACTCCCATGGGAACGCCTCGGATCTCTATAGCTACAGCTCTATAACGATGGGTAACGTGCACTCGGAGAACGCGCTCAGTAGGAAGCTGAGGGTCATCTTGCCAAAGCAGAGTCGCAGGGCCGCTCTGGGAGGCCTTCTCGACGCAGGAGCGGTGGCCGAGTACTGGGGGGCAGACCTCGAACAGCCAACTTTGGGGCCCCAGTACCCGACGTCAGATCCAGAGGCCGACCCAACAGGCTCCAAGCAACCCCGAAAGAAAAGGGGACGGTATCGGCAGTACAACACTGAGATTCTAGAAGAAGCCATTGCTGTGGTGATGGGTGGGAAGATGAGCGTTTCAAAGGCGCAAAACATCTACGGTATTCCCCACAGTACCTTGGAGTACAAGGTAAAAGAGAGGATGGGCACACTGAAGAACCCACCAAAGAAAAAGCTTAAACTGATGATGAGGGCCGAGGGGCAAGACTCTGGGATCACCGGCGAAACCGAATCCACGTCGACGCCCGCCACCACACCCATCGCAACGCCAGTGGATCTCCTGCAGGGGACAGGAGACAAAGTCGAGTAGATTTACACAGAACACCTCATAAAATGGAAACAGTTTTAGATTCTGACAGAAACAATTGATGATTTGGAATTGAGGATGGGGCTTTAATTGTGCCAATTTACTTGCAGTATCTGGGTGAGCACAACTGCAGGGATTGATGGGAGGATTTAAGCCTGATAACTGGGGATAAGAAACAAATTGGCAGTTATCAGTGGTCGCATTGACACTGCAAGCATTTGCTGAAGTTTTTTACAACATAAAGCAACAAATGCGTACTAAAGCCATAAGAGAGTATCGACAGAAAGACATTTTGTTAAAAACGAAAAGCAAGCAGATTAACCCTTTGTTCGCCCCCTTCATCATGAACTTTGCTAGCTGTGCCATTAATGCTCACGCGTTTTGGACGGCATGCCATTTTGAGAAATGAGAAGTGGGGTTTGAAGGGTTGACGTGCAAAGCTGGAAAATAACCCTTCAAAAATGAATTCATCTTCTCTTATTGGTAGTTTTCTGAAATAATTCATGATCTTTAAAACTAATTTATTTCAAATGGAGTTGACAAGGATTCTGACCCAGGGATCAATCCTAGGCCCGTTTTCTATTAACAGGTAAAACCGATTGCTTTCAACTCTTTGTAGTTTCCTCCTTTTATATTCTGCGCCATTGAAACAGACTGAGAATTAGACAAGTCCATTTTAAAAAAACAAATGAAGCTTAAGATTAGTCATTCAGGGATGCATGTTTGTGATGTTGAAAAGATTTTTTTTTTACTTTACTGTATAACTTTTCTTTTACTCTAGCGCTTTCTTTTGCACTACACTTTCAGTCTGGCGCTCGCCAGAGCCTAAATCTGGCAATTAGACCTGATTACCTCGACACTGCTTGCATTACGCACTTACTGTTCTGTCTGGCATACTACATCATACTCATTTTACAGTACTCTACTCTTGGTGAGAGCCTCTCTCTTAAAAGGTTTCCAAAACCCATGAAAGGGGAACGATGCCGACTTAAACCACACAGGACAGGAACGTGTTTCAGATTCACATCTTTCTACTAAAATGAATCGAGGGAGGGTTCAATGCAGTCAATTTTTGGCTGTTTCTGGCGGCTCCCTCGTCGCTGCTTATAGTCAGTCGCTGACGTGTATATTTATAAAAAGAAAAGCGTTTTTCGCAGAGGGCTGGTTTTGGGGAGGGTGGAACATAGATGGGGGGAAATGTAGGTCGGGTTATGACCATATAACCCTGTTATAGCCTATTATAAATTTGCGTTCTTTCAGAGAGCCAGTTGTTGTCTCTCAATTGATTCTTTTCCTCATGTAAAACTCAGGGCAACTGAGACAAATATAGCGATCATGTTTTTAGAGAAACAATGCATCTTACCTACTTGAACTGGAACCTGTGACACACTCGCAGTAAATGAGTTGGGTCAGGGGCAGGGCTTTATCCCGGGCGAGCTGAGCCATGGATTGCAGATATTGGTGGGATGTTATCGTTCGAGACGCCCGGCCCGATGGGAATTTTCTGAGATCTCTCTGAAAATAGCACTTTGTTTAAAAATAAAAGCGAATATGTTTGGGTGTGCGTTTTAAAGTAGCTTTTGCAGTAGCAGATAGCATAAAGGAGACTTGCAAGATCAAAGGGGGGATCATTTCAACGACCCCCGCCGTCCTGCAGCTTAGACCCAAACATGCTCATTTTGTTTTGAAAAAATTACCTCTTTAATACACAGTGGTCGACAGCTTGAACTCTCAGATTTGTCTAGTGTTGCCTCACTGTTTAGTGTCACATTGCCCCTCTTCAAATCTAAACCGTGTCACCTGATGTATATAAAACTGAAAAAGCGCGTAGATCTGTGAAGATTTTCAGAGAAGAGAAGGCTTTTGGCATGGCATGCTCCACTTTGATGTTGTTTTAAGGGCATTCTGGTATATCACTGCCTGGTGCTCACCCAGTCTGTGACAAAAAAATTATACTTCAGACTTCAGGGTTTCTGATGGATGAAACTGACTCTTTGAAATGTACCTTTTATTTATTTCATTATTTAATTTCAATAATTTAAGTAAATGGCATGCACCAGTTCAGTGGAGGCTGACGAGTTATTTATAATCTGACACTTTTGGTGGCCAGGTTTGCTTCAAGGTGGGAACACTGTCCTGGCCTCACCTTTACAATTTTGCCCAGTGAATTCAAGTCATTTTAAAGCCTTAATTAGGCTTGCATGTATTGGACAATTTCCTACAACACTATAGTTGTTTAAATTATCTTATTTTTATTTTAGTTTTGTTAGCTTTGTTTAATGAATTTGCATTGCCATTATAGCCATGTGTGGAGACACTACTGAAATTACTAGGAATCTTGATTATTTTTTATCAAGACTACATACAATAGTAAACAATTTATGTAATATATATATTTAGTGCAAATTTTTAAATGACGATCTGTACTTCTACAATTGATTATGTAGCAAGTCGAAGGGAAGTTAGCTAAGTTAGAATCATATTCAGACTTATAGCTCTACGCGTAAATCCCTTTAGGTCATCTGGCATCAAATGCACCAACACTTTACCAATGCTGAGCGTTTAAAGTGTCTAATTAGAATTTAGTTTGGTCCTTAATCAATCAATCAGGTTATTTATTAATCGACGTGATGTAAAATAATACTCTTGCCATTTAAGCATTTTCTTAACCAGTATTGTCTTTTTTCACAGTAAAAAAAAATATATGTTTTCTTGATTTTACAGAATATTAGAAACCCTTGAATTAAATTCTTCTTACCCTACTGGCGAATGTATTTTTGTTGTTTTAAGTTTACACTTAGTTGGATTCTCCAATAAAATTGCTTAACTTTTACTGGAAAACAAGATTACTTTGCAGTGCAACTAGTAAATTATAAGTAGTAGATCAGTAGCTACATCTAGATTGTTAGTACAACTAGTACAAACAGATTGAATATTTGCCCTCATAATTGGCACTTATGAATTATTGCACTGATGGCCATGACTGGAAGTTGTTTTGCAGCACTTAAATCTTTCGGAGGAAACCTCCCTATTGTTGATCTAGAAAGTTCTGAACTTTCAAAATTGCTACTGTACATTCTGCAACCTAATTCGACATCAGCTGTCTGATTCACAATGGTGCATGCCATTTCGACATATTTATTTAATTTGACTTCAATGATTAATGTATTACAGGGTTAACGGCTCCCCCTGTCCAAAAACATCCTCCTCTTAAAGACGTCGAAACATCTTTTTACACAAATGAATGTAGAACCATTTTTGGAATGATTTCTGAAACTTAGTAGTTTAGAAAACATGGCACTTTCACATTTCATACATTGAACAGACTGTTTTAATTTTTCTCTTGCTGCTCGTTTCAACAGTTGTTGTTTTATTTGCGTTTCTCTGAAACGTACACCTGTAGCCTTCAGTACTTTGGTATCTCAGGATAGATTCAGCAGAAGGGTTCGCAATATTTGTCAGTCGGATATCAATGCAGACATAACTACCTGTACAAGAAGTGCATAGACATGTTATATTAACTACAGTCTATGCACAATATACCTCATCCTTGGGAATAAACGCACCTTTCTGTGCCACATCCTTAAATACCATTCAGGGGCACGTGGAAAAGGAGCAGTTGAAACTCTGGGAAATTAATTTTATTTTCCTATTTCACCCTCTTTTTTGTCTTCTATGAGGGGGGATGGCGAGGCATTTCATGTGTCTGACTGACCAATATTTACACCCTTTTCATTCAGGTACAGAAAAAAACGATTTTTTTGAATACAATCAAAAATTTCGCTTAACATTTCGCATCTTGCCAATAACACGGGTCCCATCCTTTAAGTTAACTATCGTTAATCATCAATGGATACTGTAAGACACAATCCCTTTTTCCTGTGCTCTGAATAGCGATTCAACCGTCAGGTTTAACCCTCATGGGTGTTTCTGTGGAAAACACAAATGGAGGTTGGAAGGGGAGAATATGGGACAGGTGGAAATGTTAACCTTTCTGTTGTTTTTTTGTGCTCTTTGTAAACTTGTTTTTAAACTGCATTCCAAAAATCTCAAGAGATACCTTTATATGGAAGAAGAAAACTATACATATTACAAATGAATATATTATATTTATTTTACTGTTAATCTTGTTTATTTGTCTTTTTGTTCTGGTTGACATTGAAATGCTACACAAAGAAGCGATGGAAATCGACGCCGACATGAAGTGCCATTTGTTTTGTCTCAAGTGGCTCATTATGATTTCTTTTCTGGAAAGATGTTCGGATAGCCTTTTTTTTTCTTCTTTTTTTTTCCTTTGACAAGCTTTTGACCTCCACTGCATATCCACATAACAGCATTACCTCAGGTGAGACCTCTCCAGAGCAGCTGATTCTACATTTAGTTGTAGAAATCAGGACCTGTACTTGACTTTTACACGTTTCCAAAAAACGCAACGATCACTTTTCAAGGAAGCAGTTTATAAATAACGCTAGTCGCATTTTTTTTTTTTTTTCTCCGGTGTATTTTAAAATTGAATGCTTTGCTTAACTGAACCACGGGTCTCTTTTTTGAATACAACTTTAGCACACGTTCAAATCAATAGGGCACACATTTGTACTCCACAAATAATACACACTCCAAACACTCACATGCACACAAAACACCATCATGTCTACATCATGTGGGTGGTTTACAGTTTTAAGCTATTGGTTTGATAACTCTTCAAGGGAAACTAGTCGGAAAGAAAGAATCTGAAAAGGCAAATATGGACACGGTGTCTTATTATATCTGATTAAACGTCTCTTTACAACTGCCATTTAAATACATATAAGATGTTTAGTTGCATTTTTTTTTTTTTTTGAGATTGGATTATTTTATATGTTTTGTTCAAACCATTAGTTAAGCCCAGAATGATATTGTCATTTGCAATTCCTTCAAGTTTAACTATTGTTTTCTATGGATTTTAGTGAAACTGAAGTGAATAGGCACACCTTTATTCAACAGAACGTTTGGAATTGGGAAAAACAAATTGTCGGCAAGCATTGTAGTCCAATTTAATCATAGATATCCATCGGACTGTCAATCTATGCACTTGAGAGTTACTTGCACCACAACAGTTTTCTGAGTTTGTGATCATATCAAGTAGTTTTTAGCACCAATTTGTTCTTCGTTTGCAATTTAAATAGCATTATGTCAAGTAAATAAGTTGAATATTTTATTAGATTTAGATCAGCAGTATAGCTTAAAATAGCAGTTGTCATGGTGCAGCACACACCGTGGTAAAAGACATGTTTTGATTGAATGTAACCTCCTAGAGAAACATGTCTCAGAGGAAAAGATGGAATATGCACAGACAGTTCGGCTCAGAATAGTCAAACTTACCATGATACTGTATACATTATGCATTTCATTGAACTTTTCATTTTGGTGTCATCCGGAGTGCCTGTCCTGCAGTGTTCAATCGTCACCGCATTCAATCACCATTACACGAATAAACATTGTTTACTAATTAATAGAAACGATACTGAGCCGATGATACCTATTGATAATTGGTAACAACAATCGAAAATCATTAACCAAGGCGACTTACAATCTATATATTCGTTTTCTTACACTGGATTGAATCAATGTTGGCTTGATTAATGCAATTAAATAAAAATAAATGCATTTCATTTCATTTTATGTATAGGTGAAGTGTGTCATTTCTAGCGCAATGGCAAAAATGATTTGTTTTTAAACATGTTCAAAACACTCGTCTGGTGTGCCATTGGTCCACAAACAGATAATCCCGCCCCGAACTCGCTCTATTGGTTGAACCAATGTTGCTACGCTAGATGCTCATACAAACAGATCAATGTTTTGAAAGCAAGAAACAGGGACAGAATATTTTTTAAATACACACTTCATCTTTAAAATGAGATGTTCCTGCATAGGTCTAAGTGAAACTGTGAATTATATGGAACAGAGCCATGAAAAGTCAACACCAGACTTCTACTGTCTCCACAATGAAACATTAGTATGGATGACAGTGAAGTCGTTGTTCTTAATACACTCAATGCTAGCTCAGTGAGAGGTCAAGCAGAGCTGTGAAAACGCAAATGAAAGCGAAAAAGGAGAAAATGTGCTTGATGAAATAGTCAGCGTTCTTCTAAAGACCTTGAGAGCTTTTGGCTGTTAAAGGGCTGCCATTGTGTTGCCATGACAATCTTGCAAGATCATTCACAAGTAAAGGTGTGCCTATTCTAATTACCATTTTCTTGAGGCAAAATCCAATTCTTTTTTGTTCTTTTATTTTATACCTGGATTGTGCATTCTCAGTATTTCATATGCGATTTCTACCATAGCATCCATGTAGACCTCTTTAGTAACTTTTCTATATAATTTGGCGGGACACAAAGAGAATATTAGATTGAAACGTGTTGGGAGTTATGATATTTCCAAACTAGAGTGCGTGCTGGATCTTGTTGGCATTGCATGGAGTTTCATACCTGGATCTGCTCTTGACCATTAATCTCATCCATGACTGTTTCAACCCTGCAGTCCATTGAGTTCTGCGGGATTAGGATTATTAGTTTTGCTACCTCAACTTGCAGATGGTTTTGACATAGGTAGTATTTTGGTAGTAAAGCAAAAATGACTTGTATCTTGAGGGACGGACTGTCCCTAAAGGCTTTTGCCAATCAGGTTGTGGAAAAAAAAAAACGTGTTTGCGGTTTGATCGGCGTACCTGCCGTACTGTATGTAGCATTTCAGATGCACGGAAAAACACTGGCTCGTCGTTCCAAAAGTCACGGTCCCGTTCTGTCGGAAAGCAGTTATACATTCCGCATGCACATATGTGTACCTAATAAACCACATTTATGATCGAGGTAATGGCTCTTTTTGGACCAAAAGGTCCGAAGTTATGCATCTTGACTGCTTCAGTCCAGTGTTTGGGAGGAATATCAGGTCGACCGATCACCTCTATAGTTGGGAATTTGTCATTACGTGTTTTTTCTTAAGAATCTCAGTGTAGTCATTCCATAACCATATGAGTTTGTGCCCTTGAAATTCAAGCCAAATGCAGTCTGTGGGCAGTATCTTTGTTTGCAATCGCATTTGCAGTCATGCGTTTATGGTGCACATCTCATCTCTTGACGGGATGCTGTGCTGCACTTTTCTGGGGGGTTTTTCCAATGAATGGAGTCGAAGCTTTATGGAGCAAAAATGCCTTTTGCTATCTGTTCGACTGTTCATATTTCCAAGTACTTTTTAAAGTTTGGTAAACATTTTCAGAGTGGAGTCTTAACGTTGTAAAGGTTCGGCGTTCAGTGTAGTTTGACGATTGGATCCCTTCTCCCGTAAACCCCCCTCAGGTTAATGCATGAGACTGGAATGATTAGGCTCGGCTAAAGATTGATACCTTTTCTATATTTCTTAATACTGTTGATATTGTGATTTTAAAACTTTGATCAAAAACGCTTGCCTTTACGTTCCATTTCTTTCACCAGTTTTGAGAAGTTACCCCTCTTAATAGTGTAGTGGTCCAAAAAAAAAACGTTTGATTTTTGTTGCAATACGAAACGATTTGAGTGGTGAAGGCAATACTCGTGATTTAAGTCCCACTGAAAGTGAGTTTGTTGTCGCAGGCCCAAGAAAGCAGGTCGCCCAACTCGACTCAACGTCCTTATCAGACCGCCTTTTTGCATTTTGAAAAGATTCAGCCAAATATCCTTAGTTCAGTGCTTTATTAACAGCGAGGATTGTAAAGTACGAATTACCTGGGGAAACAAAAATGGACGCTCTAACTTTAGATCTTTCGTTTGGTCCCTCGAGACCCACAAGGCCACAAAGACCTATTTTGTTTCTGATGTCTGTACAATGTGTGATGATGTTTCAACTAAAAGAAAAAAAAAACCTTACAACGCAGAATACCTCAGATAATAAATCCATGTAAATCTTGACAGCCTCCACATGTAGATAGAGCCCTGTTCACTGCCTCCCCACCTCTCATGTCTGTTGGACGTTTCTTCTTCTACCGTTTCACTGCCCGTTATATGTTGTGGAGGTTTCATTACTTTCTATTCATGTCTGTTTTTTAGTCCCAGGAACAAATGAACCGTTCATCCGTGTGCTTGACGACGTTAGGCGGCGTTCACACTGACGGGACTCTGCAAGTCACTCGTGTTTTGACGAGAGTTGGCGATTTGAGGCATCATGATCAACACTGTTGACGATGCAACAAAGTTGAGCTATTCAACTTTATGCAAATGCGTAGTGATGAGGTGACAACCAATGGGAGTCTGGACTGTGATTTGTCACCTGATCCAGTTGGATACTGTGGTTGAGTAGAAACGTCGTCTTCTAGCAACCAACAGTGCAGCGACCTCGTGACCTCCAGCGTTTTCATCATGACAGTGTGAATGCCATTTTAGGAAGGGAAGACATTGGACCAATTCAGAGTAACAGTAATAATCAGACGTTTTTGGTAAAGTACCATGTTTCTTGCAGATTTTGCTCTGCACTGAAAAATAATTTGTTGTTTCAACTTAGAAAAAAAGAAAGGGTTTGTGCTGCCTTTAAATTTTAAGTTGAGTCAACATGAAATGTTAAGTTTGCGACAACATGGATATTTGAGTTGACTCAACTTAAAATTTTAAGGTAGTGTAGTTCGTATTACGTAAATTAAGTTTTTGGCTCCAAGTGTGGCTAGCCAAAATCAGTCAGACTTTTTAAGTGATAAAGTGGGCTTTGTCTTCTTTTAGGGGTTGTCTGTTGAACATAAGCCATAGTTTACGCATTTGTCGGGCGTAATTTCATCATTCGTTTTCGTTATCAGCTAAACTGAATGTAGGGGGAAAAAATAATACAAAATTGAAACTCTTAACACATTAACTTTTTATGTACCTATACATACTTTAGGACAAGCTATAGATTATTATATTAATGTGTTCTTAAATATATATATATATATATATATATACACTCAACAGTCACAGTGCATTGTATATAATGTTCTGTATAGTTATATACTTATCTTCTGGAAAGAGATGTAAATCTCTTCCTCGTTTGATTCAGGGAACAAACATTTCAGCGCAGTATATTTAGACTCCAGTATACGGCATTTGTATAGTTCGTTTTCATTTGCTCACACGTTTCTTTTTTTCGTAAACATACTGGAATGGTAGTTAGTCTTGAAGTGAGCTAAACAAAACATAAGTTATTGTAAGGCATCTTAACGCTGCAGTGGTGCAAACAGTTGTGTTTTTCCACAATACTGTACAAACAGAATATATATATATATATTAAGAGGAAACGCAAACTTTTTAAGGTGGATGTGTATATAGTCTCGAACCAATTTCGCGATTCGATTTTTTTTTTTTTTTTTTTTCTGGTTGAAAAACCGGAGTGATTTTAAAGTATTTATTGTTACATCATTTGGTGATGTAAGTTGATTTTCCCCGTGAAAAAAAATGGTTATAAGCCAAGTTTTACGGTATTGCTTGTTATTTTTGCTTGCTACGTGTAAATGGAATTTAAGTTTAGAAGTCGGATGGTCAAAATCATTTGTAAACACTGGATCTATCGGACGATGTCCTAAAATCATCCTCATTCGTGGCGATGAGGAAACGCGCCCTGGGTGTGCTTTGCTGCAACTACTTTTTCTTAACGATAATGATGTTTATTACTACTATAATTTCTCGTGCGAAGTGAAACGTCTCCGTGGCTGTGAGCTGGTTCTGTATGAGTGTGTGGAATTGCTTGAGGTTTTATTTTATTTTTTCGCTTTTTACTCATGCATTTTCTTATACACTTAAATCATGCGATTTCTGAAAAGACAAGCCTGAAAAGACAAAGTAGTTGTTTTCTTGATCATCTGTGAAAAGATAGAAAAATACGTTCCTTAAAAGCATTTCTCTATTTATCTTAAATCCTATTATTAAGCCACAACTACGAATCCCTCAGGGACAAACGACACTGATTCAATCTATTCAGGTACTTTCTCTAGATTCTGCGGCCTAGCTGTTAAAATAGGACAAAAAAAAAAAAAAAGTACATATTTTTTGACAAATTGAGCAAAAGAAAACGGTCGCTCATGACAAGAGTCATTTTTAACCCGTTGTCACTTAATTTCTTTTTCCTCTGTCCTTTTTAGTTTTTGTATTCTTTGTATCCAGACTTAAGTACAATATACTAAATGAATGTCAAGCTGAAGCTTCAGGTGAAGAGCAACACTCAGCCAGACAGTGCTTTTCATTACAATTTCCTCTGCACACACTGTGCCTCAAATGCCTGAAGACAATACAACACTATAGCGACAAACACCACATCAGACCCCTCAATGATAGTGGTTGACCGGTTTCAGCACGCCTATACAGACGTACCTCTACAACGCCAGGCCTGATCTTTCACATTTGCGGTCAGTAATTGGTAGTTTCGGTCTCTGCTTTTAGCATGTAAGTATTTCAGCGAAGAAACTGCCTGAAGAAACTGCCTCTCAATATGTTTTATTTGAGCTTTTAGGTGCCTACTATTATTGTCAAAAAAGCTCAGATACTTCACGAAGGACGTGTGGCTGTTTTACTGATTATAAAGATTATTAGAAAGACGAGCACAGGAATCGTGTGTTTTAAAGCCAGATCATTTTAGCGCAGAGAATAAGGGCAGCATTTACTCTTTAATTAGTCTCGGTGTTGAGTTTTTTGTTGTTGTTTTCCTTCAGATTTGCAGTTCTTGAAAACATTCCTGTTGTTCGTGTCGTCGTGTGTTTTAGATCATGATGCCTGTTAATTGGCAGTGGTTTTGTTGTTTTCCACACGTGGGCTTGGATTCCAATGTTCAGGCCTGATGTAAGGCAAAAAATGAAATACTTACATGTTAACTCTTTTAATATGAGACGGAACAGGTTTTTAAAACGCGCAAGTTTGCCGGTGTGGGAAAATGTGCTGCTTTTTCCGAATCTTCTCTGTTTTCGATATACCTCAGACCATCTAGATCGAAACGAGTGCTTTTTACGAAATGGCATCTTGTCCTGTAACACGCTGGTTCCTCCGAGTCAGTCCAATTGTTGGAAGACAGGCGCTCCAAAACTAGAATAGACCTCATTTCAATATATACTGTTTACTCTTTGACAAAAACATTGTATAGTTTAATATTTTCTTGTACTGTAGATTTATTTATGTATATTAATTTGTTCTTTTTTTGTACTGTGTGTTTGACTTTTATTCTAGACTATTATCGATGTCCGTGTTAGAGCACTTATGAGGATCACAATTATTTTTTGTTTGATTGCACTATTTGTTTGTTTTGTTTTCCGTTTGAATGCAAATTCTTATTTTTGAGCTGGGCTAATGAATAATAAGCTGTCTCCTAATGTATGTGATTTTTAAAAAAAAAAAAAAAAAAAAAAATGAAAAGAAAAAAAACTGATTAGATTTTCTGTGGTCTAATTTAAAAACAAACAAAAAAAAGTTTTCTCTTACTTTTTATTTGCATTGACCGTTAAGCAAAATGCTGATTAGATCCGTCTTTGTGCATGTGTGGAGTTTTACTGGTTATATTTTACCCATTAGGAAAAAAATGCCATTTTTCAACACATTTTAATTGTAACATTGTGCAAGTTAGTATTCACTGGATGCTAGAACCTTCTTATGAAAACCACTATTCTTCTAATAAATTTTTGTTGTGAAAATGACGTGTGGAGATGTTTTATTGTGCAGTTGCATGCTTCTACTGTTGTTGTTTTTTGATAAAACATATACATTTATAATCACATCATTTATAGTTTTATAGTTTAAGAAATCTTTCTTGGGTGACCAGCCCAACCCTCAATTTTAGTTACAAGGGTTTTTCAATGAATGATTCATGAACAAAACATTATTTCAACCCTGTCACAGAAAATAAGTTCATTTAATGTTTAATAGATTATGTGTCTTGTAATCAATCACAAATTTGATCTATAATTACATTACACTTCTCCTTTTGTACCAACCCTGTAGCATTCATTCAATTTCAGGGTTTAAGGTTGCAGAGTTGAAGATCAGAGCATATTGGTCAAAATTTTTATAGTATAATCACTGAGTTTAACTATACAGCCTGATGAGGCAAATATAAGCATACGATTATACTGTATACAGTCTTTCATTATGTCTGGCATAATACTGCCTACATAGTTCAACTCTGTTACGGGGAAAAAATGCATTTTTAAGCTCCATAACGGAGTTGAAATATCATCTACTGGAATATCATGGAACAATGCCACATTATTTGCAGTTGTTATTGTAGTACTTTGTGCCAAAAAAAGTACCCCCCCCACCCCCCATAACAGAGTTGACCTACAGACATTGTGAATGTTGTCATTATCTAAATCATTAATCTGAGATACTGTCAGTAAATGATGGAGTGCAGCAAGGATCTGTGTTAGGACCTCTGCTATTTTCAATATATATGCTGACACTTGGTAATATTATAAGAAAACATGATGGAATTAATTTCCACTGTTATGCCGATGATACTCAGTTATATATTTCATCACGACCAGATGAATTCTCTAAATTATAAGTTGACAGAGTGTGTTAAAGATATAAAATATTGGGTGACCTGTAATTTTCTTCTATTAAATTCAGCTTAGACTGAGGTATTACTTATTGGACCTAAAACCTGTACACAGAATCTCTTAGAATACAATTTGCATCTAGAAGAATGTACTGTAACTTCATCCTCTACAGTAAAAGACCTGGGTGTTATACTAGATCGCAACTTGTCTTTCGAAAATCATATTTCATATGTTACTAAAACAGCCTTCTTCCACCTCAGAAACATCTCTAAGCTCCGAAACATGCTATCTGTTTCTAATGCAGAAAAGTTGCATGTGTTCATGACCTCTAGAAAAGATTACTGTAATGCTTTACTAGCTGCTAATAATTGTCCAGCATCTTCAATAAACAAGCTACTTTTAGTCCAAAATGCTGCTGCTAAAGTTTTTACCATGTCAAGAAAATATAATCATATAACACCAATTTTATCATCTCTACACTGGTTATCTATTGAGTTCCTTATCAATTACAAAGTATTGCTACTGAAATATAAGGCCCTAAATGGTTTAGCTCCTGTATTTTTTAACTAATCTTCTATCGCATCTTACAATCCATCTTTAAAGTCTCAAAACTCTGGGTTTCTGATAGTTCCTAGAATATCTAAGTCCACTAAAGGAGGGAGAGCGCTTTCCCATTTGGCTCCTAAACTCTGGAATAGCCTTCCTGATAATGTTCAGGGCTCAGACTCACTCTCCCAGTTTAAATCTAGATTAAAGACGCATCTCTTTAGCCAAGCATTCATATAATGCATCTCATAACCTAATGCTCCAGTTATATCAGATCAAATGCACATGATTATCTTTGCTTAATGTTATGAACAGCAGCTACGCTAATTATTTTCTATTTGCTTCTCTGTTTTATCTCGGGATGCCCATCCTGAGGAAACTAGAGAGTTTGTCGGCTCCAGTTTGGATCCAGCCTATTATGAAGAGTTCAGATGCCCAACACCTCAGAAGAGACGGTGCCAACCCTCGTGAAGACTTCAGATGAAGCAAACTCTGAATCAACATGCACCAATGCTACATTTTTCTAAATGTCATAATCATTTCATAACAAACAAGTATTCATTACTTAATGAGCTCATTGTTTCTGCCTTAAATTATTACATTGTTTAAATTAATAAATGTTTAGCTAACTGTGATTTTGTATAATGTACATTTCTGAAATGCATAACTTAGACAGTTACCTCTGATAACAGATCACTCTAAATTGTAATGTGGACTCATGCATTTTCTGTAAAGCTGCTTTGAAATTATGTGTATTGTGAAAAGTGCTATACAAATAAATGTGAATTGAATTATACTGTCTTAAAGGGGTGGTATAACACCCTTTTCACAAGATGTAAAATAAATCTCTGATGTCCCCAGAGTGTGTATGTGAAGTTTTAGCTCAAAATACCCCACAGATATTTTTATATAGCATGTTAAAGTTGTCAGTTCTTGAGAGTGAGCAAAAACGCCTCGTTTTGTGTCTGTCCCTTTAAATGCAAATGAGCTGCTGCTCCCGGCACAGGGGGCGGAGCTACAACAGCTGCACTCACACAGACATGCACTGAAAATTAAAAAAACTATTAGCCTTTTATGTTCAAACTGGAGAGACTCAAGAAGAAGTGACATGTAGACAACATTTCTGAATGGTTAGTAGGTGAATTTATGTATCTTATGTGTACTTATCTTCTAGTCATTGATTAGCATATTCTGTCTTGATAATCTATAAATCGTGTTCAGGGGGCGGGGTTTATGTAAATTTTAGGGTTGGTGATGTCACTAACCCGGGAGGAATATCGTGTAGTCCCAACCAGCCGTTTGTTGTAGTCCTTAAAAAGCTTTGAACTCTCCCTTTGCTTTGAACTTTGAGCGCCGTAACTTTGCAGATGTTGTTTATGCTCAAACAGCAACATTACACACTAACTAAAGTTAGAAAAGTGAAATCATAATCAACCACCCATTTAATCTATTATATATGCTTATACTGGCCACATCAATCTCAATAGGTCAACTGTTGCGGAAACAACTCATCACTGTTATTTTTTCCTGCATTACAGTTGAACTTCTACTGAAATATAATTGCACTTCAACACATTTATTATTGTACATTGTGCTTAAAAAATTGTTATTGTCTTAATCACTATTATATATGCTTATCCTGGCCATGTCAATCTCAATAGTTCAACTCTGTTATGCAAAATAAATAATAGTTCTTAGCCCATAACAGAGCTGAACTATTGAGCTTGATGAACTATTAAGTGCTCCAGTAAACACTGTGGTTTGAACCATCAAAATGGTGATGGTAAAAGACGGGTATGTGAATGTGTTCTCCAAATTATTTGCCCTTATTTTCCAAAATCATGTGCATGTCACTTTATGTCAGAGATCGAGGGTATATGCCTAATAATAACTTTTAATTTTGGCTGCTCTCTTTCCTTTTAGATTTCCAATTATGTTAATGTGCCATTTAGGTAATACCCAGTCAGCAACACCAAGATATATTAAATGGCTACACCATTTGAGATTAATCACAGAGTTGTGTACTGTGCACGGTGACCTTAAACACATTACATCAGTGAAATCATTTCACATCACCCATTTTTGATTGGACCATATTTTAACAATCCTACCACACTACACTTAGCCACTAAGGGTCTGCATTGTTTTAAATTGACACGTGTCAGTGAGTGGAAAGGTCAGGTCCATAATAAAAGAGCCTTTCCTACTGTGCACAGTTGCAAGCGCTCAGCAAGTGTCCCCATTACTGAATAACAACCGCAGAAAATGGATTCAATTAAGAAACTAAGTACAATTCACAAAGAATGTCTTTAGTCATAAAGATCATCACACTCTCACAGGCACGTTCAATAAATAAATCTATTTCTGTCTTATTTAGTTTATATCCAAAATGGCGTTAAAAAGATTGAACGTAAGATAGATCTTGAAAGGTATTTGTTTTTAAATTTGATATATTAAGATGTATAAATGCATTGCCAAGCACTGTAATAGTCCATGTTTTTGTTAAAGCACGTACATGAATTGTTTAAAAATTGTGAAAAGTTTCTTTTCCAGATGGATGAACTTATATTTTAAGGAAGCATGCACTTATATGTGTTTTTTTTATCAGAGTTTAAAATTGGACAAACGTTAGCGCAGACTTGGAAAGTGATTCAAGCATACTAGTCTCTCGCTAACATGTGTATCGCTTAATTCTCTCATCTTTGGAGACAACATTGGAGCTATTTGACTTACATTGTATGGATTAAAAAAAATGACTCTAAAAAATTTCGTCTTTTGTTCCACAGAAGCAAAAAGCTTCAGTCTTTGAATTTCCAACATACAAAGATGTTCGCCTCCCCCAGTTGTATATAAAGTCAAGGTTATTAAACTATGCTCATAGTAACATAAATTAGACCAACAGGTCTGTAATCATTAAGACAGCTTGGATTAGAGGACTGTAGTGCAGAGGTTAGCGTGGCTAATTTGAAGCATTGTGAGTAGTTGAGGCTTGTTAAAAATAGCGGTGTACAGTGTTGGTGTGGAGTTCATATGGTGCACGGACAGGGATTCAAGCTTCTTGTTTTAATTCATTTATTGATGCACAAATAAATGCTTTTATATTGTAGGTTTTTGTTGTTTATACTGTTCGGAAAGTGTGTATATATAATTGTGAGGCAAACATCAGTATTACTATTATATACTCTTAGATAATAGTATAAGAGTATTATATAAGAGTATATAATAAAAGGCTTGTGATTTGATTTTGAATAAACCCCTAAAAGTATTAAAGTTGGGTGTGAAACCCATACTATTTTTTTGGTTACGTATATTCAAAGAGACCATTACAACTACAGTAGTTGCCAAAAGTGATTAAGAAAATGTATGTCTTCACACTTTATTTAAATATTATCACAAATGTGTTTTGTACGCATATTGCATAGTTGCTTGGAGTCAATTGTTTTATTCGTGATAATGCAATAAAACAAGTCAAATTGTGATGACATAATTTTTGGATAGGCTGAATATAGGCAAAATAGGCAAAATATTAAATGTGCTGTGATTGGTCAGCTGGTCCAGTGTGCTGCGATTGGTCAGCTGGTCCAGTGTGCTGTGATTGGTCAGCTGGTCCAGTGTGCTGTGATTGGTCAGCTGGTCCAGAGTGCTGTGATTGGTCAGCTGGTCCAGTGTGCTGTGATTGGTCAGCTGGTCCAGTGTGCTGCGATTGGCACCACATAGCGCATGTTCGGGAAATGTCCCGCCCCTTACCGTAACCGCGAGTTTCATCTGCTCATGTGTAAATATTAAGCGTGCCGTCAATTTCAAACCAATTCAAGCCTATTTCAGACTTGACAAACAAGAAGATCGTCCAGAACGGATTTCATGCACGGACTTTGCAAGCACAGATTTTACAGGACATTTCAGACTGATTTGTTGTTGTTGTTTGTAATTTTCTCATACATTTTAGATGCGATGTTATACACCATTTAATTGTGATATTTGTCTGAAAACTATGGTAATACAAACAGTAATCGATCACAAAACCCTGGCTAATTTTCCTAAGGGGCGGTGAACAGCCTCACAAAAGCTACAGTAAACACTATATCAATACTAATGTTGGCTAGCAGGCGAGCGGAGGCAAAGCTTTGCTCTTTGTTTACAACATAGCAAAAACATAAAACTTATAATTGGAATTGTTAATAGAAAACGCAACTAGACATAAAAAAAAACATACTTACAATTTGTGATCCACAAACAAGATTGTCCCGACAAAGTGGAAACTGCTCCATTGCAGGAGAAGCTTATGTGCCTAGCCTGCATCGTACTCTGGAAGCAGTTCGAAATGTGCAGCACATATAACCGTTGTGGTTATAATGTTCAGGAACAGTTTAAAATAACTTTTAACCACTCTAAGTTCATCAGCCTTAGGAAGGTCAAACAAATGAGTTTTGGAAACGGGGTGGAAAAAACAGCATCTCTTTAACATAGCAGCAGCTCAACCAGGCCTCACACCGTTTTTGCATATTCCATGGGCGAGGATTATTTAAATGAGTAACATTATGACTTCACAAAGCCCGGAAAAAACATGTTGTAGTCCAAACGAGTCGTTCATTGTAGTTCTTGGAAAGTGAACTCTGTTAAATAAAATATCTCCCTTTGGAGTGTGAGCTTTGTAACCTTGCAGATCTTTTTTGTTCTCAAACAGCAACACTACAGACTAACTAAAGTTGAAATAGTGAAGAAAAAACATAATAGGACCCTTTTAATACATTCTGGTGACATTCATGTGCATTCAACTCATAAATATGATCTCTCCAACATGGCTTGATTGCAACATTCCACATGGCTAGTGTTGCAATAGTCTTTTCTTCCCTATTGCACACAGATAAATCATTAATAATAAATACCACAATATTCCATAAATAAAAAAATAAGAAGAAATGTCCATTTTGATTTCATGGCGACTTTAAATAAATCTTTTTTTTTTTCCAGAACTTCACATTAATATTAATTCAAATATTATTGTTAAAACCTAGGCTATAACACAAATCAGTATTCATGACGCAATCCATGCATGGTACAGTTTGTGTGCTGATCCTGTTGAAGAAATTAAACTTCTTTAGAATGTCATAGTTTTCACATTTAAGTGTAATTATTGAACAATTATGACACACACACACACAAAAAAAATGCTACCTTACTCACCTGTCATTTCATTAATCACCTGTGTGTTCAGGTCCATTAGGGTTTGGTGACAGATTTCCTGTAGTTCAGTAAAGAGTCGCCCTGCTGAGCCTTCTGTCATCTTCTCACTTTTATTTTTAAATCGCCATATTTCTCTTCTCTGCCCTAGGAGCCCATACAGAAATGTAATATATGTCAATATATGTAAATTACATATATAATGTTAGTGCCCATGTATGTCTGCTGCATATATGAGAATATATGCAAAATTCATATATGTAAAACACATATACATATATGAAACATATATTTCAAAATATATCAAAAATGGCCGTTTTCATGTAAGTGCCATATATTTTCCCATATATGCACATAAATGTGAAATATATGTAAGACGCATATATGTATACACGCATATATGGCGCATATATGTATACACGCATATATGGCGCATATATGTATACACGCATATATGGCGCATATATGTATACACGCATATATGGCGCATATATGTATACACGCATATATGACGCATATATGTATACACGCATATATTTATACATGCATATATGTACTTATTTCTATAGTACATACTTTCACATGTATTAGGGATACAAACCTTATATCTGAATGCCTTGAAATTAAATGCCTATAGTTGGAGATTGTCTATTGTGTGAATACCAAATATAGTATTTTAATACAATAATGCAGTGTTTTCTTTGTCATTTTTGACAAATACATCCACAAAGTACCATAACCATATGCCACAGCTTTAAAAATTTATCAGTATCACATGCATGTACACTGTAAAACTTTTCACTGTAAATTTACAGTTAAATACTGGCAGCTGGGTTGCTATCCACATACTGTATTTTTACAACACTACTACAGTAAACAGCATTTACAGTACTCCACTGTAATTACCAAATACAGTATATACCACATTTTACATTAAACTTGTCGACAGCAATAAATTGTTTTTTACAGGGAATACTGCTTTTATTATTACATAATTAAAATATTATACTTTAAGGTTTCATAAGAGTAGTCACACTAGGAAAAAGAAAACATTTTCTGGGTTTTAAAACATTTATTTAGTTAAATTGCCTTCTGTGAACATGTTGGCTGAATTACTTTTTAAACATAAAATGCAATTTTAACACTTAAACAGGTAACAGTTAGCACTTAATTAAAGGAATAGTTCACCCAAAAATTTAAATTAGCACATGATTTACTCACCCTCAAGTCATCCTAGGTGTATATGACATTATTCTTTCAGACGAATACAATCAGAGTTCTATTAAAAAATGTCCTGGCTCTTCCAAGCTTTATAACGACAGTGAAATGCTGTTTCTTTTTTGAAGTCCATAAAAGTGCAAACGAAATCCCATTCAAAGTCTGCAAGGTTTCGCAGAAGTGAGGACACCTGTAGGCTTACAGTGGTGTTCTTGTTTTGCTCAACTTGGCCAGTTTTCTTTGAAGTTACTTGTCCTTTCTTTGTTTTTGATCCACGTTCAGGATTGATGTCAAGAAAGCGTCTAAAAGGCAGAAAAAAACAACAATTAAATATTATTAACTGAGTGTATATATTTTGACAAAGAGAGACAGCACAAAGCGGTCTAAAACTGAACAACATGAAAAAAATAAAATAAATGCAATGTTGGATGTTGTGAAAAAAAAAAATGCAATGTTGGATGTTGTGATCAATAACTGATATTTTTTCTGCCCTGGTAAAATACATCAACTCAATGTGTGTTTACATGCACACTGTCAACTAACTAAATTTTTGGAAGTGGGGTTGCCAGATTTAAAGTTTTATTCTACAACTTTTGTCTACTCATCACCCAGCTCATTAACAATATCATGCCCTCATCCGGTGCCATCAGAGTATCAGTGGAAAGGCAGTCTTTAGACTCTCAGTTTATATAGAGCACACACTGCCAGAATCCAGCCCAAACCTTTGTGACAGAAATAATTTAACTTAATTGCAAGCCTTGCAATGTTTATTGCATATATGACAACATGATTTACCAGACTAAAATGCATGTTTGCACCCAAAAATTTTAATTCTGTCATTATTACTCACCCTCAAGACTTTTGTTCATCTTCGGGACACAAATGAAGATATTTTTGATGAAATCTGATAGTTTTGTCCTTCCATTGATATCAATATCATTGCAACTGTCAAAGCCCAGAAAAGTGGTAAAAACATTGGTAAATATATACCTACAGTGGTTCAACCTAAATATTATGAAGCAGGGTTTCTGCACATTTTTTAAAGTCAAATTTAAGGCTTTTTAAGACCTTTTTAAGACCCGAAGAAATCAAAATTAATACCATGCATTAGGGGTGTGCAATATTGACAAAATATGTCTCGATCGATATTTTCAAAGTTTTCTTGATAATAATTAGATAACATTTTACGGATTGTGTTTCTGTGCTTGGTGCCATGGCTTGTTTAGGCCTGTTGACAGCTGACTGACAAAGATATTCATATTCTATGCAGTGGTCAGTTTACAGCAGTGACAGAAATTAACATTTTTTATTAAGGGTTAATATATTTGCCACCTTAAATTGATTTCAAGGGGCATTTTCACCTATATACGGACATTTGTAGATGTTTCAACAAGATATCTTTCACATCTACTGCAGTCAGATTCACCCGTGTTCACTCTGAAGGAATCACTCACATGGCTGGGCACTTGTAATGACACATCAAGGATGTTAAGAGGCTAAAAGCAGGTTTAAAAATTGAAGTCAACAGGGTGCAAATTTTAAAAAGAGGATAACACGGTGTAGGCAACACCGATTTTTGTCGTTGTTCTCTGTATTGACAGCACTCCAAATTTACAAAAAAATTAGCTCAATGTTAAAATTGACCGGAGTTCTCCTTTAAGGTTGCACTAGTTACATGGATTATTTAAACAATGTTTTTACTAGCTTTCTGGGCCTTAAAAGTTGCAAAGACGTTGCTGTCTATGGGTGGTTCAGAAACCTCTCAGATTTCATCAAAAATATCTTAATTTGTGTTCTGAAGATGAACGAAGGTCTTACAGGTTTGGAACGACATGAGGGCGAGTAATTAATGACAGAATTTTCACTAATCCTTCAACTGAAAACAACTTGCACCGATATATCTTAAAATATATGACTGCTACTGTTTTATCTCAAGATGCACACCAGTAATGTTTTTTTTTTTTTAATGATACATTATTATAAAAGCTGCTTAAATACCCTAATTTTATTAAGGCCTAGACCTGGCTTAAGCTAAGCCCTATATGGAAACCAGGGCCATATTGTTCATACCAGTAGTCAACATAATAAATACTGTCAAGTCAAGGTTAGTGACACAATTCAGTCTAATATATATATATATATATATATATATATATATATATATATATATATATATATATATATATATATGAATGGCAAATATGCCAATGACTAACCTCTGACCAAACTCAAGGTGCTGCCTCTTCCTGGTACTGCAAGCTGAAGTTATAGGAGGAGGCAAACAGCGCTGCCAGGCCAGTGATGAAGAGGCTGTGATCCTTCACA
This sequence comes from Squalius cephalus, assembly GCA_022829025.1. Taxonomy (NCBI): domain Eukaryota; kingdom Metazoa; phylum Chordata; class Actinopteri; order Cypriniformes; family Leuciscidae; genus Squalius; species Squalius cephalus. The sequence continues at coordinate 4,238,713 of CM040807.1, read as the reverse complement.
CACACCTTGACCTTCCAAACTTAATATCCAGCACTGGTTGCTTAGAGATTGACCTGTAATGGAATAAAAAAGAAAATAAAAAAAAAGAATAAATAAATAATATTAATAATTAAAATAACTACTGTGGGTTCCACTGTGGTTCGATGTAGTTGTCTATTCATAGTTCTATGAATTAAATTTTTCAACTAAAAATTAAAATTGGTTAGAATGCTAAAATGCACTGGCATATAATTTTGTTTGTTTTAAGCATAAACTCACTTAATTTTGACTTATTCTTTCAGAAAACAAGACAATTTTTACGTGTCTAATAAATGCTTCTTCATGTAAGAATTGTAGATATCTGGACTGGAAACAAAATAAAAACACTAATTAAGAAAAACATATTTTGCAGTGGGGTGAGTATGGCTTTTCATTTTAGGTTTCATCTACCCCTTTAATGTTTACATACCAGGAAATAAGTCGTGGACTTTCTGGCAAATGTAGATTGCTGGACATCAGCGATGCAAATTTCTGAAACAATTTTTAAAAAGGACAGCACAACCTTGATCAACAGAACCCAAAACATAAAACATAATTATTACAAATTAATGAGATTTGCTGAATAATCTCTACTTATCTGCTTGAAGGATAACACCGTCTAACTTCTTTGAATTAGGGAGTAGTTGTAGGACCATGGGATGGCAATCAGGAACAGGCCTACTACATTTGAAAACAGCATTAGGAACATGGATTTTCATTTGCTAGCAAAATTCTGACAACGATTCAAAAGCACGATCACAGAACTGACAGAATTTGACAGCATTTTTTTTTTTTTACAACATAGACTATAACTGTAACACTTAAAAGCACTTACATTAACAATGGCCATCAGATTACAAAGCCTAAAACGAAAAAAATATCAAATGCACGTCATGCAAATAGCATGGTAAAGGTTGTCTATTATATGAAATGTCGAAGTTAACGTTACTTGGTAAACAGGTGGAACAGAGTCAGTGAATTGCTTGCGCGGCCACGGTAGTAACCCAGCAAACATGCCAGTGTGGGCCCACTGTGGGTAAGTGTGGGTTTTCTGTGGGACAGTGTGGGCAAGGGCAAACCCTTTCGGGCCCCATGTGGGCTTTCTGTGGGCAAGCCCACTGTGGGACTGCCCACAGAAAACCCACACGGGCCCCCAGTGGGTTAGCCCATGTGGGGCCCATAGCAGTTTTGCCCATTTGGGCCCCCATTAGGATTTACTGTGGGCAACCCACTGTGGGACTGCCCACAGAAAAACCCACACGGGCCCCCAGTGGGTTAGCCCATGCGGGGCCCATAGCTGTTTTACCCATTTGGGCCCCCATTAGGATTTACTGTGGGCAACCCACTGTGGGACTGCCCACAGAAAAACCCACACAGGCCCCCAGTGGGTTAGCCCATGCGGGGCCCATAGCTGTTTTACCCATTTGGGCCCCCATTAGGATTTACTGTGGGCAACCCACTGTGGGACTGCCCACAGAAAAACCCACACAGGCCCCCAGTGGGTTAGCCCATGCGGGGCCCATAGCTGTTTTACCCATTTGGGCCCCCATTAGGATTTACTGTGGGCAACCCACTGTGGGACTGCCCACAGAAAAACCCACACAGGCCCCCAGTGGGTTAGCCCATGCGGGGCCCATAGCTGTTTTTCACTGTGGGGCCACCATGAGGGTTTACTGTGGGCAACCCACCATAACAGTACAGTTAAATCATTGTTTTAAGATTAGAAGCTCAGGGTTAATCAAACTATTTTAACGATCCTGTAAAATGTCATAAATGTTATTTCATTCAACAGTCAATCCCATACTTAACTAAAACTGCACACAGTCAACAAGACAGCAAGACAAGTACTATCTTTACCTGTTTGCTTGTTGCAGCTGTTCCCAGACAGACTGATAAAGTCAGACAGACCACCCAGTTAACACAGAACATTCCCCTAACGTTAGTTTTTGGTTCCCGTTTGGTTATTTTGTTGGGAACCAAATACTAACGTTAGGGGAACATTCTTTTTTGGTTTTATTTTTATGTAACCATAAAATAGTGTTCCCATAACGTTGCTGGGTGGTTACTTTTAAATAACCTAAAAATAACTTATAGAGAACGTTTCCTAATAGTTATTTTTAAGTTATTATTTTGCAACCATAAAATAACGTTCCCAGAACGTTGCAGGGTGGTTATTTTTTTGAATAACCTTAAAGTAACTTATAGAGAACGTTCCCTAATGGATATTTTTAAGTTATTATGTTGCATAATTGATCTCACTGAGGTTATAATTAAACAGGTTTTATTAAAATAGGAACAAATGGAACAAACCAAAGTTTTCAAGATATTTTATCTGATTATCAAATAATTCCCTCCATCAATTCTATGTTTATGTAAATGCTGCGTGACTTTTACGTGTTTTAATGGGCGCTCGCGCTGAACATTCGAGCCGCATTTGAACTGGAGCGGAGGCCGTTACCATGGAAACGGGACGACAGCTCAACTGACACAAGCAGTAACTCCGTCTCTCACTGTTGTTTTCACTACTTTCAGGTAAGTTTAGTCCCCAAACTTACACAAATAGTACATACAAATGCTTCTGACACATTCTTTCATGTAAATGACACGCTTCCGTTGAATATTTACTTTATAGAAATGATTTAGTGTCTTCAGGAAAAGTCCGCTAGCATCTCATCCGTTAAGTTAGCAGCTAACTGTTACTAGCTAGAGGCAGGTTGTGCTGTAATTTTGGCTTTTAATCACATTGTACGTGTACAGTATATGAGAGATTTTGATAGTATTGTAAAGGTTTTGTTGACAATTTCCAAATGTGTGAATGAAAGTAAACTAATTTATTTAACTTAAAAATATTCACTGGACGGTTAATTCATTGATTTCACGTGACGTCACATGACTCACACATTATAGGAACGCCCACCTGGAGGGCAAATGAAAGGAGTGCTATAATGCCATTTGTGCCTAGTATTAACATGAATATACAATACAGTAGCCTAGTTTGAACCAGTTTAAGATTCCTATTAATTCATTTTATACTCGTATGGCCAACTCTCTCATTATTAATAAATGGTAACACTTTATAATAAGGTTTCATTTTGTTAGCTTTAGTTAACATGAACCAACAATTAGTGAACAATTACTTCTACAGCATTTATTCATCTTAAAGTTAAGATCAACATTAAATACTGTATTTGAAATGTTGTTTGTCCTCTCTCTTTTCAGTATTTATTGCAATCTAATCCTGATTGCAGAATTGAGCTCCAACCCCAGTTAAGCAGACCTGAACCAGTTGATCGAGGTCTTCAGGATCAGCAGACACTACAGACAGGCTGGAGCTAAACTCCTCCATGCCCAGGACTGGACACCACTGCTGTAAGTGATCGATCTAGTCATGTTCCGAACATTTTGCAGGGGACCTCAGCTCTGGCCCTTGAGGACTTTAGCACCAGCCCTGGTCCAGCACGCCTGGACAAGCTAATCAAGCTCTTTTGGTTAAAATAGCAAGTGAGATTGATCAGGTCTGAACATAAACTGCAAGACAGTGCACTTCGAGGACCAGAGATTAACTATTAATTAGTCAATAATCACTGATGAAAAAAGAATCATTTTTATTTGTATAGATTTATGTAATATTTGACTAATATTCAGTTGTCTTCTCTCTTTTTTCCTTAATTGTGATGTGTCTCAAACAGCTAAATAATAAACCCAAAAGAGCCACTCAGGCACAGGTCACTCTTTTTCTGTGTAAGTACTCGTTTGACCGTCAGACACATTCCCTCTATTTTTTTTTTTATAAAAATAACATATTCAGGCTGCAAGTTAAATCTATCAATGATTTATTGATAAAGACATTAAAAGGTTTGTTCTTCATGTTGTTCCAAACATGTATTATTTACTTTTTTCTGTGGAATGCAAAAGAAGATATTTTGAATTATGTTTAATCTGTTTTGTTCATACAATGAAAATCCCATTGGATCCCATTGACTTTTTGAGTCATTTTTCAAAATATCATCTTCCACAGAAGAAATCATGCAGGTTTGGAATGACATGAGTGTGAGTACAAGTTGACAAAATTATTCTTTACGTTGTGTTGATAATTTTAATAAATTGTTCTCATGCTCTTATTTCATCATGCCCTCAGTTGGTTCACTCTCGGTATGTTTCTCTTTCAACAACACCGCCTAAATTTGTTTTTAATAATAATAAACACCTGTAACTATTTTTCCGGAACTCAAATTATTCTCAGGTTTCTCCAGTCATATATAAATTACACTTGGAACAACCCTTGTTTTTGTTTTTTTGTAAAAAAATTTATGTTAACATTTCAATTGTTGTTTTTTTCTCACTTTAGAGAAAAAACTGACACAAAAAACAGCCAGGCCGCAGCATCCGAAGGGGTTGATCCTGATCCTGTTAAATCATAATGCAAGAGACTGGGATGGTGGAAGGAGCAGAAGAACCAGAAGACTTGAGGACTCTGAAGACAAAAATCTATTTAAAATAAATGCTGCTCTTTTGACAGTTCTGTTCAAACGTTCCTGATTTTTTTTCCACGATTTACATGCTGACGACTGGATGCTGGCTACTGTAATAAATTATTAACATAATTTTTTAACATCCCAGGAATAATTACTTTGTAAAATAGATTAAAACAGAAAACAGTTATTTAAAGTTGCAACAATATTTCAGAATATTGCTCTTTTTAATGTATTTATTAAATAAATGCAGCTTTGATGAGATGAAGGGATTTCTTTCAAAAGTATTTAAAAAAAATTACTGACCCCAAACTTTTGAATGGTAATGTATTGTGTGTATATATATAATATATATATATATATATATATATATATATATATATATATATTTTTTTTTTTTTTTTTTTTATTATTTTTTTTTTTTTTACATGACTGAATAAATGAAACTATTTGAAACATATAACTTATAATGTACTACTTCAACTTTCAACAAGTGCAATTATTTTGCATGTATTGTGGCAAATGCAAAGTACAACCAAACTAATCTTGTTGTTTGTTAAGGCCACAGGTATATTACAATACATCTTTGCATTGTCCACAGTATGCCCACACTTTTCCCAGTGTACCCACAGTATGCCCATACTTTTTACAGTGTTCCCACAGTATGCCCACACTTAACCCAATGTACCCACAGTATACCCACACTTTGCCCACAGCGTGGGCTTGCTGTGGGCCCACAACTGGTCCCAATGGGGGCCCACTCTACTTAGTGTGGGCCAGCCCACAGTCAGCCCACACTTTGGGCTGTCCCGATGGGGCCCTACCTGGGCCCTATAGTGTGGGGCCCACATGTGCCCCGCATTTTACGCTGGTATCTGGGCCCACAGTGGGCTGCCCACAGTAGTCCCACACGGGTCCCTAAGGGGTTTGCTGTGGGCCCACAACTGGCCCCAATGGGGGCCCACTCTACTTAGTGTGGGCTAGCCCACAGTCAGCCCACACTTTGGGCTGTCCCGATGGGGCCCCACCTGGGCCCCATAGTGTGGGGCCCACATGTGCCCCGCATTTCACGCCGGTATCTGGGCCCACAGTGGGCTGCCCGCAAGGGCCCCATTCGGGCCCCAAAGGAGCATGTTTGCTGGGAAACCGCGTTCGCAAAATCAAACCAAATACGTGAAAACAATGTAGAAATGCGAACGCAAAAAAAAAAAAAAAAACTTATATATTGGCTTACCGTATCACTCAGTTGAACAATTCTCCATCTTCTCAAACTCTAAATCCCACTTATCGTCACGCGCAGGTTAGATTATTCAATGACAAATTCTTCCATCCGTCTTCAGGCTGCTACCGTTAACGTCGTCCATTTTCTGCTGCGTCACAGGCAACTAATGTTTGAAACACGAACCGAACCGAACCGAACCTCAAAAAAGCTTTAAAATTGCTCACAGATTCGCAGACATTGTTTATCTTGATAACAGGAATGATTATTTGTTCAGTTGAATCCCGCTGACAAAACGAGTTTGCCTGTTGTAGCTGCCTAACGTTACTGTCTGGTCTGCTCGCATGACGCGTCACATTTGAACTGAATTGAGCGCGAAAGAAATCAATCACAATGCAATGCCTTTTCAGTCAGTATGATGGTAACGAATTTATCAGGACGAAAACATAAATGTGCTGTATATTTACAGCTGTTCTGTAAAAGATACAGCTTAATACTGTATTATGGAAATACAGTAGCCTACAATTCTGTAAGAAATTCGTTGTAAATTTACAGTAAAGGGTTACAGTGTATGTTTACATACATTTATTAAATATGTTGAAAACAAATATGTATGTCACATATTTATAATTAATGTTGTCCATATGCGAGAAACCAATACTATACTGTAATATATGCAGATATATGGTATCATATATGGATGAACTCAAATATTTTCTTCACATGTTTGGACACATAAATGTTCATATATGCTGCAGGCATATATTGTGTTCTCAGATAAGTCAAATATATGTATAGATATATGTTGCAGGCATATATTGTGTTCTCAGATAAGTGAAATATATGTATAGATATATGTTGCAGTCATATATTGTGTTCTCAGATAAGTCGAATATATGTATAGATATATGTTGCAGTCATATATTGTGTTCTCAGATAAGTCAAATATATGTAGAGATATATGTTGAACATATATTGTGTTCTCAGATAAGTCGAATAGATATTGCAGTCATATATTGTGTTCTCAGATAAGTCGAATATATGTATAGATATATGTTGCAGGCATATATTGTGTTCTCAGATAAGTCGAATATATGTATAGATATATGTTGCAGGCATATATTGTGTTCTCAGATAAGTCGAATATATGTAGAGATATATGTTGCAGGCATATATTGTGTTCTCAGATAAGTCGAATATATGTAGAGATATATGTTGCAGGCATATATTGTGTTCTCAGATAAGTCGAATATATGTATAGATATATGTTGCAGGCATATATTGTGTTCTCAGATAAGTCGAATATATGTAGAGATATATGTTGAACATATATTGTGTTCTCAGATAAGTCGAATATATGTATAGATATATGTTGCAGTCATATATTGTGTTCTCAGATAAGTCGAATATATGTATAGATATATGTTGCAGGCATATATTGTGTTCTCAGATAAGTCGAATATATGTAGACATATATGTTGCAGGCATATATTGTGTTCTCAGATAAGTCGAATATATGTATAGATATATGTTGCAGGCATATATTGTGTTCTCAGATAAGTCGAATATATGTAGAGATATATGTTGCAGGCATATATTGTGTTCTCAGATAAGTCGAATATATGTATAGATATATGTTGCAGGCATATATTGTGTTCTCAGATAAGTCGAATATATGTAGAGATATATGTTGCAGGCATATATTGTGTTCTCAGATAAGTCGAATATATGTAGAGATATATGTTGCAGTCATATATTGTGTTCTCAGATAAGTCGAATATATGTATAGATATATGTTGCAGTCATATATTGTGTTCTCAGATAAGTCAAATATATGTAGAGATATATGTTGAACATATATTGTGTTCTCAGATAAGTCGAATATATGTATAGATATATGTTGCAGTCATATATTGTGTTCTCAGATAAGTCGAATATATGTATAGATATATGTTGCAGGCATATATTGTGTTCTCAGATAAGTCGAATATATGTATAGATATATGTTGCAGGCATATATTGTGTTCTCAGATAAGTCGAATATATGTAGAGATATATGTTGCAGTCATATATTGTGTTCTCAGATAAGTCGAATATATGTAGAGATATATGTTGCAGTCATATATTGTGTTCTCAGATAAGTCGAATATATGTAGAGATATATGTTGCAGTCATATATTGTGTTCTCAGATAAGTCGAATATATGTAGAGATATATGTTGCAGTCATATATTGTGTTCTCAGATAAGTCAAATATATGTATAGATATATGTTGCAGGCATATATTGTGTTCTCATACAAGTCAAATATATGTATAGATATATGTCATGCTATTTAAAATATAAGTACATATATGGCCATATATTACATTTTTGTATGGGAGAGTCCACACTTTGTTCCATTCGACCGTAAGTCGCCTTCAAAGTGGACTTCACAGGATACTCCATTTTTAGTGAGATTCCAATCCGAAGGAAGCGAACATGTTCAGCTCAAAGTGGACTACAAACGACACAGGGAATAAGTGTATATCAATACATCACTTCACGTGACGTGGAGAGGGAAATTTACACACCGATCATTAGGCATCGCTACCACAAATAAGTCTGAATAAAATTAACGCGATGAAACCGTGTTGACGCACGTTCAGACGTGTGTTTTGAATGCGATTGTTCGCGGGTAGAAAAGGGCGCGAAATTCGACAGAACACAGTGCGAATGGAACTATCATGATTACGCGGGTTATTTTTATATTAAACATCCCAACATGGGATCCAAACATGAGAAATTATTTTCATTAAACCATATTCTATAAATTACCGTTTTATTAGTGTATTAGTTGTGGCCATTTACAGTAGGCTATATGCCATCACACCACAACTCAGGTTCTGCCTTTGTGATGATGATGTTGTAGACTAGACATATATAATAGACATATAAACTAGCCAATTATTTAAAACATAATTCAGTGCATTATTGCTAATATTAACATTTTTGAATGAAACACTCTAAATAAAAATTCATGCCTAATATTGAGTGATGAAATCACTTCCAACAGTCCTAAGAAACAAAAAGGCTTGGTTTTACATGACAGTGTGTTTTAAAGAGGTTCAAAACTCTTTAATGAAATAAATAGAAAAACTTGCACACAAAAACACTGCATTAAATGAAAAGAAAAAGCAGCCTCAACTACGTTATCAAACAATTGTGGGTAGAAAAACAGACTAAAAGGTAAAAAATTGTACATCACCAATGTTGGTGTTCAACATACAAAAATACTATATGGAAATTAAAAACCGTATATATTACAATCAAAATTAATGTTAAACAAATATTTTACAATTATATTAAATACTATAAATCCTGTATAACATGCTGTTTGTTAAACTGTATTCTTAATCCAATTGTTAGATTTTTACTTTCAATAATTCTGACAGCACAACTCAGAAGAAAATACCCATAATTCATCATTCACATGCAAGAGTTATATTTTCTTAAACAGATGTTATGCTCCATGGTACACAGAGACAAATGCACGCTGTTTTTTCCCCCCAATGTCTTCCGTCTGTCTCTAATCTTTAATGATTACACACACTTTCCACAGCTGCATTCGACTGTCTTTTCCACATCCTGTGAGAAGGAACTGCCATCGTCGCACTGGAAGCTGTAGCGTCTGCGTCGTACCCTGGATCCGCTACAGCAGAAGCCCGTATCCGACCCGCACCCGCCGTCACACTCCACCCAGGACAGCGGCTGCGTGCTCCGGCACTGGACCCCGCCGCGCTGAACCCGATAGAAGTCCCGCACGGACTCGCCTTGGCAAGGAGCCACTGGAAGCAAAGGGTATATTCAAATAATGTCATTATCAGTGTTGGGGGTAACTCATCATTACAAGTAACTTGAGTTACGTAATCAGATTACTTTTTCAAGTAACTAGTAAAGTAACGCATTACTTTTAAAATTTACAACAACATTTCTGAGTTACTTTTTCAAATAAGTAACGCAAGTTACTTTGTTTTCCCATTTATTGACTGACAGCTCTCCTGTCCACAAATCGAAGTGCAGAATATTGATGTTGTGTGTAAACATGATGGGTATTGTAGTTCTAGACTATATGTGAGCGTGCATTTACTTATCTCATTTGCACAAAAAAAAGATTCAATATTCCTCAAAATGCATAAAATCAGTGAAATGCATAATCAGAACAGGGCTGCCAACTCTCACGCATTGAGCGTGAGACTCACGCAATTGACACTTTTCACACGCTCTCACGCCACACATCCATTTTCTCACGCTCAGAAAAATTGCGGAGCAAAGAGGTAGGCTACTTTTAATATTAAACTAATTCTCAGCTCTTAGATTTCGTCAATTTTATTACGAAATTCAGACAAAAATACGTTTGGCGCTTGTAAATGTGACGTGACAGATCGCTGAGCGCCTCAGTTCAAGTGCACGTGAACCGATCATCTGTTACTTTTTTATTTAAAGATGCAGTTACAACTTACCGAAAGTATACATAATATCGACCAATTAGTGTTTTTCAACCACGGAAAGAGGTCAATATAACAGCAGGAGAACAATTATGTCACATAACGTTACATTTACCTCAGGAAAGCCATTTAATGACCATAGCATGTTAACTGAATAGAAAAAATAGCTAGGAGATTTTGCTGAGCACTATATTACATATTTATTATATTTTTTTACTTATGTCATTAAATAATTGTTATTATAACAAAAACTGCATTATATTTAATTTAATTTGTTATTTTTAACCTTTAATAATACCAGCAGATTGGGCCCTCTATGTTTACAGCATTAGATGAGATTATTTTTTTAAATAAAATTTAAAATAAACATGTATCCAAATTAGTCAATATTGAATCAAAATCGGAATCAAATCACAAGAATGGAATTGAAATCTTGAAATTTTTGTCAAGCAATAATAAAAACTGTATCCTACCAGTCATTGTACAATGTAAACACTGTAACATGTTGTCACTAAACTTCATAAAATTCTATTTAGTTACCAAATGTTTTGACAATCACAATTACATGATGACATTTTAGATTTTTTTACTTTTTTTGTTTTTATTGGTAAACTAAGTGTTAAACTTTCTTCTCCTGCATCCTATTCTTCCGTTATCCAGAACTGCAGCACTTGAGTTGCGCCCTCTACTGTACACGCGTGAATTTGCATTTCCTTCAGCCTGAAGCTTATTATTGCACTTTTTGTATGAAAGGGTCTTTACATTTGCATCAAAATATAACTTTTTTGTTATAAAAAAACAAGCCCAGCCCAGGTGAAAAGTAGTAACGCAAAAAATTACTTTTCTAAAAAAGTAACTAAACGCAATTAGTTACTTTTTAAGGGAGTAACGCAATATCGTAATGCATTACTTTTCAAAGTAACTTTCCCCAACACTGATTATGATAATGGTTGTTGTGTAAATGAGCAGCGTAATTTACCTATGTCACACAACTGGCCGCTGTAACCGCTGTCGCAAACGCACTGCGCCTGTCCCGCCTGTGACACCTCGCAGAAGCCGTGTTGGCATGAGAGCGCGGCACAAGCGTGCTGTTGACTGCACAGCGGGCCGAGGAAACCGTCCACACACTCGCAGCGATACGACTGCAGGTCCACCGGGACACAGGTGCCGTGAACACACCTAACAGGAGGGGAGAGAGGGAGTTAGGTTACACACTGCATACGAGGGAAAGTAGTACTACGGTGATTAATGTCATATTAATGGATTATTTTACCAAAGGTATTTGTTTACATTTCTGTAGCTCAAACAGTTTGAAAACGCATCTTTTTCTCTCCATTTTGGCCGTCCATCCACACCGAGACAGCGCTTTGGTCAACGAAAACTAAGCTTTTTGAAAACGCTCTCCGGATAGCACACGTACATCACAGAGATATCTATTTGATGCACGTGTTTACATCTGGAAGACGTTTTTTTTTTTTTTAGAGTGTTTGCTCATCTGCAATACGTCTATAGGACGTGTCCTGTCAGATGTCAAATAGACGTTTAGAAAATGTCTTTTAGATGTTTATGATTTAGAATGTATGCAAAACTGACGTCTATCAGATGTTAGTAAACAGCAGATGCTTTCCAGATGAAGTGATCTTCAACAGACATCTTGCAGACGTACGTGTTCTATTTGAAGACGCATTTATCGCGTTGTAGTGTGGACTGAAAATGGAGGCTTTCGAGAGTGTTGCGGTTTTCCCGCAGAATTGGGGTTGATTTGTTGATTTTTACCCCTGTACATATGATTTCAGTGCTCCAACAACCTCAAAACACCCCCCAGACATACAAATTCAATGGAAAAGCATAATATTTAAAATAAAAAATATATATTTACATATTTTATATAAAATATATAACATTTTTATTTTATCTATAAAATATTTTTACCTAAATTTTCATTAAACATGTTTGATATTATATATTATCACTTTAATTATATTATATTATATTATATTATATTATTTAGTGCTGGGCAACAATTAATCGCATCCAAAATAAAAGTTTCTATATAAAATATTTATATATAATCCAAATTATGTATGTGTGTATATATATATATATATATATATAAACTGTATATACATACATATACACACACACAGTATATACATGCAAATATTTCTTAAATATATACATGCATGTGTGTGTGTTTATATATACACAATAATTATACACAGTACAGGCATATATATTATGTAAACACAAACTTTTATTTTGGATGCAATTAATCGTTGCCCAGCACTTTTTATATTATATTATATTAGCATATTTAAAGAATATATTTCTAGGCTAATAATATATAATTTTAATTTAATATATAATATTAGGCGAATATATAATTTAGGCTTTAACCTTGACTGCTAATTTGAAATGATTGTATAACATGATTTCCTCTGTTTAATGAGAATATATTTTATGTTAGGCTTTCACATTAAATTACCTTGACCGCTAATTAAAAATGATTGTATAACATGATTAATGTGAGACGTGCACATGAAGGGACGAGTACTGACTTGTTCTTCTGGCAGGGGTTGGTGGCGGCCGCCAGCAGGGGCTGATCGCAGTGCGGGCCGCCCCATCCCGGCTGACAGTGGCACACGGGCCCGACGCTAGAGTCCGGCTCACACACGCCGTTCCCGCAGCGCAGATCCTGACAGGCCGCGCACCCCGGCACCACTCCGGGCTTCATCTGGGTGTGTGTGAAGTCCTGCAGCTCGTTGTTAATGTACAGGTTACGAATGCAGCCTTGAAAACTGGATCCGTTGAGAGGCGGCCACTGGTTAAAAGACAGCGACTGCGCGTTTTCAGGCATACCTGATGGGAAAAAAACATGCATTTAGAGATGATAGAGGGGAATATGACCAGCATGCATGGGTATGGGTGAAGATCTTACCTCCTACGTATAGTGGGGCATCTCTGGTGAGGGGTTGGACGTGTCCCAAGCTGTCCAGAGTAGTAGGAAGCCCTCCATCAACTGAAAGGTTGACCATCTGGTCATAAGTGACCAATTCAACGGTATGAAACTGTCCGTCATTCACTATTTCAGAGCTGTGGAAACAGGTCAATGAGGCAGTGAGTTACAACAGAGATGTTTTTATATTAAAACATGAGCTTGGTCTTTATTGCACCTGTAAATGGTGCTGCCCGACTGACTTCCAGCATCATAGGTGACTTTGACATGTCCCTCATGTAACTGTACAGCGATGTGATCATTGACGCCGTTGTAGAGAAGAATGCCGTTGTCCTCAGCTGTGGAGACCTGAGAGAGAGAGAGAGTTTTATGAGTGTCGGCGCAATAAACACCAACGTTTGACACCAAATGCACCATTTTTGTTTCAAATATTCTAAGTACACTACTATTTAAAAGCTTACAGTTTCATATGTTTTTAACAGACTGCATTTATTTGAAATGCAGTAAAAACAATAATATTGTGAAATATTATTACAATTAAAATGTCTATGTGAATATTTAGTAAAGTGTAATTTTTTCCTGTGATCAAAGCTGTATTTTCAGCATCATTACTGCAATCTTCAGTGTCACATGATCCTTCAGAAATCATTCTAATATGATTTTCTATTTACATTATTTATTAATTGAATCTATTTGAAATATTTATTTATTTACATGTTGTTTATGTATTTGCAATGTTTATTCATTTACATATTGATTTGCATATTTATTTATTTGCATCTATTTTAAATATTTATTTATTTATTTACATGTTTATTTATTGCATATATTAGCAATATTTATTTATTTACATATTTATTTGCCATATTTATTCATTCGTTTGCATATTTTTGCTATATTTATTTATTTATTTACATATATTATTAAATATACATTTATTTGCATATATTTATATATATATATTTGTTTCTTTATAGACGTGTCATGTCATTTACACAGTATGACAACAAGAATTGTTAATTCATGCACAGCCAACAGAGTAGATGCTGCTGTCATGACAACAGCAAAGTTTAAGATGCAGGGCAAGAAAGGTGGTCTGAGATATTAATTTAGTCATTAATTCCTGCCACAAGAATAGCACATTCATTTATTTTCACAATGACCGAATGATCTCTGTTATGTAATGAACGGTTAGCTGTACCTGTAGAGTGATGTTGGTCTGAGGCCAGTTTTTGACGTCGCTGAGCAGAAGGTACGAATCTCTGTCGATGAAGTTAACGCTGAGGAGCTTCTCACAGCTCGGGCCCCCGAACCCAGAGAGACACTGACACACTGCAGTACCGTCACTCTCCACACAGGGGGCGCCGTTCTCACAGAGCAACAACTCACAGCCGGAGGGGGGAGAGAGAGACGCCTCGCATAACCGACCACTGCAACCAAACACTCAGTGTGACCCCAGAGAACACACAGCACAGAAATCACAGCTCCACTGACATGATGAAGAAAGGGGAAAATCTCTCAAAACAAGAGTTTGCAAGTTCTTAGAAATTCACTTTATGTTCATACTGGTTTCATACAGTTTTGAAAACGTTTATAGCATTTTGAGACCAGGTTTAATTTAAATACTCATATGGTGCAACCGTTGAGTAAAAAACAATAACACATTTTTCTGAATACACGTATTAAAATGTAATCATTTATGTTGGAAAAGTTTTTGTATATATTTTTCAATGTAATGGACCAAATGCATGGGTGTATTTTGCCATTTTTGGAAGATGTTTAGCATGAAAAGCACTATCTTGTTAATATATCATGTTTTTGGTCTGCCCAGTTTTTAATCAGGACAGACTTTGAAGGACTTGTTTTGTAAGATTGACCCAATTTTTATCACAAGTACATTTGAAAAATCTTGTATACAATAGAGTTATATATTCATCATTCTCAGTCTTTTTTCAGTTGAATTTGATCAAATGTTTGTATTTATTGTATTGTTTGTTGAATCAGTCTGTGAAGCTGTTATTGCAATTATACAACATTAATTCAACTTATTTGTCATAAAACGTCAAATTATCAGATATTTAATTTTTATTCCCTGCATGTTCCTGAATGTTGGTCATACTACATGACTTTGATTTTGTAGACAAAAAAATAAATAAAAATTATATATATATATATATTTTAATATTGTTAAAATAATTTGTTAAAATATCGTTAAAATAATTTGTTAAAACAAATTAGAAATAATATTAAAAGATTATAACAAACTATTTAAGGTTTTCTTCAAGAATTTTGTTCTTTATTATGATATCAGGACAGTTACACCACCATGATGTTTTATGCTGCCCTCATATATATATACATACATATATATATATATAAAATCAATATAGAATCCTCCAGTAATGTGGATAAAATTTGTAGTATTATTTTATATTATAACTTTTTTATATTATTTTATAAAACGCCTATTGAATATTTTTATATGAAATAGAAAAATATATATATTATACATAGAAAAAAAATTATATTATAACATAATATTATATTTATATTTACATATTTTATATAAAAATATAAAACATTGTTATCTATTAACGTTTTTATATTATATATTTTGTATTAGTCTTTCATATGACGTAACCAGGGCAATAAAATTAAACTGGTTATATAAGATAATTTCCATCATTACACAGTATATCAGGTGTTGACTCACCTGTAACCTTGTGGGCAGACGCATGTATATCCCGCCACATGATCCACACACCGTGCGCCGTTCTGGCAGTAATGCCCCTCGCATTCATTAAAATCTATACTGCAGTCATCACCCACAAAACCAGGCGGACAAATGCATCTAAACACACAAAACACACACTGTTTTCATTAAAGGTCATAAATGCCATTTATTTCATTATTTGAATGACCTTAAAATGATGCTTTTCAGCTGAAAGGACTATTCACACCAACAGTAAATATTTGCTAAACAGGATTTTGAATAGAAATTACACATTCCTATGGAGCTATTCAAATGGAGGAGGAAAATTAAAATTCATTGGGTGAAAGAAAGGTTTTTTTTTTTTTCATATTCAGGCTTTTTTTTTCCATCAAAATAATTTTCTCCTCACTTTAAAAAGTTGATAAAAAGCTATTTAGTTTGCTCTCCTAAATACTTGATTATATGATTGTATTCATACACTACCATTCAAAAGCTTGGGGTCAGTAAGTTGTTTTTTTTTTATAAAAAAACTAATATTTTTATTCATCAAGGATGCATTAAATTTATCAAAACTAACAGTAAAAACATTAATCATGTTACAAAAGATTTCCATTTCAAATAAATGTTGTTCTTTTAACCCTTAAATGCATAACTCAGGGCTTTAGTGACCCAGGACGTCATTCACTACCCTCCTCCTCAAGTTAGACATCAACCTTCTTAGTATTCCTCAATCAATTCATTATAAACAATATAACAAGAAAAAAATATTAAAGAATGCTGGTTTTCCAATTAATTTTTGTAAAAAAAAAATCGTACAGGGTCACTGACGACCCGAGGCGTGTAACAGTGCAAGTATATTTTTTCTGCACAACAATAATTTAATCTTTGATGACTAAATTCATCTTTATTCCATAAGGTGGCAATGCGTGATACACAATGATGAATGTCTAGGTTACTAATGTAACCCGTTCCCTGAAGGAGTGAACAGAGACGATCTAAACTGATGAATAGGGATCTCACATTAGAGCCCAATCACCTTTGAGTGTAACAAAACAAGCTAATGGACATTGGCAAGCGAGATTTGCATTGCGAACCCCGCCCAGCGAAGGGAAGCGCAGTGTGCTCGCTCAGTTAAGTTTTGCGCTGAGGAGCCGAGATGGTGTGTCTCGGCCATTCAGCGGTGGCACATAAATTGTGGCGATGGGAAGTAACGTCCTTCAGGGAATGGGGGTTACATTAGTAACATAGATGTTTCCTATCAGTCAGTCACGTTAGACGTTACGTCAGACGTGAACTGACGAATTTAGATTCCTAACGAAACGCCACAATTGCTGTCCCTTCCAGTGTCCTGCTTAAGCTTCCTAATCTCCCCGCACCTGTTGGGGCAGAGAAAGGATAGGGCTTTAACGCAGAGAGATATCAATCACTGCCGTTCCTTCAATGAGACCATTTGGATAACACTGGGAAAGCGTGCCTACTCCAAATGGAAAGATTCGCTACGGAGACCACACCCTGCCCGTAAGGAGGTAACATGTGGGAATTACAAAAATGTTCTGACCATTAGGGCAGTGCTATATATGGAAGTTATCTGTGGTAGATCTAGCCTAGCTAGGGTGAAGTCAATACCGGCAGAGACGGCAGGGCGGGCTCTGCCGAGGGAAAGACATGGACTCGCCAATAGGGAAGCCGTACCGTGGAAGAATACACATGTGGGATTGCCCGTAGGGGAGGAACTCCAAGCAGGGTTCGCCAGGTGGGAAACTCACCTGTGGAGCAGATAGCATGCCTATCCAATCCTAAGAGGGAAGTTGCGCTGCAAGTGTACTTGTAGCAGGTACACGAGAGGACATAGGCTCTACAGAGATTGTAAAACCTTGCAAACTTGTTAGGTGTCGCCCAGGGAGGTGCCAAAGCCATAGCCCAGGAGGAGGCAACGCTCCAAATGGAGTGAGCTCTCACCCCAATGGGGGCATGGGTGGTCCTGATTCGCCAAGACTATGGCATCCACTAACCAGTGGGTTAACCTCTGCTTGGAGACAGCCTTTCCCTTCTGCTGGTCTGCGTAACAGACAAAGAGCTGGTCTGAGGTACTGAAGCTCTGCGTGAGGTCCACATACAAGCTCACAGCGAGGATGGGACAGAGCAGAGCCAAGGCTGCACTTGCAGGCTCACCACCTGATCCCTGAAAGGGCTGGTGGGAACCTTGAGCACATATCCGGGCAGGGATCTCAGGATCACGTGAGAGTTAGCTGGCCTGAATTCCAAGCACGATTTGTCGACTGAAAATACCTGCAAATCCACTTCCCTCTTTGACAGAAGAAAGCACAGTCAGAAGCGCTGTCTTGAGAGACATGATCTGAAGCTCTAATGACTGCAGCGACTCGAATGGCGCTCCGCACAAGGATAACAAGGTCAAGGAGAGGTCACAAGAGGGTACAAGGTGGGGACGGGGAGGATTCAGCCTCCTCGCACCCCTCAGGAACCTGCTGATCAGGTCGTGCTTTCCCACAGACTTGCACAACATACACTTTGAGGGTGGAGGGAGAGAGTCTTCGCTCCAACCCTTCTTGCAGGAAGGAAAGCACTGATCTGATTGGGCACTTCTGGGGTCTTCTCGGTGAGAATACCACCACTCAATGAACAGGTTCCACTTCAGAGCGTAAGAGCACCTTGTAGAGGGTGCTCTCGTTGAAGTGATAGTGTCTACCACCGCTGGGGGTAGGTCACCTAAATTCTCCGCGTCCCATCCAGAGACCACACGTGGAGGATCCAGAGGTCAGGTGCCAGGTGCCATAAGGTGTCCCATCTCTGAGAAAGGAGGTCCTTCCTCAGAGGAATTCACCAGGGAGGGCTGTCTTGAGGAGCATCAGTTCTAGGAACCAGGTACGGTTGGGCCAGTAGGGCGCAACTAACTGTGCGTTCACACCGGACGCGAATAGAGCGTCTATTTATACACTTGACCACTTTGTGTGCATTTGCGCGTCAAGAGCGAAATTGACGCGCGTAAAATCAAAAGTTTGAAGCGAAATTTACACACGTCAGAGGAGAAAGTTTCGAAACCTGTTGGCGGCCATCTTTTTTTTAGATGTTTATCGAGCATTAGCATTAGCATTAATCGAGAGAATCACCGCTCGTATATGCTCTGGAGAGCAGAAACAGCAGCGTAGGGGACATCGTGGCTGTACCCTCCGGAGGGTTTCAGGAGTTTCACAATTTGCTCCCGGAGGTAGGTTTGGTGGACCTAACGGTGAGGACGCTGACGAGGACAGCGTAGGCCGTATAAGCCTCGGCCTCGAGTGGTCGCTGCCTGACGAGCCCGCGCTGTACAGCCCGGCGCGAGGTTCACCCTCGCCCGCACCTAATCTGTGATTTATTTTTGTTTTGATAATAAATGGAGCCAGCCTTCAAAAGTGAAACCTGTCCTGTGATTTTTGTTTTGTTTTTATACACTAAATTGTGTTTGTTGTCTTTACATTAGATTAATAATGTTTCATATAATCTAGAATAGATATGGAATAAATAGCATTCAATACAAAATGAGTATCTCATATATTGAAATCGAGTTTTATGTTTTTATTTGCTTTATTGTGCATTTTAGTCATATTACAAAATAATGTATTGAGGCCAAACATAAAATAACATTATAAACTGTCACTTCACCACGTGACAGCAGCATGCAAGCAGGCTCCTGATTGGTTAACGCGGCGCAAATTGACGCAGAAGTTCAGATTTTTTACCTCGGGCGGCAGACGCGAATTCGCGTCAAACGCGTGAATGCACAAAGAGCACTAATGAAATAATTCGCGCGTAACGCGCTTAACGCGCCAGACGCTCAATTCGCGTCATTCGCGTGAACTTGACGCGCGAATGAGGCGAATTCGCGTCTACCGCACCGCGCTAAACGCCTCATTCGCGCCGCAGGAATTTTTTACGCGCATAACGCGTCTTTGCATTGACTTAACATTGAAATCACTCGCGCCTGACGCGCTATTCGCGTCCGGTGTGAACGCACCATAAAAAGACCTGCTACTTGCCCTCCCTAACCTTGCACAGAGTCTGTGCAAGAAGGCTTACTGGGGGGCCAACTGTGTGCCAGTGCATTCGTGCCAAGGGTCCCCTCAGTCAGGGAGTAGAACAACTGACAGTGAGACGTGTCCGGAGAGGCAAACAGGTCTCCCAAATCAGCTGGACCATCTGGGGGTGGAGGGAGTGTGGGAGTTGTGAAAGCTCCATTCTCCTGGGAGTGTGGGCTGTTGTGAAAGCTCGTCGGCTGCACGATTGAGCTCGTCCGGGATATGAATGACTGTGGCTTTCAGTAAAAAAGCTTTCCTGCCTCTGAACGAATTCAGGCAGTTCAGCACCAACTGAGCACATTCGTTTGTGCGACGTGCAGTCATGTTGACTGAATCCAACTCCACACCGAGAAAAAATATCCTCTGCAAGGGGGAGAGTTTGCTCTTTTCCCAGTTGACCCGAAGCCCAAGATGGCTGAGGTGCCTTAGCACCAAGTTCCTGTGTTCACACAGCTGCTCCCAAAAGTGGGCCAGGATGAATGGCCCAGGATGAACTGCTGGACAAAGTTCTTGACTACGTCGCTGAAGAGGCCGGTCTAGGAGATAGGGGAGTAGAGAAAACGATATTTGTCGGTCTGCCAGGTTCAGCCAGAGATGGTGTTCCTGGACCAGAAGAGTGGACATCGTCTGCCCAAGGGACCGCGCAGTGACTTTCATCCCACATAGGGTGAGGTCCATGGCTGTGCGCAGTTCTTGCATCAAGCCAGGGTCAGAACTGCCCTCGTGCAGCTCTTTGAGTGCCTTGGCCCAATAGACTTACAGGAGGGCAATGGTGTGCAAGGCAGAGGCAGCCTGTCGAGCAGCTCTGTAAGCCTTGCCCGTAAGCAGAGACGCAAACTTACAGGCCTTGGATGGGAGACATGGATTACCCTGCCAGGCGGCAGCGCTTTGTGGACACCTGATGCGCCGTCACACCAACACTCTCTGGAGAGCTTCTTCCGGGTTTATAGATCACTCGTACCAATGATTGCAGAGCAGAAACGACGAAACACTTGGCTCCGAAGCGAAAGCTCAACTGAGCGAGTGTACCGCGCTTCACGATGCAAATCTCTCTCCAGTGTCTATTGGCTCGTTTTGTTAAACTCCAAGGTGACTGGGTTCTCAGGCAAGATCCCAATTCGTCAGTTCATGTCTGACGTAACATTGAACGTGACTGATTGATAGGGAAGCGACATTTCACTCATAGTTACTGCAGGCAGAAAACAAAAGAAAAAGAAGTATCACCAGCAAAACTTAAAATGGCTCAGCGATTTACTGCAGAGCAAGTCCTGAACGCAATAAAAAATTTGTGTCACTGTCACTTGATGGTGAATCAAAATACTGATTTTGAAGATGTTGAAAATGATAGTTTTGAGAATATGTTTGAGATCGTGAATATGAGCCAGATGCTGAATGTACTGGGGAAATGAGCTCTGACGAGGACAGTGATGCTGGTATAAAACATCTGCTCAAACTGAACCCTTCCAAGCTCCAATTGTTCCTCTAATTTCAGGAGAGTTTTATATTATCGCGACAGGTAGAGATCCATCCTTGTAAGATATAGACCCGGGTCGCTAAAGACCTGAATATGTAATAATGATTGGTAAAACATCCATGCATTTAAGGGTTAAACATTCTATTCATCAAAGAATCCTGAAAAAAATAAAGAAATCACAGTTTCCACAAAAATGTGTAGCAGCACAACTGTTTTCAACATTGATAATAATCAGCAAATCAGCGTATCAGAATGATTTCTGAATAATCATGTGACACTGAAGAATGGAGTGATGATGCTGAAAACTCAGCTTTACCATCACAGGAATAAATGACATTTCACAATATATTCACAACAGAAACAGTTATTTTAAATTGTAAAATTATTTCGCAATGTTACTATTTTTATGCAGCCTTGGTGAGCAAAAAATAATACAGACCCAGAAGTGCATGGTTTTTTTATTATATATACTATTAATTTATATATGGTTTTTATAATTATTTTTATAATATGCATTTTTATTATTTGTTTTTCCCAGCTGTCTGCAACCACATCAGAATTGGGTCGCAACCCAGAATTGGGATGCAACCATTTTTGGGTTGCAACCCAAGGTGATAACATGTAATATTGCACACAACAATAAGCTAATAATAACAATAAGCTAAACGCAGCAGCACAACTAGCACTTACTTCGGTCCTGTGACGGTCGGTATACAAGTAGAGCCGTGATGACAAGGATTCTGGCCAGGATAACACAGATCTTCCTCATACTCTTCACACTTTGGCCCTGTAATGCACATTCACACTTTCTTTACCAATCCAATCACATTCTATCTACAAGGACAATCTGTCCATATGAATCACTGGGTCAGTATAAATCAATATCAGTATGTACCTGAGAAGGGGTGCGGACAGACGCAGGTGTAGTTTCCCACTCCGTCCACACAGATGGTGCCATTTTCACACTTGTTATCCACACAATCGTCAACATCCACCTCACAGAATTGACCGTCGTATCCCAGAGGACACATGCAACTAGACAGACGTGCAAAAGTCAACTTCATGTTTCTTGTTTTAATCATCAACAGAATAACAAGGTGTGTGTTCTCACCTGAAGCCTTTTCTAGCCTCTTCGCTATAACAGGTGCCTCCATTTACACATGGATTGCATTCACAAGCGCTGACAGAGACCTCACAGTTTTTACCCTATAAATACCAACATGCAGCAGACAGACTTTTCAAGGAATGTTCTTTTTAATACTCTTTATCATCCAGTGCAATAAAACACATATAAAATCTGTGGCATGTTGTAAGTTACTGCAGAAAATAATTCCTACTTGCAATAATATACTTTCAATGGAAGTCTATAGGGCACA
Organism: Squalius cephalus; assembly: GCA_022829025.1. Lineage (NCBI taxonomy): Eukaryota > Metazoa > Chordata > Actinopteri > Cypriniformes > Leuciscidae > Squalius > Squalius cephalus. The sequence goes on along the minus strand of CM040807.1, from coordinate 4,215,927 downwards.
ACATTCATATGGGGCATTTTTGGTGCTTATATTCTATAGAAATGTGTGCTGTTTTAGATATTTAATTGATTTGAGAAGTCTATGGCGGATGAACTTCTGGATATGTGTTTCAGTATTCCTGTGAGTGGGTTAACCGGATTTAAGGGCCCTACACACCGGGACGAATATCGGCACGCGTTATTCGCCAGCGTTTTTCAGCGCGTTTTTTGTGTTCACACCCAAGTGATTTTCGCTGACGATGAGCCGAGTGTACATGCAAATTCATTCCCTGACATTAGATGGCGCTTAATGTAAAACAGAAACCACTCCATAACAGTTCTCTTTTATCAAGATTTGTGTAGTCGCTGTCGCGTTTGTCATATAGTTCTTTATGTTCCGACACCAACGAGACCAGCAGCTCTACATTCATCTTGCCTTGCATCTTCCTCGTCTTATTTCTTCCCGGCAGTGTAGACGCTACTTGGTGTATATCTTCTTCGTCGTTACGTATGTGTGCTCGGCAAGACCGTTTTGTGTTTGAGCGCCCCCAAGTTGTGTTTTACTGTAACTTCAGAAGCTCCAGACACGTGAGCAAAAGCGCCAATCTCATTGGTCGGATAGTTTTTGACGCGGCGCGTCAAACCAAAAAAACGAACCCGAGGCGTTTTTTAAAAAATTACGCTTTTACGCGTGCTGTTTTTCGCGCCGGTGTGCACACTCACATTGGCGCCCTTTGTTTAGTCACGAGGCGTTAAACGTCGGCGAATATCGCGCGCGAAATTCGTCCCGGTGTGAACAGGCCTTTATGTGGTCAAAATTGGATGTGTGTAGTTATTGTTAACTAAAAGTGTTAAAAAAAATGTTATTCATTGAAATAAGGCTGAAATAAAATATAAATACTAGTTTACTACTAACTTTTTGGAATTTTTTTCCCCCATAAATTTAAATAAAACTGAAATAAAATAAATATAACTAAATGTTAGAATTTAGAAGGTTTGATTGTATATCAGGTATATTGTCAATGCTTTGAACCTGGAATATTTTAGCAGCACTTCTCAGTAATGTATGATCAGGACCTTGTAACCCTGCGGACAGCTGCACTTGTACTGATGCACGGGGTCGTCGTGGCACCGGCCTTGATTCTGGCAGGGGTTTGAAGAACACGGGCTGCATTTCCCAGACACAGACGGATCCACGGGACCTGAGGAAGATCAGACCTCTCAAGCGTCATCCTGAAGGGAAATGTTCTTTCTTTCTCTGATGTTTTTCACCCACCTGTGCATTGGAAGGTATTGCCTGGTGTTGTGAGCAGTAGTTTTCCCTCCATACCCCGCGGCCCGGAACAACGGGCGATGCCGGGTTCCTTGTACCCGCTTTTCACCCAATCAGAAAGCCAACGCAGCCGACAGTCACAGTACAGCGGGTTTGCGCCAATGGCCCTTGAGAAATTTAATGGCAGAAAACACATATGGATGTAAACTGCAAAACAAATGAAGTGTATAACTTTTCCTTACTTTTCCTTATTATTAATTTAAAAATTATTTACATTTTTATTTAAATTTGTATTTTTTATTAAAACAATTGTCCATTTTAAATTATGTCTAAAATGTCTTAAAATTGTATTTTTATACATTTTCTTTTTTTTTTTTTCCTTTTTTTTTTTTGATTTATTAAATTTAGGTAAACACTTAAAATTTCAAAATAAGATAATTACTTATGGAAAGATTAAAAATTAAATAATAAAAATAAAAATATTAGATAAAAAAACATTGGCAACTAACTGAAAAGAATTACTAAAAATTACTAAAACTGAAATAAAAATTTATTTGAGCTATATAAAAAGAAGAAAAAAAATGTCTATTTTTATTTTAGTTTTTACTTTATTACATTTATGTAAAGCACTTAGAATTTCCAAATAAAATTGAAATAATTACTTGTGGGAAACATAAAAAAAATTACATTATTTTTGGGTAACTGAAATAAAGCTAAAATAAATCAAATAAAAACGTCAACGTAAAAGGAAAAAAAGCATTGGCAACAAACTGAAATAAATTACAAAAAATTACAAGAAAAACTTAAATAAAAATTAATTTAAGCCTTTTGAACGAATCGAATTAATGAAAGACTCAATGACTTACTCATTAACACATTTACCGCCACCAACTGGCAGTTTCAGTTTATTTTTTAGAGTGTCATTTCATTTCAAATTAATTTCAGCTGCAATAAACGGTCTGTTAATATATCTAAATACCAACTCAGATGCAGCTTCTGAAAAAGAATGTGTAATAAATTCTATTTTGAATCAAATAAAATATCTCTTTCTAAAGCTACGTTTTGTAAAGTCTACTTGACGCTTTTCTCATTTAACACAATAATGATTTTAAATGATCTTTTGGGGGTAATTTATCAGCCAAATTTGCGATTAATTAATTAAACAAATTAATCGGCATATCATGTAATTAATTAGATACAAAATTTGAATCACTTGACAGCCGTAATATGTTGGATGAAAATATAAACTTTTCAACAAAAATGATAAGTAGTGCCTTGGCAACTAACTGAAATAAATGACTAAAGATTACTAAAACTAAAACTGAAAATTATATAAAAATTAATAGAAATGCACATAATAAATGATTAAACTTTGCCATATACTTTTAAGTGTGGACGAGAAGCGCTCGTCTTTGCATGTGCATGTGTGGAAGTATCTGTACAGAGACAAAACAGGTGTGACTCACAGGTGTGATAGAGATGCAGCATCTCTGAAGATTTCTTGGTGTAATTCAGATATATTGTTGCCATGGAGAGATCTGCAAAAAAAATTGACAACAGCGAGGAGAAAACGTGTGGGTTGAGGGGAGGTCAAACGATTATATCTATATGTCTGTTAAAGCACACTGCTTTCACAATCATAAAAACATGAATTTCTGTAAGACAATAGAAGTGTTTCCAGAGGAACTCACAGCAGTCGAAGAGAGGACAGTCCTTTAAACACAAGAGGAGGGATACAGCGCAGGGCGTTATAACTCAAGATGCTGTAAATCACCACAACACAAGCCAGATGATTATAGAAACAGTGGAAAAGTCAGTGGAAAAGTGTGTGTGTGTGTGTGTGTGTGTGTGTTTCAGGCTCACAGTGTGGTCAGCTGACTCATGTTGGAGAAAGACGAGTTCGACAAGGAACTGATTTTATTGTTGCTCAGGTCACTGAAATAAAGCACAAAGATATTTTACATGTACTGTCATTAAGTGAAACATTATAAAAAAATAATTTCCAGTGTTATTTATTGTTCTTATTATTAATGTTTAATTATTTATTCAGTCCTTTTCTTATATTCGTATCAAGTGAAAAATTACACAATAATAACTACAATAGAATATTATTATTAATATTTATGTATATAATATAACATAATATTGCAATTACTATTATTAAAGTGTGCAATCATATTTTTATATTCTATTATTATTTATACAACAATATACTATTTTCTCACTATTATTTTATTATTATTATTTTAATTAGAATTAATTTTATAATTTGTCATTATTTGTACTATCATCAAGTGAAACACAATAATACAATTATTATTTTAGTTGTTGTTGCTGTTATTGTTATTAATGTATATATATTGTAAAATTATATTATTAATGTATACAATATTATATATATATATTATTATATAATATTATATAATTTTATATATCACAACGATAACAATAATTATTGTTAGTAGTAGTAATAAATCAATGTATATAATATTATATAATACAGTAAGAGTATATGATAAATTATATAATAATAATAGTCCTATTATAGAATGAATATATCTCAACAAATGTATTATACAATAATAATAATATTGTTATTATCACTCATGATGTATATATTATTATATAATATAATGTTTAAAACTAATAGTTTTATAACAATATTAAATTTACATATATGCACTTGCACACACAATACATGTGTGTGCATATATATATATATATATATATATATATATATATATATATATATATATATGCACCATTATTTTATTTAAATTACATAACTTTATCATTTGCTTAAATACTAACTGCACAATAGCATTGAATCTGAATCTGATCTTGATCTTGAATATGAACATAAACACAGTCTGCCCCCAGTGGCTGAGCATGGCAGTGCAGGAGTGAACCGAGGTCAACACTCACACCAGCTGCAGGTGTTTGAACGCTGAGAGCTCTTTAGGAACCGCAGCAAACAGATTCCCATCCAGGTATCTATGGAGACAGAGAGAGTTCATGAGGCGTCCAAACACAGCCAGACAGGAATCCCGACAGCGTTTGCATAAGCCCTTGCGCCCACCCGAACATGACTCACAGTTCAGTGACATTGTGTGGGACGCCACGGGGTAAACCGAGCAAGTGTTTGTTGCTGCAGCGCACCACCGACTCCAGACAAGTGCACTCCTCCGGGCACTGTGGCTTAGGGACGCAGCTCCTGTCGTCTTCAGTCCTCGCTGGAGGAGTGTGTGGAACAGATATATTCAGAAATACAGTCATAAATAAAACGATAGCATGGTATATTAAATTGAATACTTTCAAATGAAAAAAAACAAACATTCAACCTGCCAAATGATGAAGAGACAATGATAAACTCAAATATAAAAGACACAAAGGGTCCTATCATACACCCGGCGTAAGTGTTTTTTGCTAGTTTCAGCCCGACACAGTTATCATTTTCACGTCCTGCGCCACGTTGTTTAAATAGCAAATGCATTTGCGCCCATGGGCGTGCTGGTCTGAAAACGAGGTGTGTTCTGGCACATTGTTGGCGTGTTGCTATTTTGAGGCAACAGAAATAGACTGATCCATTGACCAACTGAAACCTGGTCTAAAGTCAATGCCGCAATATTTTTATTGTTATTTAAAGAGCGCATTAGTAATATGAGTCTATTGGCGGGTCCACAACACGCAAACACTTTGCTTATTACACACACAGGGACACAGCAGCACACAAACATGCCCAATATTAAAAATAAAAGGATTACAATGTAAAAGACTATTATCGTCTACATAAAGATATGATGGAATCCGGCTTGTCCCGTAGATGGTGTGCTTGCGCTTTAACCTCGCGCGCGAGCAGATCCGTTTCCTCGCTAGAGAAGCATTCAGTTTTTCCATTTGCAAATTCCACCATGTAAATAGCGAATCCGCACCTGGCATTTAAAGGGAATGGGAGATGAGATTCTGATTGCTGTTTTGCACGTTACACCCAAAACACACCCATTACTTATTAAGAGAATAGGGACAACCCTTTTAGACCATGCACCGGGACCACCGACCATTTTTCCAGTCGTTAAACTAGCAAAAGTGGATTCGGACACACACTAAGTGCGATTGCGCCGTGCGCTTTAGACCATACTCTTAGATCCTTAAAATAGGGCGCAAAGAGTCGGCCTTGTGACAATTTACCCTTGTCACAGAGGAAGTCTGGCTTTGCCACATCCTGCAGTGGGATCTCTCTAAGAAAGGCTGGGTTCTGGCAGCGAGGGTTTCCCGTCACAATCTGACGAGATCGTAGCCACTCTCCCAACCAGGACAGACGACAGTCGCAATTAAAAGGGTTCGCCAGCAGGTTTCTGGAAAAAGATCATGGAGATTAACATAAAGCACATATTAAGCTCAGATATACATTCATAAAAAGCAGCGTCTTTTACAGGGTGGAGAGGTTTGGCAGCGTGTCAAAGGCTCCAGGCATGATCGTGGCGAGCTGGTTGTCGTAGAGCGAGAGCAGACGTACGTTCTGCAGGCCTGAGAAGCTGCTGTTGTGGATGCAACGGATGCGATTATTCCTGAGCATCCTAACAGAGACAGAAAGAAAAGAAGGATTCAGAGAGTAGCCTCAGGGTGACTGTGAGGAACAATGAAAATAAATCCAGAACTAAGAACTGTGTGTAAATAATACATTTAAATAAATGAAGAGCTTAAATACAAACATATCAACATCCTATTACAGCTGAGGTATTCAATTAATTCTCAGTTATGAACAATAAAGAGGACTCATTTGGTTTTCTGTGATATATCTACATTGCTGATTCTGCTGATTTGACATGATATCTAGCTGTGGTTAGCATAGCTGGAACATTGAGGTTTTGTTGAAAGTGCAAAAAATTCAATAGTCTTGAAAGTATCAGTAAGAATGTGTTAAAAACTACAAACTCTTGAAAAAACTCTTGAAACTGCACACTTTAAAACCATTTTAAACACTACATCGAGACCCAGCTGCGTCATCTTCTCAGTTCTCGGGCACGCGTCGTGGCGCTCTCATGAACTCACTCAGAGGCCCACGCGGAAGAAAATGACTTGTTGAATAAACTCGTTTTTTGGGGGGGTTTTTGCACACAAAAAGTATTCTTGTCGCTTGACAAACTTAAGGTTGAGCCACTGTAGTCACTTGGACTATTTTAACAATGTCTTTACTAACTTTTCTGGGCTGGCAGATGCAATTACAAAAGCAGCCTCTGAAGGAGTGGGACAGCTCTCAGATTTCATCAAAAATATCTTAATTTGTGTTCTGAAGATGAACGAAAGTCTTAAGTCTGAACTAACCCTTTAAGGAGAAAATACTCAGCAATGGTGTTGTTGACTTATGATTTTGCACATGGTTTGTCTTAAAGCATATTAAAAACACCACATAGACATATGAACAACATTAAAAGCTTGATTTTGACTTTGATGATTAATCGTGCAGCTCTACAATCTATGAATCAACCAACCAATCAATTACTCACACTACCAATCGATCAGTCAACCAACCAATCTATTAATCAATCAATCAACCAGTCACCCAATCAACCAGTCACCCAATCAATCAATCAATCAATCAATTACTCACACTACCAATCGATCAGTCAACCAACCAATCTATTAATCAATCAATCAACCAGTCACCCAATCAACCAGTCACCCAATCAATCAATCAATCAATCAATTACTCACACTACCAATCGATCAGTCAACCAACCAATCTATTAATCAAACAATCAACCAGTCACCCAATCAATCAATCAATCAATCAATCAATCAATCACACTACCAATCGATCAGTCAACCAACCAATCTATTAATCAAACAATCAACCAGTCACCCAATCAATCAATCAATCAATCAATCAATCAATCAATCAATCAATCAACCAATCAACCCCTCAACAAATAAATCAGTCAATCAACCAATCATTCAATCAATTCAATAAATTAGGGTTAGGGTTCTAGTGCTAGAAATGCTTTGGCAGAAATGATAGTGAAAAGGACACTTGCAGCATGCGTAATCCCTCCATTCCCCGGAGCATCCCTCCTCGTATGGACACCAGGTGGTTGGCGGTCAGGTGAAGTTCAACCACAGAAGACGCACCGTCAAAAGCTCCATCCTCAATCTCAGTGATTTTATTGTTGCTAAGGTTTCTGTGAGAGAAATGCACAGAAATCTAGTTTACTGTCCAGTTCAGTTAAGTAATACAGAGTATTTTGGCGTTGCTTCATCATATTATGTAGTACACAAATGTCAATCTCACATTTTCTTGAGATGTGTGAGGGGCCGAAAGAGTCCTGTCGCCTCCAGGATAGAGAGGTCATTGTTATTGAGACGTCTGACAGAAAGAAAATGAAATAAACGTAGAGTTGCGATACTATAATGCTACAGCCAGACCTCTATTTTTTATCAATCTTTTTTGATACTTTAAGAATTATATTTAAAAGCAACATTTCTATTACTTCATCCACAATCTTGGATGGATTTTCTTTTTTCACTGAGCTTGTCGCAATGCATTCTGGGATCAACATTTTCACACAGGACAAATGGAGTTATCACAAAGAGTACAGTTATACAGTCTACCTTAAACAGTCTTCGTATCAGGAGCAAGTCAAAAATTGTAATTGTTGTTTATTTGTTCAGTGTTTCTCTTACAGTTCAGTTGTAGAAAGTGGAAGGTGTTCTGGGAACTTGGTTAGGCGTAAATTTGAGCAGTCCACCACAGTAGCTTCACATCGGCATTTGGGTGGACAGACAGGCTTGCTGTTGCAGTCCTTATTCAAACGTGTGTCCTCTGAGCCTGAGACAAATATAAAGATATTCATCACAGGAGAGTATAAATGGGCCATTATTCGGTTTGCTGCACATGTATTACTTTTAGTCACATTCAAAAACAGGTTTTTTTTTGGTCTAAAGGAGATACAGAAACAACTTACCTGGGATGTGGTACTGCTCCTTGGCTGCTATGGCAACACATGCAAGAAAACAGAAAATACAGCTGTTATAAAAACACAGAAAAACATGCAGACAGCACAGATCTAGATTTGAGACCTAAAGCTGGACAATTAAAGGGATAGTTCACCCAAAAATGAAAATTAGCCCATGATTTACTCACCCCCAAGTCATTCTAGGTGTATATGACATTCTTCTTTTAAACGAATACGATCGGAGTTATATAAAAAAAATGTCCTGGCTCTTCCGAGCTTTATAATGGCAGTGAATTGCTGTTTTCAAGTCCATAAAAGTGCATCTATCCATGATAAAAGTGCTCCACACTGCTCCGGGGGGTTAATAAAGGCCTTCTGAAGCGAAGCGATGAGTTTGTGTAAGAAAAATATACATATTTAACACTAACAAAGGAAAATTCTAGCTTCCGGCCAAACTAACATACGCAGTCTACTAGCGCCTAATGCGCAACTTATGATGGCAGAAGTAGCGTAGTGCGTCATGGCATATCGTAAATATCAGCAGTACGTCGCATTACTCGCATAAGTTGTGCTTAGACCTAAGTTGAATCCGTATATTCGTTTGGCTGGAAGCTAGTTATTTTACTTTATAAAATTTTAAATATGAATATTTTTCTTACACAAACTAATCGCTTCGCTTCAGAAGGCCTTTATTAACCCCCCGGAGCCGTGTGGAGCACTTTTGTGATGGAGAGATGCACTTTTATGATGGAGAGATGCACTTTTATGATGGATAGATGCACTTTTATGATGGAGAGATGCACTTTTATGATGGAGAGATGCATTTTTATGATGGATAGATGCACTTTTATGATGGAGAGATGCACTTTTATGGACTTCAAAACAGAAACAGCAATGCCATTATAAAGCTTGGAAGCATCAGGGTGTTTATTAAAATAACTCTGATTGTATTTGTCTGAAAGAAGAAAGTCATATACACCTAGGATGACTTGAGGGTGAGTAAATCATGGGCTAATTTTCATTTTTGGGTGAACTATCCCTTTAAAGATTGAAACCAAAGATCTTCTCTAATATACTGGCATTTACACTTAAGTCTGTTTGGTTGTGTGATGTTCAGTCACTCTTTCTGCAGTTACATCTTTACAGCAGTAGGTGGCAACAAGTGAATGACTATGACTGAGTCAATGAATCATTTATTCAACTGATTCATTCAAAAACATTCATTCAGGAACAAGCGACTGTCTTTATGAGAAAATCATTGAATCATTCACTCGACCGATTTGTTCGACGAAAGAGTGACTGTCTATATGTCTAAGTTATTGAATCTCTCATTCAACTGATTTGTTCTTAAGCACAAATTCAGGAATGAAATAAGTGACTGACTATATGTGTGATTCATTGAATGATTCATTTAAATTGTTTAAAAACATTGGAAACACTTTACAATAAGGTTTCATTAGTTAACATCAGTTAACTACTTTAGTTAACATGAACTAAGAATGAACAATACTTCTACAGCCTTTATTAATCTCAGTTAATGTTAATTCCAGCATTTACAAATAGATTAAAATTAAAAGTTGTATTTGTTAACATTAGTGCAGTGTGAACTAACATGAACAAACAATGAATGACTGTATTATTAACTAACTTTAACTAACATTAATAAATTCTGTAACAAATATATTGCCCATAGTTAGTTAATGTTAGCTAATAATGTTAACAAATGAAACCTTATTGTAAAGTGTTACCAAAACACTGATTCATTCAGAAACAAAACCAGTGACCATCTATAAGAATGTGACATTGAATTATTCATTCAACTGATTTGTTAATAAAACATATTCATTCAGGAATGAAACAAGTGTCTGTCTTTATTAGCGAATTATTAAATCATTCACTTAACTAATCTGTTCAACAATGCTGATTCATTCAAGAACTAATCTGTGGCTGGCTATGACTCAGTCAATTAATCATTCATTCAACTGATTCATTCAAAAACATTTATTCAGGAACAAAACAAGTGCCTGTCATTCAAAATCATTGAATTATTTACTTATATTTACTTATTTACAAACCAAATTTGTTCAAAAACACTGATTCATTCAGGAATGAAACCAGTGACTGTTTATATGAGTGAGTCAATGCATCATTCATTTAACTGACTTGTTCAAAAACACTGATTAATTCAGAAACAATTAAGTGACTGTGTCTATGATTGAGTCAGTGAATTATTTATTCAACTGATTCATTCAAAAACACTGATTCATTCAAAAACACTGATTCATTCAGGAACTAAACAAGTGACTGCCTTTATGAGCAAATAATTAAATCATTCATTCAGCAGTGACTAGTTCAGAAATGAAACAACTGACTGTATATATGAGTTATGTAAATCTTCAAGACTCACTCTTAAAGAAATCCAACTTTACTGATTAAAAAAACGTGTGATGTTTCAGCCATTGTCAAGGCCTTCATCGGACGACCACCTTTTTCAAATTTACATGAATTTTAGATTTTTGGTTGCACTTCTTTTGTTGGTAAAGCATGTCGTTTTTTTTTTAAAAAAGTAAAAATTCACTCAACCTATTTTTGTGTTGTTCGGAGACACAAGTACTACACAATTACCCGAAAAATGACCCATAAATTGTTATAAATTAATGTAAATGTACAAAATAATTTATAAATAATTGCACAGTGTGTTTGTGTATTCTACCCGAACAGCGGAACTTCTTGCTCTTGATCTGACTGATGCGTTTGTTGGCGAGCCGTCGAGGACTGGAGCATCGCGCGCCGCTCGTCTCAATCGGATTGGACCGCAAAAAGTCCGCCAGCCATTTTAAACCACAGTCACAGACGAACGGGTTCTGAGCTAAGTGACTGAAAAGAAAGTGAACAACAAAACCTCTTAACTATACAGTATGTGCTTATTTCAATGTTCATTATATAATGTCTCTTACAGAGTCTGGATGGCTTTCAGAGGAGTAAATGTGCCTTTGGCTAGAGTCTGGATCTTATTGTCGTACAGGGACAATAGAGATAAGTTCTCAAGGTCCTGGAAAACGTTGACACGAACACAGTGGATTTTATTGGCATTTAACAGTCTGAAAGAAAGAAAGAAAGAAAGAAAGACACCTAAAACATTACAATGACTGTCTGGATGAAGGTGTTTCAGTGTGCTGCCTTATTCACGGCCCATTAAGCAGCGCCGTTATGACATTTTTCATGTGGGTGGTAATTTTGCATTGACATAAGCATCAGAGGTGATCTACATCACGCGTTTCAGTACTTACAGTAACTCTAATGCACTCAATCCGTCAAAAACTCCCCGAGGCAGATCTGTAATCTTATTTCCATAAAGAACCCTGAGAAACAAAACATGAACATGAGATACAATAGTGCTGATGTTTCATTTGAAAACAGATGCAAGGTTACACATACATTTAAATACTGCCACAAACACAAAAGCTCTGCACAAAGCCCTATTAGGTTGAACAAGATTTTTGCATTTTCTGATTTTTATGCCTGTGTGAAATTTGATGATATTCTGGTATATGACTTCCTCCTTCAATATAAGAAACTTCAGATCCATGACTGAATCATTCTGATGTATTGAATTTAGGGCTGTCAAACGATTAATCGCATCCAAAATAAAAGTTTGTTTTTACATAATATATGTGTGTGTACGGTGTATAATTATTTTCTATATATAAATACACACACATGCATGTATATATTTAAGAAATATTTGCATGTATATACTGTGTATATATATTTATATTATATATCATTTATATTATATATAAATATTTTAGATATAAATAACACATTTTTCTTATATATATATGCATGTGTGTGTATTTATATATAGAAAATAATTATACTCCATACACACACATATATTATGTGAACACAAACTTTTATTTTGGATGCGATTAATCGCGATTAATCGTTTGACAGCCCTAATTGAATCTTTTTAATGATCAGCTGAACTGGTTCACAAAACCAGTCAGAGCGATACAATTCGCAAATTAGACTGAATCAGTGGTTCTCAAGTCAAAAATATGAATGACAACATGTATGGTGTATGACATCAAAGTACTCGACACACCTAAAGTCGAACACACCTAATGACTTCCAAAATCCAATCTTTTGGACAGGTGTGACTTGTAATGTTATGGATTAACAACTCACTGAGCCCTTTGGACCAAGAACCGATTTGTGAATGAATCGTTCAGACCATTTCTTGTAAACCAGTTTAACTGATTCACTGAAGATACATCTCAAAATAAAGATTCAATCATGAGTTGGACATTGCTGAATGAATGAATCAATGAATAACTTAAATGTTAACCATCTCTTTGTTTCATTTTAGATATGACTTCTTCCAATATAAGTAATGCCTGATTCATGAATTAATCAAATCTTTCTAATGAATCAGTTGAACTGATTCACAAAACCAGTCAGAGCGATTAATTTGCAAATTAGACTGAATTGAAGAACCAAGCGGTTCTCAAGTCAACGACTCCCAGAACCAAATCTTTTGGACAGACTCATTAAGAGTTGGATTAACAACACACTAATTCCTTGAACCCAGAACCGATTAGTGAATGAGTCGTTCAGACCGAGTTTGTAAACCGGGTCAACTGATTCACTGAAAAGATATGACTCAATAGAACAGTTCATTCATGAATTGTACATTGCTGAATGAATGAATGAATGAATGAATGAATGAATGAATGAATGAATGAATGAATGAAGGAACGAACGAACGAACGAACGAACGAATAAAGTTCACAAAACCAATCTGAACGATTAATTCACAAAGATAAACAAACAAACAAATCGTTTAGACATCATAATGAGTCAGATTAACAACTCACCAATTCTTTGAACCGAAACGGTTCAATCAGACTGAGTTGTGAACCAGTTCAAATGACTAATTGAAAAGGTCTGACTCAATAGAACGATACATTCATGAGTTGGACATTAAATACTTAAATATGTAAACAAATAAATGTTAACAATCTGTGCCTAATTTTAAATTTGACTTCCTCCAATATAAATAATATTCATGAATGAATCATTCTAATGTATCAAATCTTTTTACTGAATGAACTGCTAAATCATTTTTTGAACCGTTCACTGTTTGGAAGAGCCGATTAGAAGAAACGAATCAGACTAACTGGATCTAAATGACTAAACGTAAGTCTACGAGATTTTATTGCCCAATTTATTAAAGTTAGTTAAAGTTAAAGTTAAGTTGATTGCTTAGAAAAGTCACACAGAACATGTACCGTACATTAAGAATCTGTCTCCAAATGAGCTGAATCGCATGCATCCTCATCACTCAGTCGAATCATGTAAGGCATATATATATGCTGGAGGCTAAACATTCATTTATTTACAAAAACCACACGCTCTCTACCTCAGACCCCTGGTGAGATGTTCCCATAACACGCTTACATACGGCTCTTCGCGCAACATGATGCATAATTCAACAGAACTAATAAGCTCGCACACATTAACATGTTGGAAATATACATAGCAGTCATATGCAGATTAAATGATTATATACATGAGTGTACACCCGACGAAGGCTGTTTTTTACAGATTTGAATAAATGGATATGTAATTCTCAAAACAATCATGTGAACACAGCTGGGCCAATTAATTTAGTAAATAATAATGAAAATTAGCATTTGGGATTATAAATTAAATTTTCATGTGTGAAGTGTAGCGTATCTTACAGTCAGGATAATGAACTATATTACTTTGCAGAGCATTTGTTTATTGTAATTTTAATTATTAATGCATTAAATTATTTAATTCATATTGGTGTCGCTGCCGGTTTATGAAGGCTTTCCACTCTTTAAAAAATAATGGTTGAAAATGAAATTTCCTGTTTTGGAAATACTTGCACCAAATGCTGTTGCCTCTTTAGTGTCAATCTCTTCTTGTAGGTCAGTGTTGTGAAATCACACATTACCAGTAATGTTCACATCGACATTTTTGTTGCAGAATTTTATTGTACAGTATGATGTCTATGGGCTTTATGAGCCTCTGCAGAAATGGGTTTATGGGTTTATGATCAGAGCTTAGACTTGGTCCTCAATTTTCTGATTCGTTCTGTTAAAAGCACACCAATTTTCGAGTTTTTGGGTCATTTTCTTGCAATGTCTATTTCTAGCTCTGCTTCTGCTTTGTGACATACAGCTTGTGGATTGAAATATAGTGAAACGCCTGGACTGCTAAAACTATTCATTATATTATATTATATTATATTTAGGGCTGTCAAACGATTAATCGCGATTAATCGCATCCAAAATAAAAGTTTGTTTTTACATAATACATGTGTGTGTACGGTGTATAATTATTTTCTATATATAAATACACACACATGCATGTATATATTTAAGAAATATTTGCATGTATATACTGTGTATCTATATTTATATTATATATAATTTATATTATATATAAATATTTTATATATAAATAACACATTTTCTTAAATCTATATATGCATGTGTGTGTATTTATATATAGAAAATAATTATACTCCGTACACACACATGTATTATGTAAACACAAACTTTTATTTTGGATGCGATTAATCGTTTGACAGCCCTAATTATATTATATTATATTATATTATATTATATTATATTATATTATTGCATATTATTGCATATTATTGCATATTATTGCATATTATTGCAACCTTGCTGCACCATTTTGTACCCTCTTAAGACCGACTCGGGTACAAAGCATTGCAGTAATCAAGACGTGAAGAAATAAAAGCATGAATTACTTTCTCCAGGTCACTGAAAGATAAGACAGATTTAAGTTTAGCGAGATTTCGCAGTTGAAAGAAACTATTCTTCCCAACTGAAGTCTTTCAAACTTTAACTCTGTGTCAAAAATAAAACCCAGATTCTTGACATGACTATGCAGAATAGATCACAGAGGTCCTAGGCTCATTGCTATATTATTTACACGGCTATAATTTCTGTCTTTTTCTGATTTAACTGGAGAAAGTTATAATTCATCCAGTATTTTAGGTCTTTTAGACATTCAAAAGTGATTTAACAGATATATCATCACCAGACTTTAGAGGCAAATACATCTGGGTATCATCAGCACAAAAAAAAAAAAAAAAAAAGATACAAAATACTATATTTAAAAAAAAAACAAGAGGAAGAACATATAATGAAAATTACACTTGCCCCAAAACAGAGCCTTGAGGGACCCCACAGATAATAGAAGCTAATGATGACGAGAGGATTATATTTTTATAAAGAAAAGGTTATATTTTACAGACAAATCAACGTAGAGCAGTTTTCTCTGCAGTTTATACACTAACAACGCTTGGTTCAATAGTATCCATGAGCTTGACAAACACTTTGATGGGGAAGCAGTGGAAGTGTAATCATATTTACATTTAAAATCATTCAAGTCAGAATAAGTGTTTATCAAAATATTAAAATATTAAATATTTTACATATTTGTATATATTTGTTTTCATGACATGCTCTATGATGTGTAATTGTTTTTTTAACTGAATTGTTTTAACAGGATTATCATCCCTCTATTGTCAGGCATGTAAACACATAAAACAGACACAATAAAAAAGTGAAGGAATTATAAATGTACACTTACAGTGAGTTGAGTGAGCGCAGGCCTTGAAACGCATCGGGGGCTATTTCAGATATTTGGTTATTACTCAAATCACTGTGGAGTAAAAGACAGAATTATGAAATAGACGAAATGTAATGGCTGCTATTAATGGGGGAAACAAACCTCTGTTTCATAAAATCCTAAAGGAATTTATTCCATTATTCAGTTACATGTGGTGAAAAAAACTGAACGCACAGTGATTCCTGTAAATGTCTTAGCTTGAAGCTTGTTTGTGTTAAAGCTCACACTGTGGTTAATATGGCTGATCACTCACATTCTGCGCAGTCTCTTGTATGAGGCAAACGCTCCTGGAGGAACAGACTTTATACCGTTCTGCTCTAATCGTCTGAAAGAGAGAAAAGCAGAGAACTGGTCAAGTGGATGCAGAGGCTAGATGGTCAGCTTTGCAGTTTAGCACGGTTACAACTAGTGTCCCCATGGTTTCCTTATTACCATGGATACTGTTCTGTGAAGGGCACGACCTTTAGCACGGGTCAATGTCAAAGACACACACCAAATGATCGATCGCACCCATGCGGGTCAAGGGAGGTTAAATCCCACCAGATGTGAAGCTAAAGAGTCAAGATATATTGACATATTGCATAGTGAAAATGTATGTATGAGTTTGTAATAGCATATATCATCACATACTTTGATTTAAAATATCAATTTATAAAACAAATTGTTCTGGCTCTAAAATCTGATAGTGTGTAGCCTACAACGCATTACAAGTAACATGCATTACATAAGCAGATTACTTTTTTGTGTAAAGTAACAGTTACTTTATAAATGTGCACATTAGTATTTGAGTTACTTTTTTCTTTTTCTTTTTTAAGGCGAGACACTACAGGTGAATAGGGTAATTTTTTTAACTAGCAGATATCACCATGAAACTTTCCCAGTTGATTACCAACATTAAAATGAGAAAAAAATGTATTACAAGTTTTCTGTAATTTAATGTTTAAATATGCAAATTAGGCAATATCTAATTAAATATGCGCTAATTTGCATATATTTAAAAAAAACAAATCTGAGTATTGATAAAGCCAGGTTAAAAATAATTTTTTCATTGTGTTCACATATTAGATGGGGAAAACAATTACAGAGGGATTTATGGATATCTACTTTTGTTATCCTGTAAATCAGAATATACTGTCAGTAGCCTTAAAAATTAGATTTTCGCCATGTTTTTTGGAATAAAATGTTATATAAATCAGGCTAGGAATAATATATTTACAAATCCCTCTCATAATATAACTAGGTACAAGACTGGAGAGTTTGGTGTATAAAGGTGCTACTGAAGTGGAGATTTCGGACTTGGAGTATGAGAGAAAAGTCATTTTGAGAAAGCGGGCTTTAAAGATTTATATCAGCCAATGAGATTGCGCATTTAGAGTTAAATCCCCCCTTTTACTTTCACGATCGGTTGCTGATAAAAAGGAAATGACCATATTTGGATCCGACAGCATTGTACAGGAGAGAGAGAGAGAGCTTTCTAACGATGTATGTGATGACAGGGTGCAGACAGCGATCGCGGAGCAGCGGGATGATTTACAACGCCAACTTTTGTTGAATTTATGAGAAATCTACAGACGCAAACAGACAAAGTGTAGTAAAATAAAGACCTAAATGTGTATTTCGGACTTTTTTTCACCACAAGTCTGAAAGAAGACACGTTATTGAAGTCAAATATCCAAAAATCTCAAAATTGACCATTAAAAAAAAAAACAATGTTTTTGCCTGCCGTGTCTCGCCTTAAGTAATGCACATTACTTTTCAGTTTAATTAGTTTGCTTAAACATTTTTTAAAGTACTGAATTCTCTCGTTTCTCCATAATGTAAATAATGCAATTAGTTACTTTTTTAGGGGGTAACGCAATAGTGTATATGTGACTTTCCCCAAAACTGGTAGCAAATTATTTCCTATTCCTATGGCAATTAGTTACTTTTTAGGGAGTAACGTAATATTGCATCGCATTACTTTTAAAAGTAACTATTCCCAAAACTGATAATTTGTGTGTCGTCAGTAGATCACGCGCTGAACTTGCCCTGTTTAGTAAATCTGGCCCGTAGTGATTGCGCTCTTCTTGAGAGCGTCAAAGGTTTCTATTTACAACGTACAGTATTTTGCAGTGTTGAGCAAACATATCTGTTGAGTGCTTAAATGCAATGGCCAATCAGACATGTTTAAGTTTGAATCCACTCAAGACGTTTCTGTCCAGTGTTGAGTTCTGCACGCACGTGTTATAAAACTCTTTGCACGCTTTTTAGGCGATATATAATATAGAAAACTTGTGTTTTGCTGCATTAGGAAAGGCAATGGTTATTTTTTATTCGAACTGGCTGCCATGCCAAATCACGCATACAGTATGCTTGATTTTCTGTGCTAGCGGTTTGTGAACGCTGCCACTTTATTAACAAATAATGTATCAAGAGTGTTTATGCTGGGATGTGCAGGTTGTTGATAGGCGACACATTTCGTGATATTCGAATTAAATGTGTTTTTAAGAAAGAAGCGCATCTATCCTTACCCTGGATTTGGTTCACTGTCCGCCTATGTTCTTAACACACTTAAGTGCACTTTTAAAAAGTGAAATTTGTGATAATGTCAAATGTTTACTTTAAATTTTAATAATCTTTTGTCGTTCTTTAAAGAAGTACACTTATTTTGAAGTATTGACTTACATACTAAAGTACATGTAAAGTACTTGATTAGTAATTTAGTAACTTTATAGCACACTATATTTAAAACCAAGTACTTATTTCATATTACATTTAAAGTTAATACATTTTAAATACCAAATTATATACTAAACTTAATCATTACAGATATGTATTTAAATGCATGACATACAAGTATCAATAGAAATTGCATTAAGTATATTTTAGTTTACCATAAATGACTGTCAGTACATTTTAACCATAATTCAAAGGCAATATAAGTAATTATGAAATTACATATAAAGATGTACTTAAGTGGGTTAAAAAGAACTCTAAAATGCAGTTAATTGCATTTAATATCAATTTAAAAACATTTTCATTTGCAATTAACATAATGCAATTAACATGCAATTAAGTGTCAAAAACATTACTTTACTGCCGTAATAAGTGCTCTTTTTAAAAGTATGCTGGATTTTTTTGTAATTATGTAATTATTTAGTGAGCATTGCATAATAAAAGTAATAAGCCATTTGAAGCATAATGGATTTTACCATTAATTAAGTACAATTTTCTGCACTTCTCTTCACACCTGCCCTTTAACCTGGAAAACTGGCACAAGCCTCTCGTGGCTCATAAGTTTATCGCATCTCAATCAATGCATCCTACACATTTGTATCTGCCCCTGACAGAAAAATCATTTAAACCCAACAGGCTTCATCTCTATCCTTCAGAAACGTCTCAAATATTCTTAGCAAATAAATCACTCACATCTCAGTCATACTTTCAGGCATGTTGGCTGGAATCGCCGTGAGACCTTTTCCTCTACAATCCACAATATTGTTACTGCAAGTACACATTGGGGGACAGGAGCCAGACGCAAGGCCACAGGGCTGAGGACTGGAATCAAAAATACCTCAGGAAAAGAAGGAAACATCATATATATTAGTCTTAAACACACAATATTGATCGGTTTAATGTTTGCTTGAGTTTCTTCAATTTGGGGCACAACTTTTGGTATTTTTTTAGAGATAAAACTTCCCTTTTCCTCACATTTTTTTATTTACCATCATGTTTCTAAACCAAAAAGTGGGTAACACTACAATAATTAGTTAGCGTCCATTAGTTAGTATAATGCATTAACTAACATTAACTAACAATCAATGTGCACTATTAATCTTTGTTAACATTAGTTAATACAAATACACATTTTCATTCATGTTAGCTCAGATACAACTTTTATTTTAAATGATGTACTAGTAAATGATGAAATGAACATTAACTAAGACTAATAAATGCTTAAGAAGTATTTTTCATTGTTATTTAACAAACTAATACTAACGTTAACAAATGAAACCTCACTGTAAAGTGTTACCAATTGAGAGTCATTTCCATGGAAATGCAAGTTATAAAAGCATGTTTTGTAATAAAATGGCTGAATTATTCATCTCGCTAAGACTAAGTCGTCAACCATTTTGTTAGTATAAAATTGTTAGCATTTTATTTATAAAAAAAGAAAAAAATACATAATTTTTGGTAATTTCTTGTACACAATTAAAATAATTAAAAAGTAACACTTGAAAAGAATTTACTGGAGCAAAATTGATGGTTGTTGTGGAAATTACGCCACAAAATTACATATTTACATCACATTTCTTATATAAA
The DNA here is from genome assembly GCA_022829025.1 of Squalius cephalus. Taxonomy (NCBI): domain Eukaryota; kingdom Metazoa; phylum Chordata; class Actinopteri; order Cypriniformes; family Leuciscidae; genus Squalius; species Squalius cephalus. Next base: position 4,195,723 of record CM040807.1, on the reverse strand, counting down.
ATAACAGCTTGATCAGAAATAATGCTCAATAAAAATATCCGAGAGTAAACAAGTAACACTAACGCTTGAAAAAAATTGCTAAATTGATGGTTGTTGTGGAAATTATGACACAAATTAGGCACAGTCATAATTTGAGTAAAACAAAACAGTTTTCACATAATAAATATTGAAATGGTTTATGATTGTTTCGCACTTTGTTGAGAATATAGTAGTAAAAATTGAAAGTCTGAGATTGGAACAACAATTCTTAAAAGTTATTCAGAAAGTAGCACAAAAAAAAAAACAGTTATGATAAAAAGTCTCCAATACTGTAAAAAAAAGTTGCTGCCTTATATTTTTTTTAAGAACAATGAACTTGGATGTTTAAGTAATTTCAACTTAAATTGCAATAAACTAACTTAAAAAAAATTGTTGAATCTTGTATAGCATAAACAATGTTGAAAATTTCTTAACTTATTTTAATGAGTTAAAGCAATGTAAAAATATATGTTGTCATAACTTGTTGATCATATACTTTTTTACAGTGAAGACACTATTAATGTGACCATAATACTATATAGTCAAAATCAAAAAGTCATTTTTATTCAATAAAGTTTTTAATTAAATGTATTAAAATAAAAATATATTTGATAAAAATTAAAATTAACATTTTTTATAGAAACGAACCCCTGGAACCCCTCCGGTTTAATAGAAACGAACCCCTGGAAGGTAAATGTTGCATGAACAGCTGAAAAGAGGCGGCGGCCAGATTTACCAGAGCATGTGAAGTCCTTCTTCTGCAGTTCGGCCAGGTTGAGTCCGTGCAGGTTGGGTGGTGAACTGCACTGAGTGTAAAGTCCCAGCGCTGGTCTCTGTCTGAGCCACTGAGACAACCACGACAGGTGACAGTCACACCGCAGACTGTTCGAGTGCAGGCGGCTGAGGAAACAACAGGGGAAACGCTTGATATTAGTCCTCATTAACCGAATTATGCAAGCATCACTATTATAACTACCAATACTTTGGGTAATTGATTTAAACTTCTACTGTATGTGAGAAAATAAAATGTCAAAAAAAGGTCTGGACTCACAAGGTGCGTAACTTGGGCATGTGGTTGAAGCTGGAAATGGGGATGGTGCTGATATTGTTGTTGTTCAGTGTGCTATGGAGGAGAACCAAAGAAAAACCAGGTTATATATAACAGGCTTGTGCAAAATTCAGAATTTCAGAATTGGCCTCCATTCAATTCATGAATTGGAATTTGAATTGAATTTACTCCGCCCCACAGGACGTTGAATTGAATTTGAATTGGAATGACAGGAAGTGGAATTAAATTCATGGCAATTCAAAGAAATTCCACACAGTCACACAACAGAAAGAATGTGTTGAGTCTCGCATGCATTCAGTGTTAGGAAGGTTACTTTGGAAATGTTATTGCTTACTGTTATTAGTTACCCATTATAAATGTGGTTTGGATTACTTTATTTGGATAACTTTATCAATGCAAAGCAATTTCGTTTTAAGTTGATTAGTAACTAATTGAATTAAACATTTTACCTCAGTAATACAACTAAATACAATTACATTAATTTTGTAATTTAATAACAGAAATTTTATTTCACGTAGCTATTTACTCCTCAACCCTGCATACATTTTGTTCTAAAATAGATATTGATCAAATTCTTTAAATAAATTACCCCCTCAATGTTGTTTAATTAGTTTTGTTCCAATGTAATTTTCATTTCAAAGTAATCACACAAACACAAAGTTGTTGTAAATGCAGTTATCATTTATTCCAATGCAAAAAATTACTGAGCAACACTGTTGCATCTAATTCTCAATAGCTCCTCAAATGTTTTTTCATTGAGTCTGCACCGTTCTGGTCTGAATATCTTTCCTGCAACACTAAAGATTCTCTCAACAGGTGCAGAGTGAAGTTGTAAGGGACTTCTGAAACTTAAAAAGTCCAGTGTTGCCCATCAAATTGTGCTTTCAAACAAATGTCCACCTCAAATTGTTTAGCAACCATTTTAAATACTTGGTTAAAGTAAAGCATTCTGGGAAATGGAGTCATGTTCCATCATGTTCCACAAAATTACAATTACAATAAATCAAACTTAATTATTTGTTCTGTGACTAGAGCTTTTAACATTCATTGCTGGGGGAAAACATATCCTTTTAATGTAATCTGTACAAGTAGTAACTAATATAATTTATAATATAAATTATATTAGTTTATTATATAATTTATTATATAATATAATAAATTATAATAATTTCAAACTAATATAATTTATAATGCAATCATATCTGACATATACTGTAAAGCTTCATTGTTAAACACTTAACTTAAAATATGTAGCCTATATGAATTTCTTTGAATTTTTATTGAATTGCAATTCTGCTTCCTTTAATTCAAATTCGAATTGTAATTCTAGATCCTGTTTTTGACATCAAATCAAATTCAAGAATTGAATTGGAATTAAGGAGTCATTCTCAATTCAATTCTGAATTGTGCTCAAGCCTGATATATAATCCATAAACACTGTATGTATACTTTACAAACAATAAACTGCATTAACTCATTTACTTTCTCTACAACACAAAGGTCAGTACATACAGGACCTCCAGGACTCTCATGGCACGAAACGCTCCATCCTCGATGCAGCTGATGTGGTTCTTATCCAGCTGTCTGAGAGCAACACAGAGGCACACAAAACATTTTGATGAGTGAAAGGTTCAAATGAAATAATGTTATTGGGAAAATGAAAAGAAGCATGTGTAGATTATTAAAGTTGTGTGCATTTTAACTCACAAGTTCTTGATGTCGGTGGCTCCTCTAAATGCTCTTCTTGGTATCATCTGGATGACATTCTCACTCAAGTCCCTAATTAAAAGAGTTTGTGAAATTAAATTAAACCAATATTTATTCATGCAAAATACAACTGAATTGCAAGTTTATGTTAGAAAACATCACTAAAAACCACAACAACAACAAAAAAACATCATAACCAATCACAGACTTGCGACAAAAAGTTTTAGCACTGTTGTACCCGATAGTTTATCCACAAATAAAAATGATCATTGTTTAACACTGCCTTCACATGCTATCGAAATTATCATAAATACAAGTTCCTTTATTTTCATTAACTATTCCTTGATAGCATATATCAGATAAATCTGGGCAAATCTGAGCACAGTTTGAGACATTCTTGAGATTTAATAGCTGTTTCGTTGACTTTTAACTATAAAAAATAAAGCCTCTCTAGCTGAGAAATAAAGTGAGCATGGCACAATCCCACTGCTGTGGATTTGAAATGGTTTTGAAAATTATATATATTTCATATCTAGTCATGCTCAGTGCTGCTCTGCAGACTGTCTAAGGAAATTGGCATTTAATAAAAGAACATCTGGATTCCTAAATGTCATTTCATCTGTTTTCTCTCCATGTGAAAGCCATCAGTGACCTTTTCCTAATGCATGTGATTTTTGCTGCAATTGCAAACTGTTGTTAAGTTCCCCGCAATTGGTTCAAGCTACAGTCATCATTTGATGAAAGCCTTTCATGGTCCTTCAGGACGAACAAAGCGTTCTGCACATTAAAGCTCATTTTCTTAGTTTAAAGAGTAAAAAGCAGTAAAAAGCTAAAAGCTAACAGAAGACGCTGAGCATTAGCTGTATTATTAGCGCTGTTTGGTAAAGCACTATTTCCAGTAGAGGTCAGGCCACTTAACAACAACGAACCAGACACACGATCAGAAATCTGTAATGGAGTGTGAAATTCAGTGTGAAGGAACGAGAAATTGCGTATATAAGAGCATTTACTTTTTCACATGTTTTCACTGTTTTACGATGAGGGGCGCAATTACACAACTTATGAAAGAGTACAGAATCAAAACACTCAAAGTATTAAGCATTGCTTATGCATGTTGGGAAAAAAGTATTTGGGAAAAAAAGTGATTTTCTCAGAATTTTGTTTAAAAATTTTGCTTTTTTAAAGAAACTTACCCACATTCAAGTGTTGATTTAAAAAAAAAAAAAAAAAAAAAAAAAAAGAATGCATGAAAGTTTTTTGTGAAAATGATCAAAAATGCTAGCGGTGGCTAGTCAACTTTTAAAAAAACACTGTCGGGGAAAGAGTTAAACTTTAGGGAGATTCTAATCAATATAGCAGAATATTTTAACTTGAATATCATGCAAATAGTACTAAAGAGTCAGGTTTTTCTCGTAATAAAGTATAAAAATAAACACAAAACCTTCAGCAGTCTAACTCTGAAATTAATGTGGATCTAGAAAGGCATGTGTCCAATTTCTTGTATTTTTCAGTGCAAATATGGTCAAAGAGGTATTTTTCACCTGACATTACAGAAATCGCTCATTTAAGCTGTCTTTGATCATTTTTCTCAACATGTAGTTAGTATTTTTCATTTTAAAAGGCAGTTTGTACCATTAATCCTGGAATGTATATATGGGTCAAAATTATTATTATTTAATGCATTACACTTCATTTTACTGGTAATTTAATTTTTTCCATTTTCCATCAATGTAATATACTGTGTGTAATAATGTGATGTAAATATCATGATTGTGTTCATATAATATAAATACTATAAAATATTCATAAAAAATATATTTTACACTTTAAAAATATGTTGTTTATTATAAAATAAATAAAGGTTTATTTAAAAAAAAAATGCTCCAAATTAAATTTGGTCATATTTGACCCACATGTGCACTTTCTGGTACATCGGTTGTATATGCGTTCCAGAGTTAATTAAACTCATTTGTCATTGTCACTCATGTTAATGTAAGCGATGTTTTCTGCTCCAGAGAGCAACCAATTTCATTGACCTGTGAAGGCTGTCCACTGGTTACAGGTCCACTCAGAGAACTATCTGAGAAAAAGACCCCAGTAATCTCATGTGTCAAAACACCAAAGCAAGAGATATCGGTATAAACTCACACATTCCTCAGGAGATTCAGGGATGAAGCTGCTCCGCATTCTTACTGTATGTCTCAATTGAAACCTCTGATCTTTCAAACCTTCCCCTGAGTTAGATTATTGTTCAGTTGAGTTCAACTGTTTGGGTAAAATGCTAATGTTTTCTGAGGGCCCTATCATACACCCGGAGCAATGCAGCGCCAAGCGCGACGCAAGTGTTTTTTGCTAGTTTCAGCCCGACGCAGTTATCATTTTCACGTCCTGCGTCACGTTGTTTAAATAGAAAATGCATTTGTGTCCATCTGTGCGCCCATGGGCGTGCTGGTCTGAAAACGAGGTGTGTTCTGGCGCATTGTTGGCGCGTTGCTATTTTGAGGCAACTGAAATAGACTGAGCCATTGACCAACTGAAACCTGGTCTAAAGTCAATGGCGCAATATTTTTTTTGTATTTAAAGAGCGCGTTAGTAATGTGCGCCTATAGGCGGGTCCACAATGCGCGTACACTCTGCTTATTACACACACAGGGACACAGCAGCACACAAACATGCCAAATATTTAAAATAAAAGGATTATAATGTAAAAGATTATTATTGTGTGCATAAAGATATGGTGGAATCCGGCTTGTCCCGTAGATGGTCTGCTTGTGCACTTTTACCTCACGCACGAGCAGACCCGTTTGCACTCTGGAGACGGCTTCGGTCTTTCCAATATCAAATTCCGTCATGTAAATAGCGAATCTGCCATGGCACGAGCGCAACTGCCATTTAAAGGGAATGGGAGATGAGACTCTGATTGTTTTATTGCACATAAAGCCCAAAACACACCCATTACTCATTAAGAGAATAGGGACAACCCTTTTAGACCATGCACCGGGACCGCCGACCATTTTACCCATCGTTAAACAAGCAAAAGTGGATTTGGTCACGCGCTAAGTGAACTTGTGCCCTGCACTTTAGACCATGCACTTAGATCGTTAAAATAGGGCCCTAAATGTTGTTTCTATAGTCTCAAGGAACTCATCTGACTTTAAAAAAAATATGCTAAATGAGCTAATCTTAACCGAAATCACTTAATATTATGTGGTATAATGTTGATTACCATAAAAATGTTGATTTCCACTACTTTTCCTTTTAAAAGCTAGAATCTGACACTTAGAATGGGAATGAATGACGCCAATCTGTTAACATAAAAAAACTGTTTTAATGAGTAGCAAAACCAAAAAAGCGCAGATGGGAGTGGAAAGTCCAGCGCGGGATCTAATGATGAAATGCAAACTTAAGAATGCAGACGCAGCCGGATCATTTCCATAATGACCAACGTAATCTACCAAGATCAGCGCAAATTAGCGTCTGGTTTAAGACATGCTTTTTGGAGGGCTGTTAATAATGGCGCAAATACCAGTATAAATACCAGTATCTAAATTTAAATTAATTTAAATACTCTCCTCCCATAAATGTTGCGCCTGAAAGGGAAAGTCCTACAAATGCATATGCAAATAAGGTCAGCCGCAAAAATAACTGTGCCTTTTCAGCACTAATTTTTCAATGCGTGTCTTTAATAAATCCTGAAAGCAGTTTTTTAATGCCAAAAGAGGGTTTGCGCTGGAGAAAGCTGTTCGTAGTTGTTGTCGTTTGCGCTTAACTTGCATTGAACCCTGAATATACACAGAACCCAAACTCAAGAAGGCAGCAAAAGTATCATGATAATGCAATGCAGCTTTCCATTATTTACATGTAACACGGCCAAATCTGTATCACGTCAGTGATTCAAACATATTCTGACTTTGCACTCATATCCATCCTTGAAAAATGAAGAAAAACCAGCAGAAACCTCTGGGAAGAATAACCTCTCAGTGGGGGCGCAGGGTTTCCTGGTAACCGCCTTTAATCAACGCTGTTTGCCAAGGATGTTCAGTTTGCGGTTTAAACCTGGCTAACATCCAGAGGTGAAGGCAAACATTACGGATAGTAAGACTGCTCAACCTCTGCAAATATTGCACTCCAGATCTTTTATTTGAAAGCCCTTGAAAGAGGGTAAGACGACGAGGACAATAGAGGCCTGAGAGGGGAAGATGAGCAACAAATTGTGGGATCTAAGAGACTGCGACTAGCCACACTGGTTTTCTTTTGTTAGTCCTCTTCTTTCTTACATTTGTCTTTTTGAGTCTGACGCACTGTTTACTGAAGGATATTAAATGTTAGCAAAGGCAAAAACTCATTCATCAGAGCTCAAAGACGGCGAAGAAACAGTAAACAGAGAGAAAATGTCTTAGCATGAGAATGAATTTGTACCCATCATTGCATCTTTTAAATTGTTACATATTTTTCATTTTTTTGTTAACTTGTGTTTCGTAATAGCACACCGTTAAGTGATTTTCAACATACAAGAGCATTTTAGGAACATCGAACTGAACCCTGCTTCACATTACAACCTTGGGTGTGCATTAATTTTCAATAATTCAATAGACCGTCATAAATAATTCCTCACGTCACCATTGCGCTACAACTAGGCAAACGTCTAACTTAAGCACATCTGGGGTGACCGGCCAGTGAACTGCAAGAAGTCGTTCATTGAGCCATTATTGCTTAATTTTTCATGCATTTTTCTGTGAAATGGCCCCGTTTATTGACCATTATGTAACAATGTAGAAAAATCATTCAACGTAATGACTCCAAGACCAACAAAACTGATAGCAAGCAACACAGATCATTGTCTGCTGTGACGTGCAAAACGCCTCTTTGATAATGTCACGCTGATATAACATTCACTGCTAGCACTACATCCATCACTTAGAGAAACACTATATGAATTTAAATATCACCTAACGAGCTGCTCGCAGATTGTCATTAGCATGTTGCTAAGCTAACAATGACATACTCTAATAAACAGCATCATAAACACACAGCACACAAATCTCAAACTCATTTACAAACGATGTGATGCTGATTTTGGCTAAAACAAAATATAAATTCTCTCAATTTCCAAAGAAGTGCACTTAATTGTATTGAATGTGCACCTGTACTTTACTACAAATCTTAACAATACATTTAAAAAAACAAACAAACAAAAAAAAAAACGATAATATAATATTAATAAAATAAAAGGCCACTTAAGTGTGCTTAAAGAGAGTCCACTTTGGTGACACATTGTTGAAGTGTACTTTTTATGCTTTAAACTTATAAAAATAAAAGCTATATGTATTTGAACAAAACAAAGATTATTGGAGTATGTTTTCTACTACAGAATTTCTACTTCAAAATTTCACATTTAATGCATTTACTTGCCATTTCTCTGTAATCGTTCGTGAAATTTACTTGCAATTTGTGAGCGAAAATTGTTTCTACACCAAATGATTTTCAGTGCACTTCTTGTGCCTTGAAATGTGTCTTAAAAAGTGCTCTTGATAGGCAGCTCACTAGGTTTTGAAACGCAGCACTTCACGCCACGGTGTCCTGTCAAATTAAGACAATCCCCGAGGTGGAAGAGACAGGAATGACATGAAGAATAATTAGTATTTTCTTTTCATCGCCATTGGTACGTAACACAAACACTCTTAGATAAGTTCACACCCGGTTAGCACAAATTAAAAAATGTTGCTACCCACAGTGACAGGATTGAGGAAATATCTACATATTAATTTGAAACTAATCATAATTAGCAATCACCCCTGTTATTTCCTCTCTTAAGTAACTGTGGTAATTAATTGTGCATGGAGAATGCCAGCATGGTGCCAATTAGTAATGAATCTTTGAGTATTAGGAGAATACTACTTGTTTTAATGAACTAGATCTTGCTTTGTTTTAGTGCACTCCACGAAATGTCCAAACATGGAATGAGAAATGATTTCTATCATGACCCATATTATCATAAACCAATATTCCCGAGGTTTACCATACAGAGTGTCTCCGAAGGAAAAAGACGTTGTGAATTTGATTTATAATAGTAGACATCTTTCCCTAAAGGCATGTGTGGGTGGGTGGGGGTGTTCGCAGGCAGATTGACTGAACGCGCCACATCCATATGGCAACTCTCTAATGAGGCAACGTGTGAAATGGCATGAACAAACAACCAAATAACAAGCAAACACAGCTGTCTCTGACTATTTGTTCACACCCATTATGCCTCTTTCTGGACTCCCACACATTCCTACATATTTCCCTTTTTGACCCACAAGCCCTGACTTTTCCAACTGTATCTGTATTCAACAACGAAAACTCTTTACCCAACCACAGCTAACTAACCTAAGCTCTTATCGAGAGGTGAAGTCACTAAACAAAGAGGTTTTTTTTAACATCTCAAAGGTGTCTTGGTGCAAATTCATTGGTAGAAGCTAGCCGAATTAACCAGATTATTGCCATATTTCAAATACAATAGAATTAAGAAATTACATACAGAGATACATATAAGTGTACAGAAGTGTTTGAACACATCACATTGAAGAGTATTCTTTTAAAGTATATTATTTCTGTAACAAGTACTCTTTTTAAAAGGACTAAAGTGTAGTTTTTTCACAAGGGTTGATTCCAATTGAGTTTGGCATTAGCATGTTAGCTAAGCTAACAATGGGATACTCTAATAAATATAGCATAATAAATACATAGCACATAAAAACATTGGGTAAACCGTCTTTTTGACCCACTGCCCCTGAGAGTGAAGACTTTACCAACTGTATCTGTATTAAAATATAAAAACTCTTTGCCTAGGCACAGCTAACTAACCTAAGCTCTTATTAAGACGTGATTGTCCAGGAACATGTGCTTTGTTTAACATGTAAAAGGTGTTTAGGCACACGTTGTTTTGGTAGAAGCTAGCCAAATTAGCCATTCCATGCTTGTTCCATCTCAAGCATTTCCTGATGGATTCCTAATAAGGAAATAGTCACTTACAGTCTGGAGAGAGAGGGATTTTTCAGGAACAGGAGCTCTGGGAGTTGCTGGAGACGGTTTCGGTTGAGACGCCTGAGGGAAGCACAAAGACATACGGCTCACAATTCAGGAAACACAGTTTGAAGATTACTTACTAATTGCCCCAACATGATGTAGCTTTCCAAGGAATTTTTTTTAGCCAGTTTCTAATTAGTTACACAAATTGTAGTGTTGACTGAATTTGTCAACCCTGTTACCAAAGATTTTGTAAAATTATTATTATTTTTTTTTTTTAAATGTATGGTAAACTAAATTATCCAAACCCAGCTTAGTTTATATATTTTATATATTAGTTAAGGCTGTACAATATATCGAAATTATTGAAATATCGCAAATGTATCGCGATATGCATATCGCAACGGCTTATAACTGGGTTCATGAACAAAAGACAAAGAGAAAATCCCTCACTGCTCTTGGCTGAATAACTTTTGTAGCTTTAATAAGAATCAGTATGTATATATATATATATATATATATATATATATATATATATATATTAACCTGGTTACACTCTCTTCTCTCTCTCTCTCTCTCTCTCTATATATATATATAAAAAATGAAGGTTAATTTAAAAAAATGACTATGATTAATTTGACACATACACCACTGGGGTTTCTGGGAGCCCAAATATTAGCCAATTTCAACATAACCTGAGGGTTAAACGCTATAATTAGTATAATATCAAAGCCTTTGAAACAGAATAGTACAGAGAGAATGAAAATATGTGACTTTAAACTCACAGTCTGTCCAATTCCTTCAGATCACTGAAGGCTCCTCTATCAATAGAGACAATCTGGTTGTCCATGAGGTGCCTGTATAGATGGATAAAGTAATGCATAGTGAAAGTTAAAAAGATAAATAATATTCAGTTCATAGTGGAGGATGGGGTATAGTAAAGAAAGGCCACAGATTCCACCCACTAACAGCATACAAACTGTAATTAAAATACAATAAAACTGTTTGCTTGTTAATTGTTGTTTATATGTTAAATGTGCTCCTGTCTGCATTTGTCTGCTTCTTCTTCCTCTTTGTGGCATTTATAAATGTCTATTTAAACGTTTGAAACTCTATAAATTAGAAAATACATTAGAAATAAGATTGTAAAAAGTAAAGCTCACAAAATCCGGAGGTGCTTGAGGCCAGCGAAGTCATCCTTGCCGATATGTGTGAGGTTGTTTGTGTTCAAGTCCCTTTAAAAGCAAAAAGAAAGAGAAATTGTTAATCACAAACGAAATATTAATTGTAACTTGTCTATCGTTTTAAATACTTACGTCAATGAGTTAATGAACCAACTGCAGAAATCTCTTTACAGTGTGCTTAAAAGTCATACAACACTCATAGGGAATGGAAACTTCGTGCACCCTTCATATACAGTACAATTAATTATAATACAGTAATAGTATAATAAAAATTATATGATTATCCAGATAACACATTTATGATCTAAGAAAGTTTTGTTAATGTTACTTAACATTATTTTTGAAAGTTGTCTAAATGTTCAAAATGTCCAGGTTTTATTATTTTTTTCTCTTCGTTATATAAGCGTTTATAAATGCATTTTTAAAATGTTAGTTGAATAACGGTCTTGACCTTTTTCACAGTTTTTCGTACAACGAATGCATTCCTTAAAATCACTAATCACCCCAATGAGCTGTAGTTTTAAAAAATAAAAATTGTTAAAGGAAATAATTAGTTTATAAATTTACTATGTGTAGTGTTGACTGCATTTGTCAACCCTGTTACCAAATTTATTGCAAAGTTATTTAAGAAAAATTACCAAACTAATATTTTCTTAACTCATGGTAAACTACAAGCCAACATTTGGCCCCAAATTAGCTTAGTTTAGATGTTTTCAACCCTGTTACACCCTGTGATTATATATAATATGCAACCCAATATATATTAATAAATGTATTAATACTCAATGAGGGTTGAACGGAAAAGAAATATGATATGGTATAGAGGGAAAAAATCATAAATGGCAATGAAAAGAGGTGGACAATAACTGTAGATTTTTTATAATTCAGTTTGCGCATTTCAAAAGGAGATCTTATTAATGCCTCAATAGTTTGTCCCTGACAGCCATGAGATTAATGTTGCTCTACTCTGTCTGGACACCAGCGCACAGGCCTGAATAAATATAAACCTTAAGAAATAGAAATAAAAATCCATAAAAGGCTATAATTTGTGCATGCAAAGGAGGGTTACGCTCATTGTTAAGAGGTGAACGCTGACAGACTGCCCCCTTTTGTAGTGGAAATATACATTTGCACACATGTACACTGATGTCACCTGGGACACGGGCTGTAATGGCACTATTGTGGAAAAGAGCCCAGGTGTGACCAATCAGGGCAGTGAATAAGGTGACTCCTTTAATCCTTTAATTAGTCCAGCATCTGCGGCCAACACTGGGACCATTAATGTGGAAAATTGGACACAAAAGCAGCTTGATCTCTTAATCTGCTATTCATCTCCACACTATCTTTGAGTGCTTGAAAAAGAAGATAATAGCTTGTCACAGATGTATACATAACCAGTAGATGTTAATTTCCACCAGCACAGATCTGTGGTAATAAAGTGTCTACATGTAAGTCATGCATCTACAGTGGTTCATTATGAAGCTTAAGCAATCTTGAGAAAATGTATTAGGAAAATAAGCATTAGTTTGACCAAAAAAAAAAACTTTTATTTTTAGAATTTAATTAACAAGTAACCTTTGAGATGGATTTGACTTTTTTTCTCAGGGAAACAGATCTGAAATATTACTGTAAACCATTAGAACAATTAACAGTTTTACAAGTTTAAAGGCTTAGAAGATTTACTTTTATCCACCAGGGTTAATGACTACAATTGGGGTCTTCAAAGTCTAATTTGTTGGTGTGTTAAACAAAAACAGTTTTGATTATTAAAATCCTTCTTAGTAACTTTTATGGTTATTTGTTGCAAATCTTTTTTTTTTCTTTTTCTTTTTTTTAATTGACAATAGCAGAAAATCTGGTCAGTCTGAATCCTGGTGGAGAACAAAGACATTTAACTATTTAGTAGAAAAATGGAAATTTCTACATCGTGGCAAGAAGACAAGTACATGAACTCATTGCATTTTCTCAATTTTTACACAAATTGTAGTGTTGACTGCATCAAGTTCAAGTTTTCAGACCAATGAATGATGAAAAATAAACAAATATTTTATTGGACTTTGTTTTTGAAGACAACAAAATCCAGCAACAAACTAGTTAAGATCATCGAAACTATATTAATTAAGGCTAAATCTTCAACCCTGTTACTTGAAAGCCTGTTACCCACCCTGTTACGCGCCTTCAGAGTTTGGTCCCTTACAATCAGCCATACTTCAGATTCAACCTCTTATATAGTTTAATTTATTGGACTTCATTTTAACTCAGATCTACTAAGTGACAGTTTAATTTAGGTTACATTTTCAACCCTGTTACCCATTATAGCATATGTAACAAGCTTCAGAGTTTCGCCCCTAAAAATTTGCCATATTTCGGATTCAACATCTTATGAACAGCCAAGTTTACACATACAATGTATTTAATTTATTGGACTTTATTTCTCTAGAAACCAACATTGGTCCCAAACTAGCAGAGATCCATTTAGTAAAAGATTTATTTAGGTTACATTTTCAACCCTGTTACTCATTACGGCATATGTAACTACGCAACCTTCAGAGTTCAGCCCCTAACAATCAGCCATACTTCAGATTCAACCTCTTATTTTATATAAGTACATTTATTTATTTAAGTTGACTTTATTTTAACTCAGATCTACTAAGTGACAGTTCAATTTAGGTTACATTTTCAACCCTGTTACCCATTACGGCATATGTAACTACGCAACCTTCAGTTCGGCCCCTAACAATCACTTCTGATTCGATCTGCCATGAACAGCTAGGCTTACACTGATCTCTTTTAGATAACATCTGAGATATACGATCCCATTACCTAGATGATCTAATCAGTCAGTTTACATTTACTTTCAATTCATTTAATTTAAAAGGCAAAAACAGCTTGAACACAGATATCCTGTCCGTTCTGAACTCTATTATTGGCCAGTGATATCATGTTGAGCGCTGCTACCCCTCAGCTAGCTTTTGCCCTCCTTCACGACCCCCCACTCCCTCCAGTCAACTCAAATAACAGCGCCATTCTTTACCACTGCAGGGGCAAAGCTCAGGGGACCATGGGGGATATTATTTGGCTAGTGCAGTCTCCTTGATAAATGACTCTCTTTGCTACACATCGCCTAGGGAATGTCCTCCTCACTATAGAGCTGCTGGCTTTTATCAATATTGCTTTCACTGCTAATTGTTCAACAGGATTGAACACATTGAACCTTATCTAAATGCCTTTTCATTGTTCATTGCGGGATGTTTCTGAATTGTTTGTTGGTCTTGAAACATCATTCCAGTTGAGGAAACAGTGCTAGTGTTCAGGTGCAGTCACATTTACTGTGTTTAGCAAATTTTCACGGGTAAAACCCAGTCAAATCCAGTGATCTGGAATTTCCCATGAGGACGAAAGATTCCCCCATGTGGATTTCACAACGGGTTCAAGTTGCCCGTGCGGATTAGCCCTGTTGACCAATAGAAACCTGCTTGGTTTGCAAGTGACTTCTGTGTGAGCTGTGATTCATACGTCATATATCATTTTTTACCTGCAAAATATTTATGAAATTTAGCAAATGTGACCTCACCTTTATGCTTAGAAGTAGCAATGTCCAATGTATGAATTGTTCTACTGATTCAGATCTTTTTAATGAATCAGATTCTAATTCACAAAACCAGTCAGGGGTGCGTTTCCCGAAAGCATCGTTAGCCAACTATGTTCGCAATTCTGTCGCTATCAGCATAGTTCAGTGAGTCGGCGTTTCCCAAAACCATTGTTCTAACGAACATTCGCAAACAGCATCGCAAAGTTGTGTGTTTGGAAAGACACTCTCGACCTGTGGTGAGAAGCAGAGTTTCTTGTTTGCATGACATGTGGACTCAATAAATCCTTATCTTGAGCAAAATAAGTAATCTGACATTCAGTACAACCTATATCTTTAATTTAGAATACATACAAATGTCATTTACACCTTTTAGTTTGTCAAGAGATTTAAAGCGCCATTTTTGAAGAGTGCGCATGTGCGAATGAGCTCTAGTACGTAAGAACAAGCCTATGATTGAATCTGGAACAAAAAAACTGAGAAAAATGAGAAATAATCCTCAGATGCCATGTCTGTAATTTATAGCAAAACATCGAGCATTAATTCGATCTCAAACAGATTCATTAAGAGTAGTTATTACTCCAACACCTGCATGACATCATTAACTATCGTAGTTGAACGACCACTTTGCGACAATACGGTTTCAGGAAACAATCAGTCACTTGATTTCTTTAACGATGCATCATGCTATTGTAGTTAAGCGGCGAGTTACGTCTTGTTCGGGAAACACACCCCAGAATGATTCTTTCGTGAAGAGGATTTGGTTTCTTGGGTTCACCTTAGAGACCAAATGTCCAAATGCGGCATTCAACAAAGTTATTTTATGATTTTAGAAGACTTACACAAGTCATATGCTACTTTTATGATACTTTAAATGAACAGGTCACCCAAAAAAAAAAAATTCTGCCATCATTTTCTGAAAGTCAGATGATTGTCAATACCGGTTTGATTTTCTTTTTTTCTGTGGAATGTTTGTTATTTTTGTCTGTTTGTTATTTTTGTCTGTTGTCTAAATTTTGAAGCTCCATAAAGGACATAAAGGAAGTGTAAAAGTAACCATGTCACGTGACTTAAAGGGGGGGTGAAATGCTATTTCATGCATACTGAGTTTTTTACACTGTTAAAGAGTTGGATTCCCATGCTAAACATGGACAAAGTTTCAAAAATTAAATTGTACGTTTGAAGGAGTATTTCTGTGCCAAAAATTGTCCTTCCGGTTTGTCACAAGTTTCGGAAAGTTTTTTTCGAGTATGGGCATGTGTGACGTCAGATGTAACGGAATTTCCTTATACGGGTCCTAAGGGCACTTCTCCGGTAAGATCGCGGGCGCGCGCGCACTCGTACACCAGAGCAAGAGAGCGAAAGCAGTACCTCATCTAAGCGCTCTGCTCGGCTTTAGGGAAGTCAGTGTCACCAAAGAAGTGGGTTTTTGGTTGCCAGGGCAAGACAACCCTGCACAGATTCCCAAAGAACCCAGCGTTAAGGGAATAGTGGATGCAGTTTGTTTTTCCGGGGCAAAAACGAGTTGAGCAAGACTGTTTCCCTGCATTTCGACGATGATTGTTTTATAAACAAAGCCCAGATCGACGGATTTGCAGATCGTCTAATGCTTAAGGATCGAGCAGTCACAATGATAAAGGTCCGCAGTCGTGCGTTGGAACTGCAGGCGGTGAGTAAAACTGTTGAACAAATGTCTCTGTGTGTTGTTAACGTTACTAGCTCGGCGCGTTAGCACAGCTTTAGCACATCGCCCACACGGCCCGCCCCCAGCCGCTCGGTTTTTTCCGGAAAGACTCGGTACAGTCTATCTTTCACTTATAAATATAATAAAACTAAAGACTTTTTGGAGATATGAACGATGCAATACTACTCTATAGGTACTCAAGATTAACAGGAGATTGAGTGAAAATGAGCATTTCACCCCCCCTTTAATGCCATTACCCAAGTACCAATGGGGTTTACTAACATGCTGCCATATTTGATTTGGGGCTCTGAATATGTGAGTTAATCAAAATTTGTGAATTAATAACTACTTATGTTTGCTGTATTCATCATACAAAGTGAATCAGAACTTTTACGCTACCTTTTTGGAGCGTGACATTTTTGGACCCCATTGACTTCCATTGTATCCACAGAAACAGCTGAGAGATTCTTCAAATATCTTCTTTTATTTTGCGCAGAAGAAAGAAAGTCAAACTGGTTTGGAATGACATGACAGAATCTTTTTTGCTTTTAAGTGTAAGACTTGCAATATGAAGCACTGCTACATAACACAACAATCTCAGCAAGTAAACATTTGATACATCTCAATATGATCCGAAAGCACGATTGAGGAAGACGATAACCGGAACTACATCCTCTAAATCAATGGACATTATGTCCTGTGGTATCAGTTACATTTGACATGTTTTGATCCACACAGGCTTTGATGGACACACTCTGTCACGAGATACTCTAACCTCTGAGAGACACAAACATGCTCATATACAGAGCCGGTGCATAATTTAAGGGCTGATACTGTAAACAAATCCAGAACACAACAACTGTGCTCATTTGTCTGTTGTTACTGACATAATTCCTGTAAATGGATTTTTCTCTATGTAAACAGTGCATTTCTGGACTTCCTAAGCACATCATGCAAATCTTACTGAGTTTACATTTATTACATGGTCATGACAGGAGATTGGATTTAATTTTGCACAGACAAGGTTAGCAGTGATTTTTATCATTTAACATTTAACACATTTAACATGTATAATCTTCAAGTCTACAACTACATTCATTGGTATTGTTATATTAGCTCAGTTTCAGTTTTTGTTTTCTTTTTAATGCTTACATTTTATGTGCTTTTGTCATTTAAAAAAAATTAACTTTAATTAATTTTTTATTCCGTTTTAGTTTTTGTAAATTTAGTACTTCAACTTATTTTATTTAAAACTTTCCTTGAGTTGTCAGATGTAACTTTTGGAGTATCGTAGACCTAAAATAATACTAGATGTGCTTTGCTGATTCAAGTTATAAGTATCAGCACATGAAATATATCATGTTTAAGCCCCCCCAAAAAAGATGATCAATGCCAACCTACACTATTCATGAATTCATAAACATGCACATGCATTAGTGACGTACAATGACACAGGCACAACTCGCACACTGCCACGATACTCACAGTCTTTCTGTGCTCTTTGGTATATTTCGTGGCACGTTTCTGAATGCAAGTCCATGGCAGTCCACAGTGGTGCCCGTGCAGGAACAGTGAGGAGGACACGCTCCCGAGTGACCCGCGAGAAGAAGGGCGCTCAACAAACCCCAAACACACAAACCACAGCCGGGAACCATCAGTTCAGCACTCAGACTGCCAGTCCTGACCAGAATCTCCAAACCACAGCCTAAAAACGCAGGTCTGAACCTCTACTGGAGCTGTAAATGCCCAAACATAAACTACAGGACAAGCATCAGCTCTTAAAACACTCACGAGGAAAGAAACATAAGTGGAGATAACAGACCGCAGATCCCTTAGGAACAAGATTACTTGTTATTTTCTTCTCTCCGGGCTGTTTTCTGTCTGGTCTTTGTGCTGCGGTTGTCTTTCTTCAGTGGTTCCCCCTCTCTCTCTTTCTTTCTTTCCTCCAGGGTAGAGCTCTGGAAAAAAAGACAGACTCATACAATCTCCCACACGAGTTCTCCCTCATTCACATACAGGATTCATCCATCAAAGGACCTACAAATCACAGCTTCTGACTCCTCCCCGTCAATATTACACCCTCCAACGGTTTCTAACGGTCACACACACACTCACTCAGGCGCACACACACACTCACTCAGGCGCATGCACACACACACACACACACACAAAGAGAGAGAGAAACACACACAGTCCCAGTAACGGGAGTCCTGCAATCCAGAGAGGTGATGATCCTCTGGGTAATTACACTCTGTTGGTCTGGATGAGGAAGAGGAGGAAGAACTGCAGAAACACAAGAACAGAAAGACTTTGCTGAATTACATCTTAAGGACAAAAATATTGCCTACTATGGCTCATGAACATTATATAATATATATATATATATATATATATATATATATATGCATCTCTAAAGTTTGGAGTAATTGCGATTTTTCAATGTTTTGAGTTTTTTATACACTATTGATAGTAATTGAGCATCAAATCATCATATTAGAATGATTTCAGAAGGATCATGTGACACTGAAAACGAGTAATGATGCTGATCACAGGAATAAATTACTTTTAACAATAAATTGATTGAATTAAATTTTAAAATGTAATAATATTTCACAATATTACTGTTTTTCCTGTATTATATTAATTGTTTTATTTGTAATTAACACAATTAAATCGATCGTATATGACCGGTTACATATATGGGCCATTCCACCAAATGAGTGCCATTTGCATGTAACTCTTCAAAATTAAACTTTATTATTTATCTTTTTGTTTTCAACACTGAATCTAGTACTACACATATTTAACTATACAAAATGTGTACTGATCAATCTCAGATGACTTTATTTAAGTTTAAGCAGAAGATGGATTCTCAGTCCTGTTACCAAAACTCATGTGCCGTTTAAAAACGTCAATTAATTCCTTTGTTTTCCCCTTAAGAAAGTGCTTATTTTAAAGAAATGGTTGGTTAAATTTTGAAATAATTTATATTTGTGACTAAAAAAAATCACTATATATGAAGGCAAGTTGTATTTCTTTATATGAACACTGGGTAATCAGAAATGAACACTGGGCAACAGGAATGAACACTGGGCAACAGGAATGAACACTGGGCAACAGGAATGAACACTGTGTAATCAGGAATGAACACTGGGCAACAGGAATGAACACTGTGTAATCAGGAATGAACACTGGGCAACAGGAATGAACACTGTGTAATCAGGAATGAACACTGTGTAATCAGGAATGAACACTGGGCAACAGGAATGAACACTGTGTAATCAGGAATGAACACTGTGTAATCAGGAATGAACACTGTGTAATCAGGAATGAACACTGGGTAACAGGAATGAACAGTGTCATCAGGAATGAACACATTGTAATCAGGAATGAACACTGGGTGACAGGAATGAACACTCAGTGACAGGAATGAACACAGTGTAATCAGGAATTAACACCGGATAACAGGAATGAACACAGTGTAATCAGGAATTAACACCGGATAACAGGAATGAACACAGTGTAATCAGGAATGAACACTGGGTGACAGGAATGAACACAGTGTAATCAGGAATGAACAGTGCAATCAGGAATGAACAATGTGTGACAAAAATGGACACAGTGTAATCAGGAATGAACACCGGGTAACAGGAATGGACACAGTGTAATCAGGAATGAACACCGGGTAACAGGAATGAACACAATGTAATCAGGAATGAACACCGGGTGACAGGAATGAACACAGTGTAATCAGGAATGAACACTGGGTGACAGGAATGAACACTGGGTGACAGGAATGAACACTGGGTGACAGGAATGAACACAGTGTAATCAGGAATTAACACTGGGTGACAGGAATGAACACGGTGTAATCAGGAATGAACACGGTGTAATCAGGAATGTACACAGTGTAATCAGGAATGAACAATGTGTGACAAAAATGGACACAGTGTAATCAGGAATGAACACCGGGCAACAGGAATGAACACAGTGTAATCAGGAATGAACACCGGGTGACAGGAATGAACACCGTGTAATCAGGAATGAAAACAATGTAATCAGGAATGAACAATGTGTGACAAAAATGGACACAGTGTAATCAGGAATGAACACCGGGTAACAGGAATGAACAGTGTAATCAGGAATGAACACCGGGTAACAGGAATGAACACAGTGTAATCAGGAATGAACACCGGGTAACAGGAATGAACACAGTGTAATCAGGAATGAACACCAGGTAACAGGAATGAACACCGGGTAACAGGAATGAACACAGTGTAATCAGGAATGAACACCGGGTAACAGGAATGAACACAGTGTAATCAGGAATGAACACCAGGTAACAGGAATGAACACCGGGTGACAGGAATAAACACAGTGTAATCGGGAATGAACACCGGGTAACAGGAATGAACACTGGGTGACAGGAATGAACACCGGGTAACAGGAATGAACACTGGGTGACAGGAATGAACACCGGGTAACGGGAATGAACACTGGGTGACGGGAATGAACACAGTGTAATCAGGAATGAACACCAGGTAACAGGAATGAACACCGGGTGACAGGAATAAACACAGTGTAATCGGGAATGAACACCGGGTAACAGGAATGAACACTGGGTGACAGGAATGAACACCGGGTAACGGGAATGAACACTGGGTGACGGGAATGAACACAGTGTAATCAGGAATGAACACCGGGTAACAGGAATGAACACTGGGTGACAGGAATGAACAGTGTAATCGGGAATGAACACAGTGCAATCAGGAATGAACACAGTGTAATCAGGAATGAACACCGGGTAACAGGAATGAACAGTGTAATCAGGAATGAACACAGTGCAATCAGGAATGAACACAGTGTAATCAGGAATGAACACAGTGTAATCGGGAATGAACACTGGGTAACAGGAATGAACACAGTGTAATCAGGAATGAACAGTGCAATCAGGAATGAACACTGGGTGACAGGAATGAACAGTGTAATCAGGAAAGAACACTGGGTGACAGGAATGAACACAGTGTAATCAGGAAAGAACACTGGGTGACAGGAATGAACACAGTGTAATCAGGAATGAACACTGGGTGACAGGAATGAACACTGGGTAACAGGAATGAACACAGTGTAATCAGGAATGAACATTAGGTGACAGGAATGAACACAGTGTAATCAGGAATGAACATTGGTTGACAGAAATGAACTCTGGGTAACAGGAATGAACACAGTGTAATCAGGAATGAACATTGGGTGACAGGAATGAACACAGTGTAATCAGGAAAGAACAATGTGTGACAAGAATGAACACAGTGTAATCAGGAATGAACACTGGGTGACAGGAATGGACACATTGTGATCAGGAATGAACACAGTGTAACCAGGAATGAACAATGTGTGACAAGAATGAACACAGTGCAATCAGGAATGAACACTGGGTAACAGGAATGAACAGTGTAATCAGGAATGAACATTGGGTGACAGGAATGAACACAGTGTAATCAGGAATGAACAGTGTAATCAGGAATGAACACTGGGTAACAGGAATGAACACAATGTAATCAGGAATGAACACTAGGTAACAGGAATGAATACAGTGTAATCAGGAATGAACACTAGGTAACAGGAATGAACACAGTGTGATCAGGAATGAACACTAGGTAACAGGAATGAACACAGTGTAATCAGGAATGAACAATGTGTGACAAGAATGAACACAGTGTAATCAGGAATGAACATTGGGTGACAAGAATGAACACAGTGTAATCAGGAATGAACACTAGGTAACAGGAATGAACACAGTGTAATCAGGAATGAACACTAGGTAACAGGAATGAACACAGTGTAATCATCATTGTAAAACTAATCCTAAATGTCTACAACTTCAATAATTTCAAATGTAAAATTAAAAAAATCAAGTGAATAGTAATATTCACACTATTAAACCAACAAACCAGAGGACTCTACTCACTCCTGTTACTTTTATCAGTCCTGTTATTTTCATGAGTAACAGGACAGAGAGTAACAGGATTGAGTTTCTACGCAAAAAAATTGCAAATACATTACAAATTGCCACATGGCGTACATGTTAATAGCATAAGGACACTGAGCAAATTCTAGTGACTTACCTAAAGTTAATATTTTTTTAAATAAATAATTAACATTGAAGGCATAATTTAGGTAACAGGACAATATGTTTAGATTGACCTTCTCAGTCGTAGTTACAATTTCAGAAAATATACAGAAATTAAAATGAGAGGACTTACTGTTGGTCTTCTCATGGCCTGCATACGATCCAGATGATGCAACTTCCTGTTGAAAATGTCTAACAGGGTAACAGGACTGAGTGAAAACCTGAGGACAGGACTAAAGGCGTATTTTATATGACGTATTATTGATTTCTTATGGAAAACATATTTAAAGCATAGATGGGATATGAAGTAAATTTTGATTTTAGAAAGATTTCATTATATTTCATAGTAAAGTTTAGGTTTAGATAGTGGAGACATAACAAATGCAATTTTTTTAGTGTTCTTGGTAGTTTTTATTAATGTTTTAAATATCATATTTTAAATTTGCATTTAGATTAATGTTCAGGACACTTTGCTTAATAATAAAGTGTATTTTATACATAAACAATTTCTAAAATGTTTAAAATTTAATCAATCGAGAAATATCTAAAATATTCAAACAAAACTTTCAACATTACATAAAGGCTTGTCTTATTTGCATTGTTTGATGAAAATATAAATCAACCATTTAGTAAACTAGACAAGTAAACTGGTAAAATGTACTTTTAACGATATGGAGCAAATCAGACATTTTTCTGAAAGCAAATCTGATAGTTAAAGCCCGTTTACCAAAGACCGAGTATGAAATCATTTTGATTAATATTAACTAAGCCTCCACCTGATGAAAATTATCTTCAAATTCTCCTGCAGTAAGGGAAATAACCGATGATGAAAAGAAAAGGTTGAAAATGACTAAACTGTTCCGATAGCCTACCTCACCACAAACTGCTTGCCAAAGCGAGTGCATTTATTTAGGACAGTCGCCGCTCAGGGAATCTGATCATTTATCTCTGACAGCGGAAATCGTTTAGTTGTGTTTTTTAAATTACTTCAGGTATATTTGTGATGATTACTAATACAAACCAAGCGACAATCGTGATACAATCATATTTCTGTCAGCAGCGCAAGTGCCGGTTATGAGTTGAGCTCCAGTGACCTCTAGTGGAGAGCCCTGGAACTGCTATCTATCTATCTATCTAGCTATCTATCTATCCATCCACCTATCTATCTATCCATCCATCTATCTATCCATCCATCCACATATCTATCCATCCATCCATCTATCCACATATCTATCCATCCATCCATCCATCCATCCATCCACATATCTATCTATCCATCCATCCATCCATCCATCCACATATCTATCCATCCATCCATCCATCCAAGTCGTACAGAAAAAGAAAAAGAAACAAGTTACAATTCAGCTGGTAAAAGTTTTAATAAAAAAAATGAAATACACAGAAGCACCCATTATTACAGCCGATCACGTACAAAAAAAACAAATGTTTCACAGATCACATAGATTTTTTTTAAAATCCTCCAGTTTTAACTACTGTAACATTAAAAAGTCAAAAAAAAAGGAAAATATATACCTTTAAATTTGAAAGTGTAAAAAAAAGAAGAAGTGGTTTATGCCAAATCAATGAATTTCCCAATTTGTTACATAACATTTTTCAGTAGATGCCAAAACCTGCCCAACTTCCACATCTCCCCCCCCCCGCCCCCCCCCCCCACACACACACACACACACACACACACACACACACACACATACAATAATTACACAAAACATCCCATTTAACAATTACACAATGCAAATGATACATTTTTGGCACCTACAAGCAAAAACTGAAAATAAAAATATACATCGAGCGCTAAAAAAACACTTTAAGAACTGCTTCTTACTGTGAAAAGTCGTTCAAATTTCTACATTTGTAAACGTCCATCATCAGCACCCTACATTAAACTTCACACAGCTTGTACCATGTTGAAAGATGGGCTTGTGTAGTTTATTTACCGGTGTTATTCCAAACATTTTAAGAGACAGTTCACCCAAAAATGGAAATTCTGTCATCATTTACTCGCCCTAAAGTCGTTCAAAACCTGTATGATATTGAAGAATGTAGGGAATTAAAACAGTTTCTGGCCCTAATTGACTTCCATAATATATCAATTAGTAGTATAGTCAATTAGAGCCAGAAATAGATAGATGACAGAATTTCCATTTTTGGGTGAACTGTCTCTTTTGCAACATTTTAGGCTTAAAATACATATTTTGGAAAGCCATATTTGTGTATTAAAATGGCAAATACAAATAAAAATGAGTAATTCAGCAGTTACAATGTGGGAATGTACATCTGTTAGCACATCTATATGTAAGGAAGTGACATCACAGCACTTTGAGGAGTAACACATGACAGGATCAAAGCCAAACCAGCATTACCAGTAATTCCTTCCACAACATCCTTTAATTCCCACAGATCCAAGCGCAAACTTACGCACGGCACATTCCCGCTGATCACATCACAGCCCCAATTACCATCCTTCCCATAATCCCACACTCCTAACTTACACAAACCTTCAAAAACACATCACAAAGACCCCTGACACGCAACAAACCCCCAGGAATAAAACGTAACAGCTTTTCATTGAGAAACATGACTGCTTCGTGCACTTCTCACCATATGAATTATGAAAAATCACTAAATATTGTACAAAACTGCATCAATCTCCTCAAATTGCATGGAAAACTGCTGATGATTCACAACAAAAAAAAGGTTTAAAATAAATCACAGTCGTCCCGTTCCAGTCACAAAATGTCATATTTCGAATGTTCACAGTGTTATTAAGACAATTATATATATATATATATATGTAAACAAATACCAGTTGCTGTAAATAACAGTAATGCAATTTTGTGAGTAAATGTTGTCAATCGTTCTCTTGACGTTTGATTACAGCATGGAGTGTGTGATTACCGTACGGCACAGATATCAGCACACATTTCCACACACACATATATTTACACATATACAGACTGCAAATAAATGAGCTCAAAGAGCAAGTGTTATCACGGGTCAGTTGGAAACTCCCAGTGTAACTGACTAGTGGTTTACCCATGCACACCTGATGAAACGGTTCAAAACTCTGCAGCGGATTAAAAAAAAAAGAGGAAAAAAGTGTCACATTAAATGAAAATTAGTCCCAACATTTAGTATGTTAAAACAATTCAGAATATAAAAATATAAATAAAATAATTAGGATAAAACTATCTCCTCTGGTTGTTTAGGATGAAGTCTTCTGTTCGGGCTGAATTCACACTACACACAAAAACAACACAGTTACATAGATATTACCTTTAGAACCAATTCACACATGTGAAATAAATAATTAAAACAAAACAAATAAATATCACTTGTGAAATAAAACAAAAACAAAGCAAATAAAAAAATGACACTTTAAATAAGAAAAAAAAAAAAAAAAAAAAAAAATTAAAAAAAAAAATGGATAAATATATGGAAGCTTGTTTCCGCCACTGAATAATAATTAAATAAATAATAATTGTGACCTTTTATCTCACAATTCTGACTTTTTTTCTCACAATTGCGAGATATAAAGTCGCAATTGCGAGATATAAAGTCGCAATTGCGAGATATAAAGTCGCAATTGCGAGATATAAAGTCGCAATTGCTAGATATAAAGTCGCAATTGCGAGTTAGAAAGTCGCAATTGCGAGTTAGAAAGTCGCAATTGCGAGATATAAAGTCGCAATTGCGAGATATAAAGTCGCAATTGCGAGATATAAAGTCGCAATTGCGAGATATAAAGTCGCAATTGCGAGATATAAAGTCGCAATTGCGAGATATAAAGTCGCAATTGCGAGATATAAAGTCGCAATTGTGAGATATAAAGTCGCAATTGTGAGATATAAAGTCGCAATTCTGAGATATAAAGTCGCAATTGCTAGATATAAAGTCGCAATTGCGAGATATAAAGTCGCAATTGCGAGATATAAAGTCGCAATTGCGAGATATAAAGTCGCAATTGCGAGATATAAAGTCGCAATTGCGAGATATAAAGTCGCAATTGCGAGATATAAAGTCGCAATTGCGAGATATAAAGTCGCAATTCTGAGATATAAAGTCGCAATTGCGAGTTAGAAAGTCGCAATTGCGAGATATAAAGTCGCAATTGCTAGATATAAAGTCGCAATTGCGAGATATAAAGTCGCAATTGTGAGATATAAAGTCGCAATTGTGAGATATAAAGTCGCAATTGTGAGATATAAAGTCGCAATTGTGAGATATAAAGTCGCAATTCTGAGATATAAAGTCGCAATTGCGAGATATAAAGTCGCAATTGCGAGATATAAAGTCGCAATTGCGAGATATAAAGTCGCAATTGCGAGATATAAAGTCGCAATTGCGAGATATAAAGTCGCAATTGCTAGATATAAAGTCGCAATTGCGAGATATAAAGTCGCAATTGTGAGATATAAAGTCGCAATTGTGAGATATAAAGTCGCAATTGTGAGATATAAAGTCGCAATTCTGAGATATAAAGTCGCAATTGCTAGATATAAAGTCGCAATTGCGAGATATAAAGTCGCAATTGCGAGATATAAAGTCGCAATTGCTAGATATAAAGTCGCAATTGCGAGATATAAAGTCGCAATTGCGAGATATAAAGTCGCAATTGTGAGATATAAAGTCGCAATTCTGAGAAATAAAGTCGCAATTGTGAGATATAAAGTCGCAATTGCGAGATATAAAGTCGCAATTGCGAGTTATAAAGTCGCAATTGTGAGATATAAAGTCGCAATTGTGAGTTATAAAGTCGCAATTGTGAGATATAAAGTCGCAATTCTGAGATATAAAGTCGCAATTGCTAGATATAAAGTCGCAAATGCGAGATATAAAGTCGCAATTGTGAGATATAAAGTCGCAATTCTGAGAAATAAAGTCGCAATTGTGAGATATAAAGTCGCAATTGTGAGATATAAAGTCGCAATTGTGAGATATAAAGTCGCAATTCTGAGAAATAAAGTCGCAATTGTGAGATATAAAGTCGCAATTGCGAGATATAAAGTCGCAATTGCGAGATATAAAGTCGCAATTGCGAGATATAAAGTCGCAATTGCTAGATATAAAGTCGCAATTGCGAGTTAGAAAGTCGCAATTGCGAGTTAGAAAGTCGCAATTGCGAGATATAAAGTCGCAATTGCGAGATATAAAGTCGCAATTGCGAGATATAAAGTCGCAATTGCGAGATATAAAGTCGCAATTGCGAGATATAAAGTCGCAATTGCGAGATATAAAGTCGCAATTGCGAGATATAAAGTCGCAATTGTGAGATATAAAGTCGCAATTGTGAGATATAAAGTCGCAATTCTGAGATATAAAGTCGCAATTGCTAGATATAAAGTCGCAATTGCGAGATATAAAGTCGCAATTGCGAGATATAAAGTCGCAATTGCGAGATATAAAGTCGCAATTGCGAGATATAAAGTCGCAATTGCGAGATATAAAGTCGCAATTGCGAGATATAAAGTCGCAATTGCGAGATATAAAGTCGCAATTCTGAGATATAAAGTCGCAATTGCGAGTTAGAAAGTCGCAATTGCGAGATATAAAGTCGCAATTGCGAGATATAAAGTCGCAATTGCGAGATATAAAGTCGCAATTGCTAGATATAAAGTCGCAATTGCGAGATATAAAGTCGCAATTGTGAGATATAAAGTCGCAATTGTGAGATATAAAGTCGCAATTGTGAGATATAAAGTCGCAATTCTGAGATATAAAGTCGCAATTGCGAGATATAAAGTCGCAATTGCGAGATATAAAGTCGCAATTGCGAGATATAAAGTCGCAATTGCGAGATATAAAGTCGCAATTGCGAGATATAAAGTCGCAATTGCTAGATATAAAGTCGCAATTGCGAGATATAAAGTCGCAATTGTGAGATATAAAGTCGCAATTGTGAGATATAAAGTCGCAATTGTGAGATATAAAGTCGCAATTCTGAGATATAAAGTCGCAATTGCTAGATATAAAGTCGCAATTGCGAGATATAAAGTCGCAATTGCGAGATATAAAGTCGCAATTGCTAGATATAAAGTCGCAATTGCGAGATATAAAGTCGCAATTGCGAGATATAAAGTCGCAATTGTGAGATATAAAGTCGCAATTCTGAGAAATAAAGTCGCAATTGTGAGATATAAAGTCGCAATTGCGAGATATAAAGTCGCAATTGCGAGTTATAAAGTCGCAATTGTGAGATATAAAGTCGCAATTGTGAGTTATAAAGTCGCAATTGTGAGATATAAAGTCGCAATTCTGAGATATAAAGTCGCAATTGCTAGATATAAAGTCGCAAATGCGAGATATAAAGTCGCAATTGTGAGATATAAAGTCGCAATTCTGAGAAATAAAGTCGCAATTGTGAGATATAAAGTCGCAATTGTGAGATATAAAGTCGCAATTGTGAGATATAAAGTCGCAATTCTGAGAAATAAAGTCGCAATTGTGAGATATAAAGTCGCAATTGCGAGATATAAAGTCGCAATTGCGAGTTATAAAGTCGCAATTGTGAGATATAAAGTCGCAATTGTGAGTTATAAAGTCGCAATTGTGAGATATAAAGTCGCAATTCTGAGATATAAAGTCGCAATTGCTAGATATAAAGTCGCAAATGCGAGATATAAAGTCGCAATTGTGAGATATAAAGTCGCAATTCTGAGAAATAAAGTCGCAATTGTGAGATATAAAGTCGCAATTGTGAGATATAAAGTCGCAATTGTGAGATATAAAGTCGCAATTCTGAGAAATAAAGTCGCAATTGGGATATAAAAAGTCAGAATTGCATGATATAAAATCGCAATTGCGTGTTATAAAGTCGCAATTGCGAGATAAAGTTTATAACAAGCAATTCTGACTTTATATCTCGCAATTTTGACTTTATAACACGCAATTGCGACTTTATTTCACGCAATTCTGACTTTATATCTCGCAACTCTGAGAAATAAAGTCAGAATTGCGAGATGTAAACTCGCAATTGTGAGATAAAAAGTCGCAATTATCTTTTAAAATGTTTTATTTTGTGGCGGAAACAAGCTTCCATATAAATATCACTAAAACAAAGCAAAAAAAAAAAATTTTGAACAAAAAAACAAATACAAATAAATTACACTTTAAATAAAAAAAAATTAAAAAATCTTTTGAAAAAGAAAAAAGAAAAGAAAATAAGTAAAAAAGTAAAACAAACAAGACGTGAACAAAAGGAAGAAAAAAAAGAAAAAAAATCATACAGCAAAAATAAATAAATATATGTAACTTTTGAAATAAAACACAAACAAAATAGAACAAAGAAAATAAAATTAATTTCACACCTTATGTTTTGTTGAAAAACAAAACACAAATTGAAACTAAATAAAAAATAAAACAAAAACAACTAAACAAAGCTAAGTAAATAAATAACTAAATAAAAAATTTGGGGGGAAAAAACAAAAACAAAAACAAAAAAAACAAAAACAAATGTCCAAATAAATAGAGAGTCAGTGTCAGTGTTTAGGTGCTCACCTCCTCCTCTTCCTCCTCCTCCTCCTCAGCTCTCTGTCCCACAGCTGAGGTTCTCCTTCCCCGGAGGAGTCACTCGCGCTCTCCTGTCCCCCGCAGGCTGGCTCCCCAAAACCTTCCTCTGCGTTTAAACACAGCAGCATTTATCACACACCCGCCTCACACACTCTTTCAAGCGCTGGATTGGTGGGTTTGTTACAGTGTGACTTTATAGTACAATCCCTTTAAACTAGCAAAGCTTGTATGGCTTTGAGTTAGAGGACACATGGTGTGTGTGTGTGTGTGGAGAGAGTGATCTGACCTTGATGAGACCGCCGAAGGAGCGCGAGCGTGTGTGTTTTTTACTGGTCGGAGTGGTGTTCTCACTGGCAGGAGTCACGGGGGTCGACTGCTTGCCGAGCTGAAAGCAGATCACAGCAGACGTGCAGAATCAAAAACACATTTCTTCAAACATGCACAATAAACGAAAAAATGTACAATAACGGGAAAAAACACCTCTGTTGCTATTAGCATCATAATAATAATAATCAACAACAAGAAGCATGATTTGTTTTTAAATAAATCACAAATTATAAATAAATCACTTATAGCAAAAAAAAAATATGTCCTATAATAATAGCATGATCTACTTTCCTTTTCAAAAAACAAACAAACATATAATTAATAATAATAATAATAATAATAATAATAATAATAATAATAATATTGATGAATTATATTGTTTGGTTTTAAAATTATTATTGCAAAAATGTATGCTAACAGAATAAAAAGTGCCATCTCAAGGAATCTGCTGCCATAAGTATAATATTAATACGTATTATTATCTTAATAGTGTTAATAATGATAATAATGATAATAATAGGCAAAATTTCTTTCTTTTTTATAAATCACAAAATAACTAAAACAAAAATGTACACTAACAAAATAAAATTGATAGTCACCTCAAGGGCTCTGCTGCCATTACTATAATATTATTATTATTAGTATAAATAAGTATACATTTGTCCCTCTCTGAGCCTCTTCATTTTTGGGTCCCATCTGGTACCTTTGTGGTCAAAAGTGACCGAAGCGTTGAAATGTAAAAAAAAAATCAGGAAAATCAATGTAATATATATATATATATATATATTTTTTTTTTTTTTCAGTAATTATTTTTATCATTTAGAATTATATGATACCATTCAATATTTATAAGCTATGGTTTTAAATACAATTCCCTACATTTTTCAATAAATGCAAAATTTCTGATTAAAATAGAGAGACCGACTTTAAAACCATTCACATTTTTACAACAAAAATGTGTAATATATATATATATATAATACAACTAATAATAAAAGCAACCTCAAAGGCGTTCTATAATGCTTATAAAAATCACAATTTAGCTATTTGTAATAAACCAGATCAACCCACTTCCCAGAAGGCATGAAGCCGGAGCCGTGCGCTCTCACCTGTCGGATGAGTTTCTTCTTCTTGGCGGAGTGTGGCATGTTGTCGGTGACGTGTCGATAGAGCTCTCGGAGCGCCTCTTCTGTGTGGTTCTCCGAGTCCAACCCCACTGGTGCTCCGCTCCTCTTACACGCCGTCACCAGAGGAGACACGCTGACCGCCAGCAGCTCCAGGTCATCCTACAGCCAGAGAGACGAACATCATCTCACTCACAGCTCGCTTATATACAGGAGTGACTGAACTGCAGTCTAGAAGCGAACTCACACCAGAGCATTTATAGGACTGACAGTGTGAACGCAGCCATGGCTCAATCAGGGCTTAGATTGGCTTTAGGAGGAGCATAAACGGCACAAACCTTGGAGTGAATCATTTTGGTGTTGGCAAACTGAAGTCTGGCGTGTTCCCGCAGATACGCTGGTGCCTTGACATGAGAGAAGACAACAGAAGACCGTTTCATTTCACACATAAACATCACTTAAACGTCATGTCAGTGGTATTTTTGTTAACTAAAACTGTTAAAAAGTGTCTTCAAGAATTGAAATAAAGCTGGAAAAAAAGAGATTTTTCAACAAACTATTCAAGGCTCGACTTTAACGCTTGTCCGGGACAAGTGGATTTTTTGAATCCAAAAGAAACTCAGTTAACGTACTGCGGTAAAACATTCAAAATGTGGAGTTTTCACATTTATAACATATGATAAAGTTAAAGGAGAACTCCGGTCAATTTTAACATTGAGCTCATTTTTTTGTACATTTGGAGTGCTGTCAGTACAGAGAACAACGACAAAAATCGGTGTTGCCTACACCGTGTTATCCTCTTTTTACAATTTGCACCCTGTTGACTTCAATGGGGCAAGTTTTAAACCTGCTTTTAGCCTCTTAACATCCTTGATGTGTCATTACAAGTGCCCAGCCAATGTGAGTGATTCCTTTAGAGTGAACACGGTGAATCTGACTGCAGTAGATGTGAAAGATATGTATAAAAGTGATGTTAATTCAGCCAGCGCTCATACCTGTATTTACATCCTGTTTTCGGCTGAAGTCCACAGTAGTCGATTGTCGAGTTCACGCACGTGATCATAGGTACTAAACCTATGCGCGTGAACTCGACAATCACGCGCATAGGTGCTTAAAGTTCTCCTTTAAGCAACATCACATGACCAAGAGTGCCGTTTTCCTGAATGCCATCATGATTGAAAACGAGACACTGATTTCATATGACCGTTTTTCATATGACACTAATGACAGTTATAAAAACAAGTAGTTAATATTAGTCACTTACATTTTAGACGCAATATTGACTGTTTTTGTTCTATTTCAGCAGCGAAAATAGTTCCAAACAAAGATCACAGCAGAACCGTCGCGCATTCACCGCAACACTGACGACCGCGTTTCCAATGAAGCGCTTATTGCCACGGCAACATTTCTAATGTAAGTTGTTCAACTGATTTGGATTCTATTTTATTTCAGCTTTATTCAATTTTACAGAAAAGTTTTTAATAGTTTTGGTTTTTAGTTAACGATAATAAACCTGACAAACAAAATTAAAAAAAATTCCTTGGCAACTAACTGAAATAAATATATTTAAGCTGAAGTACTGAAGGAAACCTGAAATAAAAATAAATTAAAGCAAAATAGAAATATTTAAAAGTGACAAAAGCACATAACAAAATTAAAAAAACAAACTAAAATTAAAATAAACTGAAAATATTAAAAGGATCATTCAAAATATTAACAAAAACTATAATAGATATATAAATATAGTACTAAAAAAATGATAATATTGTATCAGATAAAAAGGCTGGATTTGGAAAAGAGGATAGAGTACCCGAAAGATCTTCTGTGAGTGTTTGATGAGAAAAGCCATGCCGCTGTTCAGCTTCTTCAGGTTCTCCTGAAGGTCACTGGCATTCATCTGCAGAAAGCAACACATGAAACATGACGTTTGATTGGACGTTTAACAATTTTAAATAAAGGAAACCAACGCCATACGTTCTTGGGCCAGATGACGTGTGGGGCGAACATGAGTGCGAGGTTGTGCGCAGACATCTTGTTCTTGTCCTGTTGTTTGGCGGTGTGATAGAGCAGGTCCAGCAGGAGCTTGAGGAGCGTTCGGTTAGCCGTGGGCAGCAGGAGCAGGAGCAGCTGCAGCGCCTCGATCTGACGCTCCTTATCCGGCACACTCGTCTTATTCCCTCGCTCGTCGAACAGGTTCAGCTCTGCAAAGAGGAGAGCAGATGGAGCTCCGTCAGGAAGTGTGAGGGGAGCGTGAGTGAGGTGTTGGGGAAGCGGACGGACCTGTGATCTTCAGGTGAGCGTGTAGGTGTCGCTGCGTCAGCAGGGGCTCGGGCAGTTCTCCCAGAAAGCCTTTGAGGAGCGTGGCCACGTCATTGGGATGGAAGTCACCGGAGGCGAAGTCAATGTCGGCCCCCCCGTTGAGCTGCTCCCTCAACGTCTGCTGTCTCAGGCTGTTCCCAGGGACCCGGAAGAGACCCTCGACGTGCAGATCTGCAGGAAAACAACCAGACTGAACGGCTCAGTTTATTGGGCTGCACGACATTGGAAAAGACGGACACTGCAATATTTCTGCGATATACTGTATAAGCGATATGAAAACAATTTCACCAGATGACTCTTTTATTTCAGTGAAATGAATGTACTATATTTTGGGTCAATAGCATTTTTATGATACTAAATTATATTTATGCAGTAGTTATAATGCATTTGCATTTTGAGCATATACCTGAAAATTGTCATACATTTTTAGAGCACAGATTTAAGTTTGGTCTCTTTTCAAAGAAGACACTTTAAGAAGGCAGATTATTGCTTAAGTGAATAGTTAAAAAAAAAAAGTTAAACAAGTTTCATTTTATAGTTACACACTCATTTTAAAAAAATAATAATACTATTTTCAGTTTTAATATGAAATATATATATTTTTCAAAACATTTATTACTCTAAAACTGTGAGAAATCCAAAGTCATAAATCTAAACAAGTTGTGTTCCAAATTTGAGGAAGATATCTCAAAAAAAAATTAGCTTTCAGTAAGATTTTGTTTGGGCGCAGTACCAGACGCTTCCACTAGATGAAATTCGTCTCGCATTCGTTTTCCAATGCGCTCGTTTTTGACTGCGAGGAGCACAAGTGTGACTAATTTTTTCAGGATCATTTAAACTGTTTTGAATCATGCCCATTTTTTTCACATAGCAAGTGCCAAAACATTTATCAAGTTTCATATCATTCCGATGAAGCAAAAAATGTGTAAAAAAAAAAAAACTAAATGTAAACAAATGACAGAAGAGGAAACAACGTACATAGCTCTATTCAGAAAGAATAAATAATGATTTTGTAGGGCAGTGCATCAGCATAGAAGAAGAAAAACTAGGGCTGCACGATTATGACACGTCGATTATTTCCCTTAATTGCTAGATATTCTTATTAATTTATAATAAAACTCTTTTGTGGGAGGCAACTACATGTCGTATTCTTTAGATAGATTAAGCATCCAAACCTAAAAAGTTGCTATGGTTGCCAGCTATGTCAATCATCGCAATTTTGTCTCAGAGTTAATTGTTATATCAGACTTCTCTTGTAGTTCAGTCGAGGAAAATTAAAACCGTACGAGTTTTTCTTTTGTATCAAGCAGCAAAAAAGTTGAAGCACGGCGTGTTTGAGTTCATTTGCCTTACTCGACATTGCACATGCAGCGATTTAACTATGCGCACATTTGTTGCTATTCAGTGTAACTCCACAAGCAAATCATTTGAAAAGCAAGAATCAACGCAATCAGGAATTTCAAGTAAGAGCAAGAAATGTGTGGCGTAATTTCACTAACATGACCGGACCATTGTTCTTGATTAAATATCCTGGACTTACTTTTGCTGAGGTACATGATGAGTTGATATATGTGGGCTATTCCTTCCTCCGTGAGGGGCATGCCAAACACAACACCTTTATCTGCGAAATAAAGAAAAGATTTTTTACAATGAAACCTCTCTCCAATAATAAACATCTCCAATCATGTTTTTTTTAGCTTGCTCACTGGGAATTTGAAGGCAATATTCCCTGTATAAATTATACTTTATTTGTTGTAAAAACGGCTAAATAAATAATAAATTTGACATCAAAATGTTTCTATTCAGCTGTATAAACTTAACTTTACTTAGTCTGAAGGGGGGAAATATGCTGTCAGCTTAATACAAAATAAATATATTCCTGAAAATATTTTAATAATTTGCATTGTCTTCAGTGCAATTACTATGGAAGCTTGTTTCCGCCACTGAATAAATAAATAATAATAATTGCGACTTTTTATCTCACAATTCTGACTTTTTTTCTCACAATTGCGAGATATGAAGTCAGAATTGTGAGATATAAAGTCGCAATTCTGAGAAATAAAGTCGCAATTCTGAGAAATAAAGTCGCAATTGCGAGATATAAAGTCGCAATTCTGAGAAATAAAGTCGCAATTGCGAGAAATAAAGTCGCAATTGCGAGATATAAAGTCGCAATTCTGAGAAATAAAGTCGCAATTGCGAGATATAAAGTCGCAATTCTGAGAAATAAAGTCAGAATTGTGAAATACAAACTATTCTGAGGTAAAAAAAAAAGTCCGTCTTTTTTTTCCTTAGAATTGGACTTTATATCTCACAATTGTGAGTTTATATCTCGCAATTCTGACATCTTTTCTCAGAATTGCGAGATATAAACTCACAATTATGTGTTATAAAGTCAGAATTGCGTGATATAAAGTTGCAATTGCGAGAAAACAAGTCCGAATTCTGACTTTATAACACGCAATTGCGAGTTTATATCTCGCAATTCTGACTTTATATCTCGCAATTCTGACTTTATTTCTCAGAATTGCGAGATATAAAGTCAGAATTGCGAGATATAAACTCGCAATTGCGTGTTATAAAGTCAGAAACTCGCAATTGTGAGATAAAAAGTCGCAATTATCTTTCAAAATGTTTTATTTTGTGGCAGAAACAAGCTTCCATAAATTACAGAGGGATTTCAATATATAATGAAATTATAAAATGTGTCATGGAATATTGCAATAAATAATAAAAGCAAAATGAAATGCATACATAAATAAGGCCTGAAATACTTTCACTTAAAATGTTAAATACTCATTTAATGATAAACCTAATGAATTATGAAATTAAATATACCGTGAAAATAAATGTAATGTATTTATTTATGTAAAATGCCAAATTTATGCATCATGTTGTTTTTCATTTCAAGGGTCCACTACGGTTATTGAAAGAAGTCTGTCTCTTCTGTTTACCGAGGCTTTATTTGATAAAAATATACTGTAATATTCTGAGGGCCTTAGAGGACAAAACTGTGAAGCTTTCGAGCACAGACTTAATATTGGTCTAATTTTAAAGAGGAGCCTTGACAGATTGTCAGATTATTGTTGAAGTGAAAGTAGTAAAAACAAAAGTGAAAAAAGTAAGAGGTTTAAGTTTATGAACATTATTTTAATATAAAATATATATTTAGTAAAACATGCTGAACTCAAAAACTGCTAGAAAATCAAAGCCACAAATCTAAACAAGTCATGTTTAAAATTGGAGGTTTATATATATATAAAAAAGAAATAGAAAAAAAAGAAATATTTTGTTTGTGTGCAGGACCAAACTTTTTTCCATTAGATGCCAGCAGGATTTGTGATTTGCAGTACAGCAGATTTTATTCTCTCTCAAATATTACACACACAATTATTTTAGTACACACATACACCACACTCTGACATCCATACCAACACACCTACACACTTATAGCTGCATAATTTATTGAATTGACACAGAAGAAGAAAACAGGAAAATAGAGAGTATTTGTTTTATAAGCCAAAACTGAGAAAATGACGCCATCTTGTAAAAAAAAAATAGTGAAGGTTTCCATTTTGAAGCTTTGCCAACAGAATGAGGGCCTATTAACTATTAATATAAGAGTGCATAATTTTTGCATCAGTTTCAATGGGGACATTTTAGTCCTTAAGATCCTAAGTGGAACTATTTTGTGTACCTAGTGTAAAACAGATTTATGAGAGGAAATGAGGGTGAAATAGTAAAATTCCAATAAAAATACACACTTGTGCCAAAATGTATGCAGTTGGCTATAACACGGGCAAAATTATAAAAAAGAATGAAAAAACTGAAAAACACAATAATGTCTTTAAGGATGCACAAGGGTTAAGATTGTATTTAGGGTCATAACTGTTGAATTACTTCTATACTAGAGTCTTCCTTTGATTTGGAAACACTGTTGGTCACACACTGAATCTAGCCGGTAATGAATCTAGAGCTGGCCGGTCAATAGCAGGAGCCGACGGCAGGAAACTAACTTGAGGAGCGATCAGAGAACTTCCCAAAACAGATGATCCAATTCTCACTCTGAAGGTTGTTCAATAGATTCAGTCAATAGAGTCTGAAGTCTTCCCGCAGAAGAATCACCGGCGCCTCCATTATGAGCTCAAAGGCATATTGGGCAATTTGTCCAACGCATGAGGAATAATTTATGCAGGCAGAAATGGAAAAAAGTTAAACAAGGAAACTAGCTACAACTCCCCAAAACCTCCTGACCTTTGCGTTTGAGGAAGTTGAAGGAGCGGAAGAAGCCTCCCGCCGCAGTGCCGTTGGGGGTCTTGGGCTCCTCGTCCAGTAGCTGTGAGAACTCGGCTCCGGGGAGGTCGAGGAGGCGCGTGATGTTGCTCAGCACCAGCTCGGTGAAGGCCTCGGGTCGCTCGTGACGCAGCTTCTCCACGAAGAAGTCTGGGTTGAAGATGATGGGCGGCCGTCCGTCTCCACCGCCGTCCGTGTCTGACTCATGACTGTTCACAACGTTGCACACCGTGCCCCTGTGAACACACAAGCATGACTTAATGACATTATGCCCATTTTTATAGTTCACCTAACTATTCAAAAAACATTAAAAATGGCATTTAAACAAACAACAACTAGGCCTGTCACAATTATGAATTTTGTTCTGACGATTAATTGTAATATAAATTAGGGATGCACCGATATTAACATTTTGGCTGATAACTCTTTATATTTGAAAGTCGATAACCGATATATTGGCTGATAAATCTAAATCTTTTATCTAAATTTTTGAGAGCCTGATTACAAAAACTAAAGTCTCACCATTAAAATCCATGTCTCAAACACAATTATAATTTTATGAAGCCGATATGACAGACTTGCGCAGCACATGTTACACTTTCCTTTTTGAAGTGATTTCAATCATATTTCAAGCAATTCAAAACCATCCGAAGGAAATATTATTTATCGGCTTTAATATATCGGACAAATGTTCTTATTGTGCCGATAACAATAACATTAAAAATGAACATACAGTACCAGTCAAAAGTTTGGAAACATTACTATTTTTAATGTTTTTGAAAGAAGTCTCTTATGCTCATCAAGCCTGCAGTTTAAAAAACAAAAAAACAAAACAAAAAACAGTAATATTATGAAATATTATTACAATTTAAAATAATGGTTCTCTTTTTTAATATACTTTCAAATGTAATTTATTTTTGTGATGCAAAGCTGAATTTTCATCATCAAGTACTCAGTCTTTGGTGTCTTATGATCCTTCAGAAATCATTCTAATATGCTGATTTATGATCAGTGTTGGAAACAGTTGTGCTGCTTAATATTTTTTTATAACCTGAGATACTTTTTTCAGGATTATTTGATGAATAAAAAGTTAAAAAGAAGTGTATTTATTTAGAATAGAAATCTTTTGTAACAATATACACTACCGTTCAAAAGTT
Organism: Squalius cephalus; assembly: GCA_022829025.1. Lineage (NCBI taxonomy): Eukaryota > Metazoa > Chordata > Actinopteri > Cypriniformes > Leuciscidae > Squalius > Squalius cephalus. The sequence goes on along the minus strand of CM040807.1, from coordinate 4,156,584 downwards.
TGGGAACAATAACTTTTTTTTTTTAAAGAAATTAGTACTTTAATTCAACAAGGATGTGTTAAATTGATAAAAGGTGATGGTAACGATTTATATTGTTAGAAATGTTTTTATTTTGAATAAATGCTGTTTTTATGAATAAATGCTGTTAACGTTTTACTCATCAATGAATCCTGAAAAAAGTATTCCAAAAAAATATATTAAACAGCACAACTGTTTCCATCATTGATAATAACTGAGTATCAAATCAGTATATTAGAATGATTTCTGAAGGATCATAAGACACCAAAGACTGAGTACTTGCTGATGACAATTCAGCTTTGCATCACAAAAATAAATTACATTTGAAAGTATATTAAAAAAGAGAACCATTATTTTAAATTGTAATAATATTTCATAATATTACTGGGTTTTTTTGGGGGTTTTTTTTATTTACTGCAGGCTTGATGAGCATAAGAGACTTCTTTCAAAAACATTAAAAATTGTAATGTTTCCAAACTTTTGACTGGTACTGTATATTGGCAGATACCAATGTGTTGGCCGATATATCGTGCATTCCTAATACAAATAATTGTGATTAACAATTTTATTCTGTCACTTACAGTGTGAGCCTAATACGTGTTTGTTTACCTGGAATTGTATATAATATGATAGTAAATATTATAATAAAACAGGCCCATATAATTTACATTAAAGTTGTGGAAAATAATTATATGTATATTTACTTTTTATTAATATTTGAAAACATTTGTCACGTAGTGCTTCAAAAAAACGCAGGAAAAAACAGAAAACTTTAGTCGAGATTAATACTATCTGATCATTTAAATACAACAAGGCGATGTAAAACATTGTGCAAAGCAGCTATCCAATTTTATGATTTAATAATTAATGATATTTGTGCAAAACTTTTAAAATAGAAACATATATTTAAAAACGATTCATTCAAAGTAATTTCTTTACACTCATATATATTTAAGATGTAAGGAAAATATCATTTTTACATCACAATGAATTTGAACTTCAAAATGGTATAAATTGCCATGTTCGTTTCAAACTAGATTTTTTCCTTTTCTTTTGAAGGCCATTAACTGTAAATGAACATATATAGCCTAAATTGTCCTTTTATTCAGCAAAGCTAGTGATGGAAGGAAGCCTTGAATGAAGAATCAAAAGCTTGAACTTTCAAATGACTTCAGAGCAAGTAGGCTAACGATATGATGATGATTCTGAGGGTTTTAATACACAAAAGACTCCATAATGACTGGATTTTAGCATAGGATGTCATTTTGTTGTCATTTTAACATAAAATGATCGGTTGTTCTTCTATAATTGGTCTTTTTCTGTAGTTGGCATTTGACTTCACCAAGCATCACCATGGTAAAACGCTTAGAAACATGTTAGAGTCTGTCTGAATCCTACTGTCAGTGTCACTTGAGTTCATTCTAGTTTCGATGGCAGTGAAAGGTACAGTGATTGTTCATCAGATGGTAATACCATGGTACTATCACACCCAGAAACATTCGCATTCGTTTTGCAAAGGAATTTGCATGATTGTATACGGCTCTTCAAAGAATACCATAGCATTTTGTGTTTATGCCCATTCAAAGTTACGACTATATCGATATATGTATCTCTATAACTCTATATGTAACTACAGTAACTCAGGTTATGTGGCAGGAACTGTTGTTACAATGTTATGTTTAGTGTTATTTGCGTTTCGTACTATAACAGGCACAACTCATTTCGTATAAGACACTACGTTTCTACCTCAGTGCTCCTACCTAGCAATCATTCAAAAGTCTACATATTTTATTGTATTTTCAGACTTTGTATATTAAGCGAACATTTTTGGTAAATAAATACTGGTTACCTTCTGTCTCGTTTATTTACATCGGTGTCTTTCTCCGCGGCCATCTTTCATCTTCAGTTTGAATCCGCCGCTGCTGAGGCGTTAACCGACGCTTAATCATGATTGGGCAGTGAGGGGAGAGTGGGAGGAGCTCTGGAGCCAGGCGGGTTTTCTGAGCGCTGATTGGTCCGTTCAAATGTCCGCGGTGTGCACAACAGTTCTGGGATCAGCCATCTAAAGACAGTCTTCTGTAGCAGCCAGGAGGTTGTTATTTAATATATATATAAAAGTGACCCTTTACAATTTTATAATAGTATTTTTATATTTATAGATTACTATTTCTTATTTTTTTGTATTATTGCTAAAATGTTGTCACATTCAGGTGTATCATTCAAGTATTTTGTGAGCATTTATAGAAATGCAATCAACACTGCTGTGCATAGCAATCATACATTTATTTTAAATAATAAATAAATAAAACAAACTTGAAAAGGTGGACCATCACACATTCTGACAGCTTAAACATCTGATTTTGGCAAAAACATGAAAAAAAATCGCATTAAATATGCATCATCTACTGAAAATATTACATAGTCTATAAATGATTGCATGGTCAATACATTTTTTTTTTTTTTTTAAACATATAAACGTAAAATGCGATTTCTGTGTTCAAATGTCTTATCATCAGAAATAAACTCCATTAATGGAATAAATAAATAAAATCATTCATAAATAAATGAATTTATAAGAATGTAAACCATTTTACCAATGCTCCATTGCGAATCAACCAACAACAGTCCCACTTTTGCATAGTTCATATGTCAAATTCCATTGATAATTGAAAATTGCAGTGCATATATTTACAATAATCTTAAGAAATGTATTACAACACAAATGAGTAAATAACATCTGACATTAATCATTTTTGTAGGTTGCGCTTATAGGATTTTCACACATTCTTGAGAGATAATGGTGACATTATATATAGTGTTAGTGCACTTAAAGCTGCTCTAAGCGATGTTGGGTGACGTCACTTCTTGCTGACGTTCGAAATATGTAACGGAGGCTAGCTCGACCCACCCTCCTCCTCATCCCGTCCCCTCCCCCTCCCTTCCGTGCTTCCTGAAACAGTCATGAACCATTTAGAAAATGTATGGATTTACGCACCTGTCCAGCAAAAACAGATCCACCTGAATGTCTGATTGGAAGCGAGTTCTCGCCAACCTTTGTATGCTTTTCCGATGTAAATTCGGGACTTCACGCGTTCCTTCTCCTTTCCCTCATCTTTGTTATTTGTTCATCGGAGCGTCGTCTCTTTGGTCGTGTGTCGGCCATATCAACATTCTCAAGAATATAAAATTTTAACGTTAGTCGTTGTCTAGGACATCTCTCCTCTAGCTAACTTCCCTCTTCATGCTTCTCTCTCCTCCACTCCCCACACCCCCCTTCATGTGCAGGCGCACTAACCCCCCCACCCCCAAATCATTCTTGTCGGTTATTGGCTGGAACACTGTTTGTTATGTTTCGTGGTCCAGGCTGGGCCAGTTTGTTTTTCTTGCCGTTTGTGGAGCCTGGGCTGTCTACAGAGACCGCGTTTTATTACAGTGTGTTCAGGGGAAAGGTAGCTAGCGGATAGTGAGGAGATGTTTGCTGGATGTGACAAAAAATGTTTCGGCCTAAAAAACGTGTGACATCGCTTAGAGCACCTTTAAACAAATTACAAGTGACAGACAAATTACAAACTGAAAGATTCACATTTTAAGTGCATTTTATGTTGAACTGGCTTAAAATATCTAATCACATTTTATTTAAAAATATACGTAAAAAACGCAAAGACAGTGGCATATAACAGTTGATCTTTAAAGACATAATTTCATCCTCAGGGTGTGAAATAACGTGGCATGCTCATATTGCACCAGTTCAGGGGTTCACTGTCAGTCTTTTATACAAGATGGAGGAAGTCATCAAGCAGACCATAATGCCACAACAGACCAAAACCTGTTGTTGTTCAGGAATATTTCCCAGATATCATCATGCAGAGCTAAACTACATGATCCAACATATGCATGGACTCCATGATGGCCTCGTCCTGAGCAAAAATGAAAACAATTGGTAAAAAGATCAAATACAAAACAAAGAACATACTAAATATCATTACAGGTCATGTAGGTATCAGCTTAATTCATTTAAAATGCATTTTGGAATGTTAATTTTGACTTTATAATGAGTAGTCACATTAACAATCAACAAAAATTCACAACATTTTTATTTAATACCAAAATCATAAAAAATATAGAAATCATAATTCGTTTTTGGTGTCGCCCTTATACCGTTTGACACGATTCCAGGAATTCCTCTATTGTGACGATGCCATCGTTGTTGCGATCCATTTTCTGAGTGCAAACAGGAAAAAACAATCAATAATTAGAGACCTATATTGTGCCAGATTATTATTAGACATAATAATAATTCAATAATAAATGAAATAACAATAATTAGTTTTATTTATGGACTCCCAGCTAACAAAAATACATTCTAAGAACGTTTTGCTAACGTTCCTATTAAGTTATGAAAAAGTTATTTCTGGATGTTCTCTTTTTAAATGTTTTTTTTTTTAACGTATTTTCTCGGTTATGCAAACGTTTTTATTTATTGTTTTGCGAACATTATGGGACATTACTTTAGAATCAAGTAGTAACACTGAAAATACCTTGAAGAAACTTTCAACATGTTCTGTAGGAGCACTGTCCTTCATATACGGATGCGTATGCTTCCCCATCAGGTCATAAATGGACTTCATAATATCATTCATCTCCTAAAACAGACAGAATAAATGAATGAAAACAGTAATGGGTTCACAATGGATGGCTAAATGCCCGAAATAAAGGTTAAAATAAATAAAAATAAAACATAAAATACCTCTTTAGTGATGTAGCCATCTTTATTGAGATCATACAAACTAAAGGCCCAGCACAGTCTCTCGGTGACGGTCCCACGCAGAATGTTGGACAGGCCAACCACAAAGTCCTGCAGCCAATGAGAAATACGTAACATATTTATGATAATAACAGCAAATCATCTATTGATTTGGTTACATAATCAGATTTTTGAGAAGATAACATTTTAAAATAAAGCATAAAATCCATGTAATTGACTTGAGGTTACTTTTTACATAACAATTGTATATTACTATATGGTTTCTAATTAATTCAAATAAATATAAGTATATGAATAAACCGCAAACTGACCTCAAAACTAACCGCTCCGTTCCTGCGCCGATCAAAAGCCTCAAACAGGAAATGTGCATATGCACTAGAATCTGCAAAAGATTGAGCGTAAAACATTAGACTTAATTTGAGAACCAAAAGAGGGATTTATGAAGGCCAGGTCTAAATTCGATTAATTAAAGTGTTGGAACAAATTAATTCAATTGAATTACCTTCATGCTTTATTCACTTACCTCCTTGAGGAAAAAAGTGAGAGAAGATTAACTTAAAAGTCTCTTCATTTACTGCTCCAGTGGGACATTCCTAAGGCACAATAAAATACTCATAAACAAAAATATACTGAAAGAATATTTACATATTTACAATATATTTAATAGTCTTAAAGGTACAGTAACTTTCTTTTTGCCTGTTTAATAGAGTGCATTAGCGCCTGCCCACTTTTTCAGTGGCGTTGATTCCCAAAGTATTTCTTCCATTCATTTCTCCCATAGGGATTTCACAAATTACAATGCATGAACCAACCAGCTACAAGGTGAATCACAACATTGCAAACTTTGATTGAAAAAGACAAAGGTACACGACTATGTGCTTAACGGCTTTAGAAAATGGAACTACAATTTTTTTTTAAAGAACTACAATCCCATGAAGCATTGCGAACAGCATAATCGAATTAAAAACGATGGAGACTCATTTATAAATATTGATTATATAGAGAAAAACAATATTTTAAGTTTTAGTGCTTCATGGGAGTTGTATGGTAACTACTGAGGCTGACTCCCATTCATCCGGCCACCAGAGGGAGCCCTCTCCCAAGTATTGATCATGGACTGTTTCATTGGTGGTTAATCCCTGTTTGCCACATGTATAAATAGCAATTTTCATGCCACTGCACTTTGCAAAGTATTGCCAGTCTCCACTGCCTTACCAAGTGTTTTCCACTTGTCTATTGTTTTGACCTTCATGCCAGTTTCCTTGGAAATCGTTTACTGGATTGCCCTTCTGCTTTGTTTGCCTGGTTGGATTGTTTTCAAGTTACTGAATTTCTGTAATTTCGACTACATCTCGCTTTTCAATTTGGATTTGTCTGCTGTGTGATTTCAATAAACTTCCTGCAAATGGATTCTAACTTTTGCTCTTTTGGACCATTTTGCTGGCTCTCTGATTGGTGGAATCATGGGTAATGTAGTTTCACACCATGAATTCCACTGTTAAACATGATTTTTAAAAATAAGGGCTGATGGCTTCAACAGAAAAACTGTAAAAGCTGTATATAAATGTATAAACTTAGGGTGTGTTGAGACAATGCTGTGTGCCGGGCTAAATGCGCTTGTTGTATGTGTGTACATATGTGTGAACTATGATGAGAAGAACCAGGTATGCTTGAGCATTCTGTCCTTTTTAGGGTCGCATCTTGTGACACCAAGTCTGGTTTTTGGTTCGTTTAGATGTCTTTACTCCATGTAGAGTTCATCTCTCAGTCGAACCACACCAGAGTTTGTCTAGAAACAGACCAAAACCAACCTTCTCAATAGCCTGGAAATCCAGACCCAAATTTGAAAGATTAATGGTCTGGCATCGACTAATGAAAATCGTCCAGCTCGAGGGGCGGCACCAAGCATGCACTTGAAAATCTCACTGCACGCAATTGGATAACACTACGACCAATTACAACAAGCCCCATACGCTTAGCTACCAGCGGAGCTAACTGGTAGATTAGACTCTTGCCGTATCCGGTCGGCAAAACAGCAAAAACGTCCTTCTTGCAAAGGAACGATTCGAGCGGCGTCTTCTGTTCCTGTTTAAGATAAAAAGCCAAGTCTAACTCGTTCATTGTAGCGGCCAAAGCCGTTTCAAACAACTGGTGTTCATCCATAGCCATCTTGCAATGTTTACTAATGACTTCGACGTCACAGCGCTGTCGTCTTCTGTTTAGCTCGCCTCTGGCCCGCCTATATCAGATAACCTGATGTGATAGGTGCAGCTCGGATACAAGAGCATATTTAATGAGCATCATTACTCGACACCAGAGTAACTCGTTGAGCAAATTCAATTTGTGCTCTCGCGAGAACTCTGGATTTTCAGGGTCCCTTTTCAAGGGGCTCAATCCTCTTGTTTGATGCGCAACCAGGGTTTGGAAGGCAGCGTTCACACTTATTCAAATTAACTGCACTTACAGAGCAATCGCACAAGGGTTCGCTTTAATAAAACCAAACATGCCAAGTGTAAACACACCCTTAATGTTAGGTCTATTAACAGGCCAAACTGGAGAGGACCTTACAAAGGCATTACGTTTCTTACATTTTTGAAACTTCTGTAGAGGACTTTTAGCTCTGCTCTGGTGAACTTGGTCAGTTCCATCAGTTTATCCACACTATCCGGCCTGTAGCACACGGTAGCAATCTCAAAATCCTCCTCAATGCTGTCTATATAACAGATGAAAACATTAAAGAAACATACAGAAACTGCAGAAACAGTACTGAATTTATGTTAGAGAAATATGTCTAATCAGTCAAGGAGAAAGAATGCACAGAAAGGAAAGCATCAGACAGTGGGTCACTTGCTTTGCCTGACAGCTGGGTTTGAGTCCACATGACAGCAGGGCAGGAGCTTGAGGAAGCGCTGTTTCATGTTCTTTTTCCTCTGGCCTGAGGGAGGGTTACCTGCAAACACAGGCAACTGCTTAGCTACGCAGAAGTGCTTTGTAAATCAATTGCATTACAAGGACACAAAGCTATTCGCAAAATGGCAGTCAGTCACAGTCAGTTGGCACAGTTTGCTGCTCTGGCTTTGATTAAAAAAATGAATCGGATCACTGAATCTGAAGAATTGAATTTAACACACACTGTTTCTTTGACCCTTTTGAGTGTGCTGGACATGGCATTTTGATATCAGTGTGTAAATTCCATAGAACTGGGACAAATTGAGACTTCGGTGAAATTTCACGGGACAAAGTACAGTAGGTCCATAGTGTAGCGATGCATGAAGCCCCGCTGATTCAGAAGCCAAACCAAGCAGTTTTATATACACTCACCTAAAGGATTATTAGGAACACCTGTTCAATTTCTCATTAATGCAATTATCTAATCAACCAATCACATGGCATTTGCTTCAATGCATTTAGGGGTGTGGTCCTGGTCAAGACAATCTCCTGAACTCCAAACTGAATGTCAGAATGGGAAAGAAAGGTGATTTAAGCAATTTTGAGCGTGACATGGTTGTTGGTGCCAGACGGGCCGGTCTGAGTATTTCACAATCTGCTCAGTTACTGGGATTTTCACGCACAACCATTTCTAGGGTTTACAAAGAATGGTGTGAAAAGGGAAAAACATCCAGTATGCGGCAGTCCTGTGGGCGAAAATGCCTTGTTGATGCTAGAGGTCAGAGGAGAATGGGCCGACTGATTCAAGCTGATAGAAGAGCAACTTTGACTGAAATAACCACTCGTTACAACTGAGGTATGCAGCAAAGCATTTGTGAAGCCACAACACGCACAACCTTGAGGCGGATGGGCTACAACAGCAGAAGACCCCACCGGGTACCACTCTACAATTTGCACAAGCTCACCAAAATTGGACAGTTGAAGACTGGAAAAATGTTGCCTGGTCTGATGAGTCTCGATTTCTGTTGAGACATTCAGATGGTAGAGTCAGAATTTGGCGTAAACAGAATGAGAACATGGATCCATCATGCCTTGTTACCACTGTGCAGGCTGGTGGTGGTGGTGTAATGGTGTGGGGGATGTTTTCTTGGCACACTTTAGGCCCCTTAGTGCCAATTGGGCATCGTTTAAATGCCACGGCCTACCTGAGCATTGTTTCTGACCATGTCCATCCCTTTATGACCACCATGTACCCATCCTCTGATGGCTACTTCCAGCAGGATAGTGCACCATGTCACAAAGCTCAAATCATTTCAAATTGGTTTCTTGAACATGACAATGAGTTGACTGTACTAAAATGGCCCCCACAGTCACCAGATCTCAACCCAATAGAGCATCTTTGGGATGTGGTGGAACGGGAGCTTCGTGCCCTGGATGTGCATCCCACAAATCTCCATCAACTGCAAGATGCTATCCTATCAATATGGGCCAACATTTATAAAGAATGCTTTCAGCACCTTGTTGAATCAATGCCACGTAGAATTAAGGCAGTTCTGAAGGCGAAAGGGGGTCAAACACAGTATTAGTATGGTGTTCCTAATAATCCTTTAGGTGAGTGTATATTGATAAACATGGTGAATTTGAGTAACAGTTCAACAAATTTTAATCAAATGTGAAATCCGCACAGGAAAATTTCTCCCGCACGTGAATCGTATGAAAGCTTGTTTCCGCCACGGAATTAAAAAATGAAAAAGGTAATTGTGACTTTTTATCTCACATTTCTAACTTTTCTTCTCACAATTCAGAGAAAAAAAGTCACATTTGCAGGCTATAATCTCACAATTTCAAGAAAAAAATAGTCTGCCTTTTTTTCTCATAATTGTGAGATATAAACTTGCAAATTGAGAATAATGAAGTCAGAGTTGGAAGATATAAACTTGCAATTCTGAGAAAAAAGTCAGCTCACAATTCTGACTTTATAAATTGCAATTGAGAGTTTATATCTCACAATTCTAAGAAATACCTAACCTTCCATTCAATCACATGGATAAAAGCAATATCACACAAGCAAGAGTGTTGTTGTTCTGATATTCAGACCACAGAGTGGAATTACTATAATACAACCGTTCAATAAAAGTTAATATCAAATAACTTGATTTTGGACATAATATTGAGAATATTTTTTTGCAGCGTTTTTTTCTTCTTTCTTTTTCGTTTTGAAATATGGATTTTCCAGCTTTCCAGTAACTCTGCTTGGAGCAGGGGACCGTCCATTGGAGGACAATACCCAGGACTTTATCAATCTGGCGTACTTGAATCGCTATCCGAACCACTGTCCAAGGCACGCCATCCAGTGGACGGTCCAAGGGAAGATTTTGTGGAGTTTGTGGAGTGGGTGTGGATATGTAGTGGATCCAGTGCATACGGAGAGCTTGAGCCTCCCGCGATGCATGAGCCAGTCATCACCCTGGAACCCGAGCCTCGAACAACGTTTGACCAGGTGCGTGAGTCGGCAACACCGTGTGACGTTTTGGGAGTACTGGTAGAATTCAAGGGAATGGAGGAAGACCCCCCCACACTCCCACCACTGAGGGTGAGCTGCAGCTGGCCTCTGCAAACTGTTTATGTGGTGACTTAGAAGAGGATGTTTACCTTAATCTCCTGTACCCGCTGGTCCTATTCACCTCAAAATCTCCTGTGTTTCCACCGAGTTCAGAATCTCCTGTTCTCGCCCAGCCTCCTTTTCAAAAAGCCAGTTCCTCAGACCTGCCTCCGCTCCTCCTCTGACACCTCTCCACGTTGTGGACCCTCGGCTCCACCAGAGACCATCATCCTCGCGGCTCCAACAGGCTCCCTCGTCCCTCCAGCTTCGCCTTGGCTCCTCCCTCCCTCGGCTCCACCAGAGACCATCATCCTCGCGGCTCCACCAGGTTCCCTCGTTCCTCCAGCTTCGCCTTGGTTCCTCCCTCCCTCGGCTCCACCAGAGATCATCATCCTCGCGGCTCCATCAGGCTCCCTCGTCCCTCCAGCTTCACCTTGGTAAGAAATCACCCCGCCTGCTCCACGGACTTAAGAGCCGTCCACTGTCCCGTCTCTCCACCCATTCGGCTCCATGTTCCCGCTGGCTTCGCCTCGGCCCTTGGTCCCACCGGCTCCACCTTTGAATCTCATCGCTGTGGCACCGCCTCCGGATCACTACCATCGGCTACATCTCCATCAGTAGTCCCCTTGGTGTTATCAGCCAAACGTCCACCATGGCTTCTTCCTCTGGGTTGTGTTCTGGGTCCGCCTGGCTCCATCCCACTGTCATTGCCACCCTGGTTTCTCCCTCCATCAACTCATTTGTTGTCCTGCCGTTTGCCAGCCCCTCCTCCCCACCCTCCCTCCTCTGTACTTCTTGTTACGGTGCGAGGACGCGTCTTTCCGGAGGTGGCGTACTGTCAAAATTGTGTTGTTCATTGTATTTTGATTTGGTTGTGTTTCTGTTTTCCTGCCATATGTATCCTGACCTATGCCTTGTTCGAAATCGGACCCTATACCCTCATTTACTATTCCCGACATTACTCCACTAATATAGTCCACTTGAAGGAGTGAATGAAAATGAGTGAGTGAATTCGGACACTGAGTGCGCCGGAAGGGCTGCCGCTTTTGCATAGTTTGTGCTTGCTGTTTAATAATTAATTGAAACGTAGCAAACTGCCAGCTCCAGTAGTAATGAAAAGATTCATCCTGAACTCTGTCATGGAAACTAACATGTATAAATGGTAATTAAACAATTTAACAATCAATTAAAAAGGAATTTATACCTGTATGATATTACGCTGGACTAGCACGGTTTGGTATGGCGGCACCTTCTTCTGGCGAGACACGGGAATTCATTCAGCACACGACTCTCACAGTGCAGTATGGGTATTCTCTAGCTGCTGAGCCTACATTGGTTTTACACTTGTTATTGCGGTTCATTGTGGGATTGAATGAGTTAACGTTTCGGACACCACTACAAATGGCTGTCCCCTCAAATAGTGCCCTATTTAAGGGTTATAGGGGGCGATTTCAGACACAGCCCTAGTTTCCCTGTGTTTGCCTGTTAGTCTAATTAAGTTCACCAGTTGATCATTAAGTTTCCTCGTTTACCTCTGTGTATTTAAGTCCTGAGTTTCCCTTGTTCATTTGTCTGTTCTACGTCTATATTAGTTGGTTGTTCTGTGTGCTAATAATCTCCTGAGTGTTTGGTTTTTTGATTTATTGTTTATTAAAATGTTACTGCTGCAACTAGTTCCTGCATCTACTCATCCTTGCTGCAACCATTTGTGACAGACAGTTGACAGCAAACATTTTTTCCCAGAATGTTCTGGGAATGTTAATGTTCCCAGAACAGACATCCCAATGTTCTCTGTTGGTTAGCCAGGAAAAGTTGTCTTTACATAAATAAAACATTCCCTGTAGGTTTGGACAATGTTCCCCTAACATTCCCAGTATGTTCCCAGGTCATTCTTATGTGGTTTCCAAAAAATAACCATATGGGAACGTTAGGGGAACGTTCTGTGTTTGTTAGGACTGCTGTAGCGTTCCTGAATGAATTTTAGCAAATCGGTTGAGTGAATGATTGAATCACTTACAGAGATAGTTGCTTATCATCCGTATCTCCAGCTTTGATGTAAAGAAAAAATTAAATTCTTAAGGGAAATTTAAATTTTGTGACTGACGTATAATTTCAAATTCTAATCATCAGAACCTTTTAAAAGAAATTAATTTCATGGTAATGAAATTACAGACATATGACATTGCTGTTACTTTACGTCATATTATGAATATAGGCCTAAGTTGTATGTAACTGGAATGTTCTTGGTTATCTTATAACTTTAAGAGACCGTACTCACGACATTGTTGTAATTTGGTGGTAATAAAATTCCGAGCATGCAACATCATAGTTGTGTTCCATTTGTCCTCAAAAGTGGGAAAGTCCTAGTTCCCAGTAGGAACTTTTAACTGGAAACCCCCCTCAAGTCAAAGTCTGGAAAACCAATTTGGCTGCTCAGTGCATTAACAGTAAGTGAAACAGAAGTAATATATTGTTTATTATTAGCACTTATTTGTGTTTGTTTAAATAAACTCAGTGGTGCACACAGTACTATCCAACTGCTATTTGTGACATGATTGAATGAATCATGACTCACTTATAAACACAGTAAATTTTTTTGGCACTTACTGATGTAACCTGCAAACTAGAGCACCAATAGCCTGTCTGGAGTGCGCAAACCCAGACAGTTATTAAAGTGGACCATTGGAACAAACCACATTCACTAAAACCAATGCTAATGAGTCATGAATAAAACATCAAACTTAAAGTAAAAAAAAGAAATAACTTATTTTCAGATCAGACCTGAAATCAGTTTCATTGAATGTATTCGTTACTGTTGGCACTGAGCTTTATAATATCTATCATCAACCGAGTTCATGTCACTTCATTTCGGTGAATTATTTCAAACACCTGGTTCTCCAGAGCACTGGGATGGAAAAACAAACAAAACCAGCGCTACGCTGAACACACAGCGCATGCGCACAAGCGTCACTCCCCACATTCAGTTTATGAACATCAACACACTGAACAAACTATGCTTCGCCAAATGATTGAGGACATTTATACATTGATAAATAGTGTGCCTATTCCTATTATTATTATGCATAACTATAATGTCTAAATGGCAGATTAATATGATATAAAATTTAATCTTAACACATGGCCACCCAGAGTATTTTTTCCTATTTTTTTGTCAATTTTAATAGGAAAGTTATCGATTAATCATGACTTTTGTGTAAGTGTGATTTCAGTTGCTCCAACATTTTCTCGTAAATATAGAGTAAATTCTAGTACGAAAGTTATTGATGAATCATGAAGTGTAGTGATTTCAGTTACTCCCATACTGTCTCCATATTGTAGAGAAATGTTAGATCACAGTGAATTCACACTAAACGAACAGAATGAGAGTTTGACACAATGATATCACAGAGGTCTCACGCGGTGAGCTCACAGTTTGAGCACAGAGCTGTGAGGTTACACTTTTAGCAAACTCTGACCTCACGTTGAAACCACATCGTGAGTATCCTGGGAGCTCATGGTAAGATCACTGTGAGATCAAATTGTTAACTGGGCCAGCTTTAGGGTTTTAGGATCCTATGTTTAGAATAGGAAGCTCCAGTGGAGGAATAGCAGCGGTGTCATGTGGTTGTAGCGGGAAGTTATCGTCAGCTGTCATCTCACAAACACAGTTCCATGTTGGACATTCATGTTGCATATTTATTTAACGAATTAATGAAAAATGAATCACTTGGCTTAGCCTACAACCGATTGCTATGGAGGAAGAGAATGTTCCTTATCAACTTGCGTACACTTCATTTATTGACACCTTTCTACGTGACAACAATCTGTTCGTCCATCTATACAGTTTTTATGACCTCAGTTATTGAGACACTGCAGTGAATATTATATTAACATTATAGATTGACTTTAGGCAACGGTACAGCTGTGACACTGACAAAGAGGAGTTCTGACTAAACTATAACTGACTATACTTTATCAATTATTTAAGCGATAATATAAAGCCTTGTTGTGACAAGATATGAGATATGACTAGCATGAAATGGGTCGAGTGATTTATTTAGACCTATTTAATAGCCTACTTTGCTGGGGGATTAGTATTAATATAGCCTATAGTTGGTAGACTGGTAAATTAGTTTAATAAGATAGTTGGTAAGTGTGTTAGTTTGGTTGTTAATTTAGTGATTGTACTGCAAATTAACAAATCTAAAACTGAATGTAGATATATTATCAAGTTTGTTACTGTTGCAAATTTCACAGAAAATTAGCTAATTGTAAAGTATGTTAGCTAGTACTAATTTGTTTAGTTAGTAAATTATCTAGCTGGTTAGCAGTTTAGTTAGCAAGGCAGACTTGCTAACTTAAGTTTAAATATATATTTAGTGATTTTACTGCAAATTTACAAATCTAAAACTGAATGTAGATATATTATCAAGTTTGTTACTGTTGCAGATTTCGCAGAAAATTAGCTAGTTGTAAAGTATGTTAGCTAGTAGGCTATACTAATTTGTTTAGTTAGTAAGTTATCTAGCTGGTTAGAAGTTTAGTTATAGCAAGGCAGACTTGCTAACTTAAGTTTAAATATATATTTCACATGCTGTGACTGGTCACCACCAGTGTAAGTAGTTTTATTGCACTGCAGTGTTGCAAAAACTGAGGTCATAAAAACGACATACATTAATTATCATATAAAATAATTCATGCTTTTTAACATAGCTTGAGATGGAGTTTAGCATGTCACAGACCAGATCGGCTATTGCAGTGTCTCTTAGGAAGTCTCTTTCAAATATGAAACACGAAACGTGATTACACTGTTAAGTTAAATAAGTCATTTACAGTTAGAATCGAAAGTGACTAACGTTAAGTGAAATTATGCTAATCTAAATCATATAAGCGCAGCATGTATTATGCAAAAAAAGCCTTTAAACATTAAAACGGTGAAGCGTAATATCATTAAACTGCAATATCTCTCATTAAAATGCGTCACTCGCACAACAACTGTAACATTAACAGTTTTTTTTTTTTTTTTTTTTTGAGGAATTTGACGAATTCGATAGTAATCAGGCAAGTATTTTTGAAAAGTGAAAACCTAAACAAAACAACTAAAATGTCAGTCAGTGTTTGTCGGGCATAATGTCTGCAAACTTTATCCGAGAACTGACAAAAATAGAAATAGTTCGTCGTCGTGTTAGTGTCTCGTGTCATTGCTGTGTGATATGTTTAGTGCACTCACCAGTCAGCAGGTCGCTGGACCCTTCGCATTCTCCAGTAGTGTTCAAACTCTCATCTCTAGATTTCACCTTCATGTCGTCTTCGCTAAGATAAAACTCAAGATAAAATACCTCCAATCCCGTCAGAGAGAGAACCACTATTGCATTACCTGCCAATAAAGCCAGGTAATGTATATGCAGAGCTTTAGAGTGTGAATAATGCTGTTATATTTCCATTAGAAGTTCCCATCGGTCGTCAGCTGCGCGCAGGGTTGACTTTGCTCCAGTATCCGGTTCGTTCATGCGGAACATGTGTAGACTGTTATGACTGTACTATCAAAGACAGTTCTTCTGTGTTATTATAAAAGAGTCTCTGCACCGCCTCACTGCCATCTGCTCTGCCCTACTGCAATATGAATGAAGTTGCTCAGTGAATCAGGACTGTGTGTCTCCAAGCCTGAGTCACACGGCATGTTTGGGCATCATCACTGGCACGTTCCAAATCAAATCAGAACCATTTTAGCGCGTTCCAAAACATTCCAGCATCAGCAGTGGCACATTCCAAAGCAAACGTATTTTGGGCTCTTTGTGAATAATAATTTTGTCTCTTTCTGGATCAATACATTTTTTGTTTCAATTCAAAAGAGTTTTATTTGTTCTGACACAAAAACATTTCTGTGCAATTCAAATCCAAACTTCTTTTGGCATTCCACAAATAATGCTTTCTAGTTCTCCAAAATAATATTTGTGAATTCAGAATCAAATATGTTGCATTCTGGAATTAAATTTTCCAAAGACTAAAGATGTTTTGTGTGTGTGTGTGGCATTTTCCAAATAATTTGGCACACATTCCAAATCAAAAGCATTTTTCTACATTCTGAATAAAATATGTTTTTACACATTCCGAATCAAAGGCATGTTTTGTTTGTTTTCCACATAATAATTTTGTGCACATTCTGAATCAAACAATTTTTGGGGGGCATTCCAAATCAAAAGCATTTTTTACACATTTAAAATCATAAGCCTATTTGGCTTTTTCCAAATAATACTTACGCATTCCAAATCTTTTTTCTCCAAATCAAAGAATTGGTGTGCATTCAGAATCAAATATGTTGCATTCTGGAGTAACATTTTCCAAATCTAAAGCATTTTTTGGCATTTTGCAAATAATAATTTAGTATACACATTCCAAATCAAAAGCATTAAGCATGAATCTTCTAAATACCGTTTCTTCTCAAACGAGTCTTCCTAAATAATATGAATAAATCATTTTTTGTGGTTCAAAATTTTGCACATATTTAATATTTCATAGACCAGAGCCTGTAGTGCAAGGATGATTTTTTTGTCTTGAACTATTTTTAAACCGTACTTCTCCAAAAAAAGATTTCTCTTATCTTCTCCCGAAAGCTAAATTAATGACATAATTCTGTTAGGATATATAACTGTTAGGATGATTATGAATCTGTAAGCACATCTTCTGATATAATATTAGGTTTATATTTATCCATTTAAAGTCTGAAAACATGAGACCAAAGAAAAGGACGTGGGCTGACAGCACAGATTCTTGATCATGAGCATTTCAGATGCTCTAATAATAAAATACTGAGTCAGTGCTCCTCTGATTATGCACTTTGTAGGCCCTACATGTTGTAATAAAAAGCTTTTTAAGAACTGCAACAATGTGATCTAAGTTAGATGATGGGATAGAGTTATTTTAGATATAATGCTTTAAATAATTCATGGACTTAACGTTAAAACGTGTCGATGGCATTATGGAAATCAGCAAATATCCCTCAACAATATATCATTTATGTGTTGGCCATTTGTTTTTTCAACTGTAAAAAATTTACTGTAACTTACTGGTTGCAATTTTGGTTTCCAGCAAACCTGTAAATTAACAAGAGTGCCGTAAATCAACTGCAATTATACTGTAAAAACAGCAAAACTTTTTTTTTACAAATTTTACAGTTCTTTACTGTAATCACTCGTTTGAGGATACTCATCCTGGACTGAAGCACAGGTTTAATTCTTCAGCACAATGGTGAAACCCTTTAAATCCAAACAGATCATTAAACACATATCTCCATATATCATAAAATAACACTTCAGTTCAACATTTACTCTCATGATCAATCATTAAGTTCACAGAAATATTTTTTTTCGTTTAGTGAATTTGACTGTTAGACTTTACAGTAAATCACTGACTTCCAGCCACAGCCTTGTGTGATCTGAAGATAAAAGTCATTAAAGTTCTCTAGATCTCAGCAGAGGAGGATTAAACAACTCAACATCAACATGCAGCTTCACTTAATACTAACCAGTTTGACTTTATGTCTGTCATACGTTTACTGGAGTTCTTATTGAGAATTTACAGGGGTTGTTTCGTTTGCAGTCACCATTATGATGATCAGTGTTTGCTTTAGTTTAGCTGTTGACCCTTTAGTTTTTCTCTGTTTGCTTTAATTGTGTGGAGAAATTTGCTATGACAGATATGATCTGGTGATGCTGGCCATGTATTGATGATGTCTTCATTATTTAATACAGTATGTCATAAATAAGTAGTGACCTGATCTCATCTCTGTAGAGTCTCTGATTATCTGGGTAATTTACAGGGGTGCTGTGTTTTTACGGTATAATTGTAGTTGATGATTTACAGTACTCTTGTTAATTTACAGACTTGCCCAAAATTGCCAGTAAGTTACTGTACATTTTCACAGTTTAGATCTCATATGATTCATGTGCCTTCAAGAGACCAGTTGCAAAAGAAATTGCTGAATAGGAAGTTAAAAAGTTTAAGAAGGAATAGGTTAAACAAAAGGCAAGAATGAAGATAGAGACAGAAAATAAAGAGATTGAAGAGTGGAAATATGGTTGGGCAAGATAAGCCCAAAGAAAGAAAATCAACATTGATTTTATGCAATTCAGCCTTAGCGAAGCCAATGGATACGGTCTCTAAGCAGCTTTTCAGGAAATCCGTCCAAACAGGGACTCTTGAGAGAAACTCATCCATCTCCTCAGACATGAGGTATAATGAGAGATCAGTCTGTGATCAATGTTCATTGGTTCGTCAAAATTTAGTCTCTCGTTTTTTGTTTTGTTTTTTTGTGTTCCATTGATAACATGTTGCACTAAAGTTGTGGTCGCATTTACTGTTGTTTGGAAAATGTTTGAAGTTCTCGCAAGCGATCCAGTCATTTCAATAGAGTGCATTAAGGTGCGGTCACAATGTTGAAAATTCATTGTTTAAATTTTAGCGAGTGAAATCTGGTAATTTCATTAGAGTGCATGCAGTCAAATTTACCATTGCTTAGCAAACTTTTGCAGGCGAAATCCAGTCAAGAATTCAAGTTTCACATAAAGGAAAAATGTTTTCCACAATGATTTCTCTCATGACCACAAATTTGCTTGCGATGACCAACAAAAAGCTGCTTGTTCTGAAAGTGTCTTGCTTCATTCACCTCTTTGCTATAGTGAACAGAAAATGGACCCTTATTTTTTCAACACAACTTTAGTGCCGGCCCACTTTTTCAGTGGTTCCCAAAGTATTTTTTCATTCATTTTTCCCCATAGAAAAAAAAAAAAAAAAAACTTTGTTAAAGCGCTATAAGCCATTACATAAATTAGCTAACTCTATACAAATGTTATTGTTTTTAAAAGAATAGTTCACCCCAAAATGTCATCTTTTTATTTTATTTGACTTTTTAAACTTCCATACTTTTGACCAATATTCTGTTGCTTGGTTTTAAAGGGACTTCGGAGAATACGAGTGAAATCTGCATGAGTAACTTTTCCGCCCTTGTGCGAAACTCTCGATCGCACGTACTCCTATAGAAATGGCTGGATTTCACCCGCAAAACAATGGAGAATGTGAGCACACCTTCTGAGGACAAGATATGAACAAGCCACGTGCTGACGTGCAGTACCTTTATATAAAAATGTTTGTAAAAGTGATATAGCCTAAAAATTTAATTATATAAAATTGCTTGATTCTTTAAAGGGGTGGTATAATGCTCTTTTCACAAGATGTAAAATAAGTCTCTGATGTCCCCAGAGTGTGTATGTGAAGTTTTAGCTCAAAATACCCCACATATATTTTTATATAGCTTTAAAATTGTCACTTTTTAAGGGTGAGCAAAAATGCTTTTTTTGTGTCTGTCCCTTTAAATGCAAATGAGCTGCTGCTCCCGGCACAGGGGGCGGAGCTACAACAGCTTGTGTCCTGAAAATTTCAAAAACTTTTTTGTTTATGTTTGAATGTATGTAGCTGATGTGGAGTTAACTATCTTTCTAATCATTGATTAGGATATTCTGTCAAGATAATCTATAAATCGTGTTCAGGGGCGGGGTTTATGTAAATTTTAGGGTTGGTGATGTCACTAACCCTGGAGGAATGTCATGGAGTCCCAACCAGCCGTTTGTTGTAGTCCTCAAAAAGCAATTTCTTTAAAATCAAATATCTCCCTTTGCTTTGAACTTTGAGTGTTGTAACTTTGCAGATGTTGTTTATGCTCAAACAGCAACATTACACACTAACTAAAGTTAGAAAAGTGAAATCATAATCAACCACCCCTTTAACAAATTATTTTTAACTGAAGTGAACCTAATCTGAAGCCAAATTGCACCCAGCTAATGCATGATGTATTCAAATGTCACCATAACTTACATTTAAGCAGATAATGTTATCTTTTTATAGCATATGCCCTTTGAAGGAAAAAGTAAAAGCTCTTTTATCTCACTGCCACACACAAATGTCTCCAACTCAGCAGTTACGGGGAATAAATCCTAAATGGAAAGGAGTTTAACTTATTAACTGTTTCTTTTAGAGGTAAAATATAGACAATGAATAATTTTTTTTATTATTTATTAGAAGACTACAATGTGCTCACCGAAACTCAAACCAAGACACTGGCCATCATTGTGTATGTTGTACAAAATGAGATTTAATTAGGAAACAAACACCCATAAATAATACTAATGCAAAGGAAGTCAAATACTCATTTAGAAACCAAGCCCAGGAAGAATTTACAAAGAATTTCGTTGAAACGTGTCTGTTTTATGTAGTTATCCTCCATGGTTTGATTTAAAATCTGACTTAGAACTGGTTTGGATTCTAGAATGTTCTAAATCCAAAGCGACACCGACAGCGAGTTCTCTAAGAACTGGTCTCATACAAACTATCTTTCCAGAAATTATCTTTCCAGTGTGTGAAATTAATACATTTGTTTCTTTTTTTTTTTTTTGCTCAGTGTTGCAATATAACTCAATATACAGCTGTTTTTAAACTGCAACTTCATATGTTTTCATGATGGCGCACTGAAACTTCTTGCAATACTGGGGAATACTGAGAGAAGAAAATTAAGAGACTGTCAGTCTTTTAAAAAATTAATGCATTCATACTCAAGGGTGGATCTCATTAAAACGGTCACGGGTCACATTTTAAAAAGAATAAGAAAATTATATTTTGCTTAAAAAATGCCCATTTGATTTTTTTCAATATGACAAGTAAATGAGTCTCATTACCATAATAAAGATAAATATGATTTAAATTACAAAGTACAATTTTAAGTTTGCATTATGGGAGTATGTGTTTTTAAATTTAAAAAGGGCAGGATAATTATCATTACTTTATTATGGTACAATGAGAATAAGATTGCCACATTATAATAATATATAAAGGTTATAGGAAAGGTGCTTAAATGTCATGAAAATTAAATCTGTTTTAGGAACATTAAGATTTTCTTGCATTGTGAAATTATGACAATTAAGCAAATTTCACACCCAAATTCTCATTACCATAACAAAAAAAAAAAATATATTTAAATTGTAAATATGCATTTATAGTAGGGCTGTCAATCGATTCATTTTTTTAATCGCGATTAATCGCATATTGTCATGAGTTAACTCGCGATTAATCGCATTTAATCGCACATTTTTTTCATTGTTCTAAATGTACCTTAAATTAATACTTTTCAAGTTTGTAATACTCTAATCAACGTGGGCATGGATAAATATAGATGCTTTATGCAAATGTATGTTTATTATTGAAACCATAGTCAATATAGAGCATAAGGATGAGATGTTTCAAAGGTCACAGATGTTTTTCAAAGAACTTGTTCATGTCTATTAGACACGTAGAAAGAACAAAAAAATGGCAGGTTACCATTACTTCTCTTTCTTTGCACTGAGCAATTTACTAACACAAACATGTTTAGATTTTTGCATGACAGGGCAGCTCTTCTGAAAATGCTAAATGTACATTTATTATTTATTAGCCTATTACATTGTAGTTTGTCTCTCTCTGTGCCCATTTTGATGAAGCTAAATTCTCAATAAAACTGTTTTCATTGGTATATTTTACTGTTTCTGTTGTCAAACAACGGAATGAATTTGAAATGGTGACTGAAACGCGACCCATTAAGACATAACCAGCTCTCCCTTCCAAGATGTTAAGTTAATCTGCACAAAAATTCTGATAATCGAGCCGTCGTCTGGTGAAATCAAATTCACATAAGATAAAGACAATATCTGTGCTCTGATTTCGGCTATACTTGTAAAAATAGAGAAGCAACATAATATCTGTGCTTAACTGAGTTAAAGCGCTGTTCCTCCGCGCGAGACGCAGAGAGAGAGAGAGAGAGAGAGCGAGCGCGAGAGAGAGAGAGGTGCGCGCGCGCGCTGAGAGAGCAGTACCGGCGGTACCGGTAGATTCTCAGAAACGAAATAAGGTTTGGGCGCTTTGTTGAAGGGAAAAAATCGCTAAAGGGGTCTGCAATGTCGCTAAGTTAGCAACACTGTGTATCTCCATTTCTCCAACTAGGGGTTGGGCCACGGGTCAAACAGAAAATACGCGCTGCGTTAATCGCACGTTAAAAAAATTTGTGCCGTTAATATGATTTTGCGTTAACGCGTTATTAACGCGCTAACTTTGACAGCCCTAATTTATAGTAGTATGAGTTATACTGTATTTATGTTTTAAATTTGTTTTAATTAATTATATTATTTTTTTGTATTACTGTATTATGGTAATGAGAATAAGATTCTGCCGAATTACGGTAATGAGAATTCTTTTCTTTTTGCATTACGGTAATGTGAATTCTTTTCTTTTTGCATTACGGTAATGTGAATTCTTTTCTTTTTGCCGTATGGGAATGTGAATTCTTTTCTTTTTGCATTACGGTAATGGAAATTCTTTTCTTTTTGCATTACGTAATGAGAATTCTTTTCTTTTTGCATTACGGTAATGGGAATTGTTTTCTTTTTTCATTACAGTAATGGGTATTCTTTTCTTTTTACATTACGTAATGGGTATTCTTTTCTTTTTGCATTACGGTAATGGGAATTGTTTTCTTTTTGCATTACGTAATGATAATTCTTTTCTTTTTGCATTACGGTAATGGGAATCGTTTTCTTTTTTCATTACGGTAATGGGTATTCTTTTCTTTTTACATTACGTAATGGGTATTCTTTTCTTTTTGCATTACGGTAATGGGTATTGTTTTCTTTTTTCATTACAGTAATGGGTATTCTTTTCTTTTTGCATTACGGTAATGAGAATTCTTTTCTTTTTGCATTACGTAATGAGAATTCTTTTCTTTTTGCATTACGGTACTGAGAATTTTGAGAAAATTAGCTTAATTGTCATGAAAATATGTCAGAGTGCAAATCTTAATAAAAATTTTAATGTAATTTTATTAACGCAAATTATAATTTTCTTTCCTTTAAATATATTAATGATGACCCAGACATTTTTTCAGGTTCATGCAAGGTTATTTTGTGTGCATTCACTCGACTGGACACAAAAGCGGTATATAGAAAATGACTAAAAGAAGTGGCAAGTCTGTGTGAGCACAATGGTTTGATCGGTTTTATCCTAAGGCAATGAAGAATATGCAGTTTAATCAACTGAAAAAACACCAGACCACCAATATAAGGAGAAAAAAAAAGAAAAGAAAATACCACACTTTGTGCAAAGATGAGCTGATTGCTTTGTTGAGCCAATACAAGTCTGTTCTGAGTGCGACCAAACACACACAGCATCAATAATACAGTCTGGGGATCAAATCCAGTTCTGTCCACTGGAAAATCTGGTGTAACATTGAGAAGCCTCAGATGTAAAGGGTGATAGAAATGTCAGTATGAAGGTCCAAAACACAGGTCAAAAATGCTGTTGATTCAGGATATAGAGGAGAATTCCTTCAGCAGAAGATCCTGACTCATGGTGCTTAGAGACACGTTCTTCCTCACGTTCAGACTGATGGAGCGCACCTAGAAGAAGAGAAAAACAGCATCTGTGCATCAAAACAAATTGATATCCTGTCACCATGAAAAGAAAAGTGTTGAGGCAGGTGTGTGTGTGGTCATAAATTCACTTTACATTAAAATTTAACGCAGCAATGTGTTCCTAAGGGCAAAGTGGGCTCAGTTAAGTAGGAAAAGTGTTCCTAAAATGGACACCAAAATGTTCGGCTTTACAATTCCAGCACTGATAACTTGACACCATGTACACTGTTGAATGTGATATACGGTTTTTACATATGTTGAATGTGATATATTTACATATCATGAATTGACATTTATAATTCGATTAACATCACTATTTCATTACATAGTGGTAAAAATAAATAAATTACTGATTCATAATTTCAATAATATCAATACATTAAATCAGCGAAAAGAACCAGGTTTTTAGACAAGAGATCGAATGTTATGTTTTCAGATCATTTAAACTGTAATCTCCTGGAAAGTTTTCAGTCCAAGGATCCAGTAAGTGAATATTTTCGAACAGTCTGTCTAAAACAGCCCTAATGTAGAGAAAACGGCTGATTTCATCAGAGATGACAGAGAGAATAGTGTATTAGTCTTCAAAGCATGATCTCTCTCTCCTATTCTGTGATTATACAGTGTTGTATACTGTACCAGACAAGTTAACACAACCAAAGCAAGGAAGTAGCTTGCCAAGTGACTCAAAAGCTTACCAGCTCCTTGAAAAAGCCCGCTTCTCTAGGCTGCTCTGAATAACGCTCGAACTGATCCAGACCGTCCTGCAGCTTCAAGGTTAGTGTGTCGTAGTTTGACCGTACCACCTCCAGCACCTACAGGGCAGAGAACGACATAAATTACAGGTTCAACCCAACTTCATCTCTATGCACAGTATCGGTTACCACAATTTCGACTGTCCCCTCAGTATGTAAAAAAACGGTAACACTTTACAATAAGGTTCATTAGTTAACATTAGTTTACTACATTAGTTAGCATGAACTAATAATGAACTGCACTTATACAGCATTTAACATTAGTTAATGCACTGTGAACTAACAATGAACGACTGTATTTTTAACTAACATTAACAAATAATAACACAAACAGTAAGAAAATGATATTGTTAATGGTTAGTTCATGCTAGTCAATACATTAACTAATGAACCTTATTGTAAAGTGTTACCAAAAAAACAAAAACAGTGCATCGACACAAATCCACTTGGAAGACTATGGAATATTATCTATGTTCTAACAATGGTCAAAAGACATGTGGTTAATGTCTAATAGAACTACAGGAACACACTGGAATGATCACATGACTTCTGATACAGACACGAACCACCACAAATGGCACGCGCTTTCCATCACACTGTTCTCTAAATATCAGCTGACCAAGCAAGAACTCAAATTTGCAAACTTGACAAATCTTTGACAAAATTTGCATTCATCTTATAAAATGTAACACAAAACATTTGCTTACTTGTAGCTGGTCAAATACAGGACAAAACAACACAAAAAAACCTTGATCTAAAGCTCCTTGACTCTGCATTAAAGCTTGTGTGGTTGTATAATTCATTATGAATTAGAGCTTTAATGCAGACAAACAGCCCTAGATAAAGTTTTTTATTGTTGTTTTGTCCTGTATTTGACCAGCTACAAGTAAGCATATTTTAGAGTCTCAAAATGTTGAATTTTACATTTAAAATAGTTTTAATTGGTTTACATAAAGCAAATGTTACGAAAATTTGTATGCATTTTATTCCTGTATTTAAAAAATTATTCCTGTATTTATAAAATCATTGAATTAAATGTAATGGTATTTTACACCAATTCTAGCAAACGTTTTATAAAAAATGTAATTATATTATTTTTTTAAATAAAACGTCTGACATTTTATTCTGAAAAAATAGTTTTTTGGTAGATATTTAAAAAGAGTTTTATTGAATTTCCCAAATTTGTATTGAATTTCTCATTATATTCAGAGAGACCCTTTGCAAATGGCACCATGTCCAACAGCTGTCTTAGTCAAAATTAGAGACAAATCAAAGCAGTTTTCTGTGGTAATTGTGGCAAGATACTCTAGCTTTCTCAAACTACAGGCAGTTTGAAGTCACATTGTGAACAGTGATTTTAAAGTGGATTGGTCTGGAATTTGACTGGGACAGGCTGATAGAAAGACACACACCCATGCACTTCAACTAAACGGAGCGAGCCAGAGAGGGTAGATAGAGGTCGTGTGGAAGCATCTGGCACAGCGAGATAAAAGAGACGAGATTTTGGGATTGCGACTGACAGCTGGCATTACCATCTGTAAAACTGACCTCACTTCCAGCACATGGCATCATTACCCAACAGATCAAAGGGTAATTAAGCCACACCTGTGGCCACAAACACCTGTGACGAACAGCTCTTCTATAAGAGGGCTTTCATCCAGACACATATAGAGTTTTAGCCTATTCAGATTCCACACCAATTCTCTCATTTCACAGGATGACTAGATGCCGTGCCACAGCACACAGGCACATAAATAAAGTGTGGATGTATTTAGATACACGAAAAGCTAGTTATTTCATTTCCAACGCCGTCATTTCCAGCACAAATTTAATGAAAATCTAAAATGTGGTATTATTACAAGTCGACAATCTATTATAATTTTAATTTATTGTAATATATTTATTTCACTATTTTTCTCTTTTTAAAGAAGACTCTTATGCTCACCAAGGCTGCATTTATTTGATTAAAAATACAAAAAATAAAAACAGTAATAACTGTTGTCTATGTGAATGTTGTAAAATGTAATTTATCCCTGTGATCAAAGCTGAATTTTCAGCATCATTACTCCAGTCTTCAGTGTCACATGATCCTTCAGAAATCACTCTAATATGATGATTTGATGCTCAAGAAACATTTATGATTATTATCAGTGTTGAACAGTTGTGCTGCCTCTTTTTCTGTGTAAACCATGATATATTTTTCAGGATTATTTGCTGAATATAAAGTTCAAAAGAACAGCATTCATTTGAAATAGTAAACATTAGTCACTTTTGATTAATTTAATGCATCCTTGCTGAATAAAATAATATATATATATATATATATATTAAATCTTACTGACCGCAAACTTTCAAATAGTAGTGTATTTATAGATTTCAACATTATAATAACCATAAAATTATAATAATTACTAGGCTAAAAGTTCATTTTCTTTGCAGAAACCCATTAAAGTCTGTTGTTATGAGTTTATTTCTTTATTTGATCTTTATAAGACACCGAATTTGGTATATGAGCATCAATCTGATGTGAACGTATTCAGTTACCTGATCTTCTGAGAGCTGCGAGATGTGGTTCACAGCAGCGTACGACTCAATCTTAGGATTGAAATGGTTAATAATTGCTCTGAAAGTACAAGAACAAAGAAAAACAGGCAAAATGAGATATATTTCATATA
The DNA here is from genome assembly GCA_022829025.1 of Squalius cephalus. Taxonomy (NCBI): domain Eukaryota; kingdom Metazoa; phylum Chordata; class Actinopteri; order Cypriniformes; family Leuciscidae; genus Squalius; species Squalius cephalus. The sequence goes on along the minus strand of CM040807.1, from coordinate 4,129,396 downwards.
CTTGAGTATGTGACCTGCACTGAAAAACACCACACTAGCTGTACCATCACATGTCTGCGTGAGAATAAAAGGTAGCATTATATGGAAGTTCAAAGGTGTGGTTCTTTCAAATATTCTGCTGTAATGCTTTGCATTATGTATGCTTTAAAAATACAACAACGGTCGACTTCTTTTGTGCGGCACAAACACATGGTGACGTCTCTGAAAGCCCAGAGAACGCTTCCACATTACCTCAGACTCTAAAATCAATAATTTATTCACTACGCCCCAAACCAAACCAAATAATACGAAAACGCACACAATACCAAAGCTCTGAATGTTAGTCATAGGCTTAAACTAAAGCAGTCCATGATTTCATCCAGCATCTTTATAACATACTTGTAACTGGTATGCAAATTAATATAAGTAGACTAAATATTCAATAATATCTTTATCCTAAATTTTTCTTTTATAGTCATGTTTATGGCTTTTATAGAAAGTCCTTCAATGTAAACAAATTGTATAATATTTTTGCTAATTACAAACAGTAGTATATTTTAAAAAACTATGATAATTTAAATAAAGAGTGAAATAAATCATCTCAATATTTATTATGAAAATTATTTTAAATAAACCCTATACAGTCTACTGTGTCATATTTGATATGCAACTTCTATGGCCTCTAAATGATCAACATGATCTGTCGTCTGATTTATAGTTTATAGTTTTTAGCGAGTAAAAGGCCTTTTAGTGTAATTGCACAAACGTCCAGGTGGTTCACGTGTCCTTTTGAGGTGAAATCTTTACTGATTTTTATAAAGTAAACGTGAGAATAACTTTCATAATGCTATTAATATTTCAATTACTGGGCTGAAGCAACTTTGCTTCACATAATTAACCGTACATTATTTGTTAGAAAAGTTATGTCAAAAGGTGACTATCAAATATGATTATCAGGCTTTTGAGGAATGTTTATTTGTTCATCTCAGTTTAGCAATATCACATAAGCAAGTGTGCCGGTTTTCCCCTGAATATCTGCACGAGCGCAAATGAGATATTGATTTTATACAACAGTTCAATAAACAAAAAGTGTATGCGTTACATTTTAGACTTAACAGTCTATAATAATACCAAACAAAGCCAGAGCAGAGTTGTTGTGTATCTGGATCAACATACACTGGTGTTTCATTTCTGAATGAATCAGCCATTTTAATGACTATACCTAAATGTAATTTCAAAAAATGTTATGGCCACATTGTAGCCTTAAAAGTTTATGTGTAATACATTCTGTCGAATCAAAATATTTCTTTCTAAAGCTATTTTATGTAATGTCTATTCAATGCTTTTCTCATCTAACACAATAATGACTTTAAAAGATCTTTCAGGGGTAATTTTACAATTTCATCATATTGTTTTGTCCATATAAATATCAGCATTTTCTTCAAATCGCATATTTTTGCTCAGTTCGAATAAAGCGGATGTGTTTTTTCTCCTCAAGTATGAGCTTCAAATTCTTACTATAATGAGCCATAAACACCTGATGTATCAAGTATGATAGTTTCAATAAACCTGTCCATTTCAAAAGATGTTAATGTAAGGGTTTTACCTGACGTTGACAAGAGCGTGCGTAACTTTACTAGCGGGCTCCTTCCACTGGCCAGCGTTGGTGGAGACTCTCAGCACTGAGGCGTCATGAAGATCAGGTTAGTGCTTTAGGGATTATGGGAAAAAAGGAGCATGTACACACACAGCAGGACTGGAGTGGAGACTTACCCATGCAGTAGAGGTTATCGAACACCTGATGCATGCGTATAATCTCGTAATAGAGCTCGTCGTAACTGCTGGGGGTGGGCAGAAACGTGTCTCCATATGTGATGAACATATTAAAGAGGTTCACCACCTACAAAAAAGAAAGAACGAGGATGTCAGGAAAGGTGAGAAAACGTAAACGTTCCTAGAGTGTGAAATGTGAACCCCAAGTGTATCTGTACCGCTCATAGTGAGTGTGTTTTACCTGAAGAGCCAGCTGGAAGATATTGTGCTTTGCCAGAAGGATGGTCTCATTAGACAGCAGGAACTTCAGAAGGTTAATGAGAGCTGGAAACACACAAATCAACAGAGCCATCATCTGAAGCGGTTCGATGACTATTTTTGACCTGTGACCCCACACAGACTGCCAGCACAGATTTAGATGATCATTAACAGATTCATTATAAGGGGTTGCAGAGAAATATTCAAAGAGTTTTTTTCTTTATTATTCTTATTATAAATAAAAACCATGTAGAAATAAACACATGCACAAAGCAAAAAATAAATAAATGAACAAAAAAACAAAAAACACAAAAAAACAAAAACAAAATAAAAATAAACAAATAAATGAACACAAAACACAATAAAAAAACACTAAAAAACAAAAAACAAAAAAATAAATGAACAAAAAAGCAATAAAAAACAAAAACAAAACACAAAAATAAATAAATAAATAAATAAATGAACAAAAAACAATAAAAAACACTAAAAAAAACAACAACAGAAGCGAAACACAAAACAAAAAATAAACAAAAAAACAAAAAAATAAAACAATGTAAAAAAGAACTAAAAAAAACTAAAAATGTAAACAAAACAAAAGCAAAGAAAAGGCATAACATAAAAATAAAAGAAGAAAAAGCTAAACAAAAAATAAAGAACAGAAATAATAATAATAATAATAATTTCAACACTTCTGCCTTTTGTTCGCATAGTAACGATCATACCTGACCAGAAGTCTCTCCATGTGTAGTGCAGTCTGACTCGGCACTTTTTCTGGTAGCAGATCAGTTTGTGAATTATTTGAATGCAGCGCCTAAAATAAATAAAACAATTCATTCTCACCATATCCACATTAACCGAAGCATTGCAGTATTTAAAACAGCTTATCCTACAGGGCTGCTGAATGCTTGATTCTGGTTAACAAACGGTTTAAGGAGTGCAATTATTTTCCAGCAAACGCACGGCTAACGTAATTCCAGGCGGGTCCATATCGCCAAATGTATTTCAAAGTTATTTCAAAGGTCCTTACAGCCTACGACAGAAAATGAACCAAAACCAACAAAGACAATGAACACTGGCATAAAAATAACAAAAAATTTCCATGTTTTACCAACAAAATTACGAAACAAAACTAAATTCTCCAGCTCTCACTCCCATAGAAACGCACACACATACAGAACATATTAAATAGAAACTCACACATAGAGATCCATAGGAAATTCCTTCATCATATGAGTAACAATGAACTCGACCATCAGATCTGCAAAGACAAGGAATACTCATATAAACATTCAAAAAATTACACATTTAATCATCAAATCATTCACAAAAGAAAACACTCGACTCACCCAGAACCGCACACACTAAAGGTCGGGAGGGGACGTTCTTATCCGCGGCTTTCTTCCGGTGTCTCATGGGCTGAAACACACGTGATATCAGTAAGAGACCAGTATATTCAAGATATGACTTCAACCAGTCCAAACAACATTGACTTTCAATGTATGGCCTTCATTTATTTTATTTATTTGTACATTTTTGACTTGGACAAGGTTGATTTCAGTCAAAAGTATAAGAGTTAGACTGCACAGGTGGGCTGTTTATTCAGCTTTTTAAGTGGATTTACCGCAGCAGTGAGGCTGGGACGCACCATTTAATAATGGATTGGATGTAACATGGGGTCAGGCAGTTGGCTGTTTTGTATGCCAGAAACATTGTTGCTGCATTTGGATTCTGCCATTTACAGACCTGGGAAATGAGACTCTTACCATTCTGTGCAAGTTGACCCTGAAGTTCATGTTATCATCGTGGAGAAAGGCATCGGCATACTGGTCCTATTAAACAGATAGCGAGAGGACAAGCGGTCAAAGGAGAGAATCGTTTACACACACACACAAAAAATAAAGAAACATACCTCAGCTATACAGGTCAGAATGATGAGGCACAGTCGGGCACTGTTGAGTCTGTGTTCATCTGAGAATATACAGAGAAAAACTATTGTAAGCTGTGCATAATCATGGTCTAAAAATAAGATAAATAAATGGCTCCGTTCCAAAATCTAGTGAGCTCCCTATGTAGGCAGCGTTTAAAGGCATTAAGTGCGTTAACTCAGAAGCTGTTCCAAAAAAGTAGATAGTAGGTAGAGTTATGTTGCCTTCTGTGACACCTTCTTTCGGCCAAATGCAAAACTGCATGTATCCTTTGCAAAGAATGCAATCCCATAAAGCATTGCAACAAGCTCCAAAATCAAAAATGGTGGAAGCAGCAAGAAAAATGCTGGTAATAGATATAAGGTAATACATATAATTAATCAAATACCAATTAAAAATGTACTATTTGATCAAAAAGTGTGTGTACTTTTTGTTTTTCTGCTTATAAGAGTATCATGCCATTAGCTTAGCAACATGCTAACAACAAACTCCATTGAAATCAATAGTTAGCCGAGTCTACCAGTTCCATTTGAGATTGGACGCTGCCTAGGTAGGCTGTAGGCAGCAAGGAAGCTCAATAGGCTTTTGGAAAACGTTGAGTACAGGAAAAGTGATATCTTGCCTTTGGTGTCCTGCATTATGATGGAGGAATATTTCAGGAACGTTATAAGAAGATTACTTGTCTGCAAGTTCGGGTCCAGAGGAAGCTCAGGATTATTCATCACTGCCAAGAGAGAATGAAAGAATGGTGAATAATTTCTGAGAATGATCATTCGCCCCAATTTGTGCATTTCTACTACACACTAAAAGTATTAATTAGAAAGTATATAGTATTAATTAGAAAGTCCACATTTTAGAGTATGTAGCAAGACTATAACGATAACAACAAAAAATATATCTGCGAGCAGATATTATCGGGAACAAGCACAAAAGGGACATGCAAGCATAGCTTGGAGATTCAGAATTACACTGTAACAATAATTAAAGACATTTTTAGATTATTTTAGTCAAAATGGCTGAAAACAAACAAAAAAAACAAAAACAAATACAAATCACATGCAATATGAATAAATTGCATATAATTTTTGACCAGTTGGTGGCGCTAGAGAAATTGAGTTAGAGACTCCAAAATTGCTGTGGTCAATGTTCTGACTCTCCTCTATCATTGTGCCAAATTTCATAACTTTTTACCATACGGTTCCATGGGCTGCCATAGACTTTCAGAGCGAAATAATAATAAGAAGAAGAACCCTAACTATTACAATAGTAATGATATTAATAACAATATCAGCGCAGACACCAGCGTACAACAATCTGTTTATTTGTGTGCGTTGCAGTTTTGTCGTCTGACACTTTAAATGCTTGAGTTATTGTCCTTGGTGTGAATGGTCCTTAACTAAGATAAGGTAGCCTAATTATATAGTGCATTTTTTTGGACCAACCAAGTAATCAGCGCCATCATGATTATAGATAATTGAGCTCTGTTGGCCCATTCAGGCATGAGAACACGCCACAAGCACCATGGGATTTTCAGTCTGCCAGATCTGAGTGGATTTAATATTTCATACAGCTAATGGAAATCAAGTTTTCAAAAGGATGCATTGCGAAAAGCAGCATAAGTGACACGTGATTTAGAGGCAAATGTAAGCGTGCCGTTAGTTTAAGGAAGTGTGGTGCTGCTCTACTATATAACACAGACTGAAGGCACCATTCATAGGGTCAACATTTATTTAAAAAGCTCAAAGCCTTTTATTATTCAAACAAACCTTCCTACTGGTTACTGCTATGACCATTTAATAGTGGTTTGTTTTATTATATAACAGCCACTGAAAGTAATATGAAGCAATGCATGCTTTTTCGGATATGACTTTTCATGTAGGCTATTGTGTAATGAAACTGTTTGTGAATGTAAAGGTCTGCAAAAGTTTCAAAGATCAAAGTGCAGATAAAAGGAGTTATAGACCTTAGTCAGGTTAGACCCCATATTGAAGTTAACACAGATGAAAACGAGGCTGTGAGGGATAGATGTATAAAGGTCCTAGATTATGCCATTTTCACAACTCACAACTTTTTAAAACTGTTTTGTGAAGTTTATGTCTTCTGAAGACGTTTCATCAGGTGAACAATGGGTATGTTGTTAAAAGTACAATCGACTGAACAAAATTAAATATGGCACTACCCTGACTAAGGTCTATTGTCTCCCAAAACAAAGAACCGACTCTGAACTGCCTGAAACAAGTCGTCAGTAATTACAGCCTTACTTCCTGCATTAACCAGCGTAGCTTTTTAACAGATTTGCAACCAATCATAACAGACTGGGCTATCTGACCAATCAAAGCAGAGTAGACCAATCACAACAGACTGGGCCGTCTGACCAATCAGAGCAGAGTTAACCAATAAAGACAGACTGAGCCATCTGACCAATCAGAGCAGAGTAGACCAATCACAACAGACTAGATCATCTGACCAATCAAAGCAGAGTAGACCAATCACAACAGACTGGGAAGTCTGACCAATCAGAGCAGAGTAGACCAATCACAACAGACTGGACCATCTGACCAATCAGAGCAGAGTAAATCTTAAATCTAATTTGTGTTCATGTTCAATTCAAATATGGTGCATCATGACTACTACTTTCGAGTTCTGCAGAAGAAAGAAGGTCGTTTGGTTTTGACATGAGGGTGAGTAAATGAGATCTCACAGAACTCACTGTCCAGAGAGGGCGGTGTCGTGCCCAGCGGGGTTGTGGGAGAGGCTGGGACCGGAGCAGCGGGGGTTGCTGACATGTCAATCTCTGGATGACTCTGTTGAAAATAATCCACGACCTCTTAATGTATAGCATAGGCCTATTAATGTATACATGCAAGTGTAAAATAACGCCAATGCATAAAAGACAGTAATGAACAATACACTGTCACTGAGTAGTGCTGACCTGCGCGAGAACAGTGATGAAGTTTCTGTTGAGATGTACGGCCTCATACAGAGCGAGCAGGATGGCTTCGTTAGTCCTAAAGGACAATAAAGTCATCAGACACGTGGAGCATTTGATGTAATACAAGAAGGGAAAGATTTTTCATCATAACTGCAGCCTTGCTGTGCATAAGAGATTCCTTCAAACACATTAAAGGGGATGTCTAATGCCATTTCATGCATTCCGACTTATTACACTGTTAAAGAGTTGGATTCACATGCTAAACATGGCCAAAAAAATAAAGACTCTTTGGAGATGCAAAGGATGCAATACTACTCTATAGGTACTGAAGATTAACATGAGATTGGCAGAAACTGTGTGTGTTGTGTCCCATTAAAAAAAATCCTACTGACGCCAAACTTTTGAATGGGGGTCTATTTGAAAAATAATTGCAATTTAGGTACTATTTTCCTTGTGATCACCAGTTAAAGGGATGGTTCGGAGTAATGTCAACCTAGGGTCCTTTGCACCATGACCTCGAGCCAAACACCCCCCCCAGAAGCCTTTTTCCCTTGGTCGAACATTATTAAAGTTAGAGCTTATTTAGAGATATCAGCCGAATGGCTTAGTGCAGGCGCTAATGGATCCAAGGATGTATCTCGTAAATTACCGCACTAATAATGCCCAGAATGGTACCAAACTACTACAGTAGTACAAATAGGTTCTGTACTCATAAAACGAGGCATTGGAAAGTTTGTAAGTACATCAGGAGTTTATTTAAATAACACTTGCCTGATGGCTCATGCTATACCGCTAACCCGCACATCGACGTCACTTCAGTGATTTGGGAAAAGCCCGTAAAAGTCCTGGCAGAAAGCGATGCATAAGGATGTAGTGTAACCATGCCCAGTTCCAGGAATGCACTAATATTTTAGTTGGTAACTAAACAATTATTAGTTAACGCTACGTTGTCAACACTTCGGAAAAAATAAGAATTTTTTTGGGATATACCAAAAAACTGCCAGGACTTTTACGGGCCAGGACCATCAGGCAAGTGTTATTTATGTACTTACAAACCTGATGTACTTACAAACTTTCCAATGCCTCGTTTTATGAGTACAGAACCTATTTGTACTACTGTAGTAGTTTGGTACCATTCTGGGCATTATTAGTGGGGTAATTTACGAGATACAGCCTTGGATCCATTAGCGCCTGCACTAAGCCATTCGGCTGATATCTCTAAATAAGCTCTAACTTTAATAATGTTCGACCAAGGGGAAAAGGCTTCTGGGGGGGTGTTTGGCTCGAGGTCATGGTGCAAAGGACCCTAGGTTGACATTTTCTCCGAACCATCCCTTTAAAAAGTACTACTAAACTAAATTTTTAAAGGTGCTTTAGTTTTTACTTACTGCACTGACAGCTTCTCGTCTGCGTCAGCGATGAACATACTGCCCACCTGTAGACCAAAGAAGTGTTATAATAAAACTGTAGTTGCAAAGTCACTTTCATTGAATGGGAAAAAATAGCAGCAAGAACATTCTGCAAAATATCTCCTTTAGTGTTCCCCAAAAACAAAACAAAAGTCAAACTGGTATGGAAAGACATGAGTAAATGACAGAAAAGGTTTATACCATGCTGGTTAGGGTAGAGAAAAACCCTCCCTGGTTTTCTTCTTCTTTGTCTTTATATTGCCTGTGGATATGGGATAGAATACATGAAATCGTTCATATAAATGTTTCCTAAAAACAAAATAGATTGCATTGCATGTTACTTACTGTAAAAAAAAGTTGCTGCCTTAAATTGAGTACAATCAACTTAAATTACATTAAACTGACTTGTATCTTGTATAACATAAAAAGTTAACTTATTTTGAGGTGTTAAAGCAATGTAAAAAAACACATGTTGCCATAACTTATTGATAATATCATTTTTTACAGTGATGTTACCTATTGTAGTCTGTAAGCGCGTGGTGGATGACCATTCCCATGCCCTGTGAAAAGATCGATTGCATTAGATCTCTACATTACAAAGACTCGATAATCATCTTGAATTTAAAGAATCTCCCTAATCACTCACATCAAGGGTCGGCTCGTCATCCACTATGGACAGTTTGACGATGTACGGATTCACAGACTATATATAAAAGAGGAAACAATGAGTCTCACAGAAATATTACAATCAGTGCTTCAGATATTTAGTGCTAAAACACTTGGGTATTTATTGTGCTTTTACAAATAGTGAATTTTGAAAGTGTCCTGTGTGCATTCACCTCATACTTCCTGTAGTTGACCAGTAGAGCTAAAAGCACCACTGCATCGTAGCCATGCTGAGATCGACTGGAAACGTCAGACAGAATCTGGACACAAAGAGGCGGATGAGATGGAAAACGGTGCACTATTAATACTGAGAAATTACGGCAAACATAACGCAAGCAATCGCAGATTTACCTGCAGAATGGCCTCAAATATACTGTTGATCATCACATACTCCAGTATGGTGTTCTGACTAATATTATCTGTGACCTGAAAGACAAAAAAACACATAAGATACTTCTAAAAGTAAAGAGTTACTCCGTAAAATGTAACTAATTACATTACTTAGTTACACTGCTAACACATTTCGATTGTTTACTTTAGACATTCTACTGACTAATAAGTAACTTATTCTACTAACCCAAATCCTAACCTAAGTCTACTAATGATCTAATGAGAGTTAGAGTCACTGGCCGTGTTTCCATTACCCTTCAAATTACGCAAATTGAAATTGCGAATTGAAAATACGCCCGATGGAAACACGTCAATTGCGCAAAAACTCGCATTTATCACAAAAAAGTTTTTACGCTCGCATGAGGAGGTTTTTCAGGCAATTCGAAAAAGAAATATTTCACAAAACTGCAATGGAAACCGTTTTTGCACATTTACGGGTCAGCTGACGTAGATGACGCGGTGTGTTTGGACAGAATAAGACAAAGAGCTCTTTATTAAATTCATAAAAGACGAAAGAATTACAGGAATACTGGATTCTAAACCTCAAATAAATGCCACAATCAAGACCTCGAAGCGGATATGAGGGAGAAACACCCAGAAACTCCTCATATGTGCCGCTCTCAAGTATAATAAGGGTCGTTCCTTACCATTAATGATTGGAAAACACACATACATCTCCTTCGATTAATAATAATGGCTAGTGCAGTGGCTGGGATACAGTACATAAACCTACCAACGTCTGTTGCCATGATTTTTGGAATGACTTTACTTATCGCGAGAGGAAAAAATTAAGTTTTTAGTCGCATAACATCAGTTAATGGAAACACTGTCATTTCGCAATAGTTTTTTGTCGACATTTAGAAAAAAAAATCGCAAATCTGTAATGGAAACGCGCCTACTGATTATAAAAAACCCCAGTTTCCAGTAATGCACTTACAACTGAAAGCCTTTGGGGAAAGTATAGCAGAGGGGTTCAAAGCAGAAAAAAGGATATTATATCACACTAGTCTCATGTGAACAATGAACATGTATAATTTTTGCTATCCTTTTGAAACTTTGTGTATTTTAACACTTATTTTTGGTCCAATGCCTTTCCCCCATTGACTTCCATTGCAAAAGGACCATTTTTGCTTGCTTTTCCCAGCTGAGGTGTGCGTATACATGATTTTCTGTAAGTGAGAGAACGAAAGCGAGCAGGTTTTGTACAAGGAGCATGAATGTGTGGCTCTTACAGTGACCAGACACAGCAGCAGTTTTAGACACAGACTCTTCAGACTCTCTGATCCGTCGCCACACAGCAGACTGTCCAGGCTCTCCATTAGCTCCTGTGTGGACAATCACATCACAACTTAAACTTAAACTCAAAGCTGCAGATCATGTGTGTGTGGGACAAACCACTGACCTTCATCCTGAGCTCTGCTTTGTCAAAGCCCATCAGCATGTTGATGATGTCGAAGCCTGTGGCTGATTTGTTCTTTTGGTGAACTCCTCTAAAGAGCGCACAGAGAGTCTGAAGAAGCGGAGAGAAAGAGGATTCGATTTGTAGTCGTTCTCATTCAGATCTTTAGGTTAAAAGCAACGGTTACATTGTGTCTCGATGATGTGTTCAGCAAGTAAATGAATGCAAGGTGTGTCTCCAAACACAAAAGCTGATTTCACAACTACACAGTTTTATGTTTCCAACAGGTCAAGTTTAAACCTAAAAATCAAAAGAAAAATGTATATTGATCTATATGTATCTTATGTTCACCAAGGCTGCATTTATTTAATAAAAATACAGTAAAAACAGTAATATTGTGAAAAGTTATTACCATTTAAAATAATGTGAATATATAGTAAAGTGTCATTTATTCCTGTGATCAAAGCTGAATTTACAGCATCATACTCTTCAGTGTCACATGATCCTTCAGAAATCACTCTATTATGATGCTCAAAATACTTTAATTATTATTATCAATGTTGGAAAAATATTCAGATTTTAGGATGATTTGATCAATAGCATTGCTTTGAAATAGAAATTGTATGCAACATTATAAATGTCTTTACTGTCACTTTTGATCCATTTAATGCATGCTTGATGAATAAAAGTATTAATTTCTTTCAGGAAAATAGAAATCTTACTGACCCCAAACATTTGAACGGTAGTGTATTTTTTAGCACCATTAATACTTTTATGATAATTAAACACACTTTGCTCCAAAATTATCATTATCATAAAAGCAAAAAGATGTGTATAGATGTTTATCTTTCGAGTTTGTTTGTTTGTTAGTTATTCCTATTATTCTCAATGGTGATCCTTATTCGATATTAAATTCTCAATACTATAAATAAAAATCATCCTATTCTGTCACACAATGAACAAAGTAAAATCAGTTCAACAAACACTACCATAATCTATAAATACCATTTAAATAATATATCATTACGTTTGTAATGAGAATGGCATTTTTAAAATACAGTGTATTGAAAAAAAAAAAAAAAAAATCGAAAAAAAAAATCAAGTGACATGATTATATACATTTCAATGATCCTCAAAATACGCCTCATTTTCTTAATGATATATATATATATATATATATATATATATATATATATATATATATATATATAGCTCTGGAAAAAATTAAGAGACCACTGCAAAATGATCAGTTTCTCTGGGTTTACTATTTATAGGTATGTGTTTGGGTAAAATTAACATTTGTGTTTTATTCTATAAACTACTGACAACATTTCTCCCAAACTCCAAATAAAAATATTGTCATTTTTTGCAGAAAAAGAATAATAACCTCAAATAATGGAAAGAAAATAAGTTCATATTCATTTTATGGATGGTCACAAGCCATCAAACAAAGCCGAAAACATGAAAAGCATGAAAGCTGTGATTAAAAATCAGGGTTATTCCACCAAATATTGATTTCTGAACTCTTCCTAAGTTAAAACATTAGTATTGTGTTGTTTAAAAATGAATATGAACTTATTTTCTTTCCATTACTCGATATATATATATATATATATATATATATATATATATATATATATATATATATATATATATATATATATATATATATATACACACTCACCTAAAGGATTATTAGGAACACCATACTAATACTGTGTTTGACCCCCTTTCGCCTTCAGAACTGCCTTAATTCTACGTGGCATTGATTCAACAAGGTGCTGAAAGCATTCTTTAGAAATGTTGGCCCATATTGATAGGATAGCATCTTGCAGTTGATGGAGATTTGTGGGATGCACATCCAGGGCACGAAGCTCCCGTTCCACCACATCCCAAAGATGCTCTATTGGGTTGAGATCTGGTGACTGTGGGGGCCATTTTAGTACAGTGAACTCATTGTCATGTTCAAGAAACCAATTTGAAATGATTCGAGCTTTGTGACATGGTGCATTATCCTGCTGGAAGGAGCCATCAGAGGATGGGTACATGATGGTCATAAAGGGATGGACATGGTCAGAAACAATGCTCAGGTAGGCCGTGGCATTTAAACGATGCCCAATTGGCACTAAGGGGCCTAAAGTGTGCCAAGAAAACATCCCCCACACCATTACACCACCAGCCTGCACAGTGGTAACAAGGCATGATGGATCCATGTTCTCATTCTGTTTACGCCAAATTCTGACTCTACCATCTGAATGTCTCAACAGAAATCGAGACTCATCAGACCAGGCAACATTTTTCCAGTCTTCAACGGTCCAATTTTGGTGAGCTTGTGCAAATTGTAGCCTCTTTTTCCTATTTGTAGTGGAGATGAGTGGTACCCGGTGGGGTCTTCTGCTGTTGTAGCCCATCCGCCTCAAGGTTGTGCGTGTTGTGGCTTCACAAATGCTTTGCTGCATACCTCGGTTGTAACGAGTGGTTATTTCAGTCAAAGTTGCTCTTCTATCAGCTTGAATCAGTCGGCCCATTCTCCTCTGACCTCTAGCATCAACAAGGCATTTTCGCCCACAGGACTGCCGCATACTGGATGTTTTTCCCTTTTCACACCATTCTTTGTAAACCCTAGAAATGGTTGTGCGTGAAAATCCCAGTAACTGAGCAGATTGTGAAATACTCAGACCGGCCCGTCTGGCACCAACAACCATGCCACGCTCAAAATTGCTTAAATCACCTTTCTTTCCCATTCTGACATTCAGTTTGGAGTTCAGGAGATTGTCTTGACCAGGACCACACCCCTAAATGCATTGAAGCAACTGCCATGTGATTGGTTGATTAGATAATTGCATTAATGAGAAATTGAACAGGTGTTCCTAATAATCCTTTAGGTGAGTGTATATATATGGGGGGATGAATGATTGAACTCCTTCATTAATGAGCACTGATTTTACCTGGAGTGCATTGACTACTTTGATCTGGTGCTCTTCGCTCAGGGCTTGAACACAGTGATGGAACAAACTGTTGATGTTGTCTTTGACTTTCATGACTTCATCCCCATCCAGAGACTCCAACTTCCCTTCCAGATACTCCAGATTCACCTGGACAAAGCAGATACACACACATCACCCATATCGTCCGCTTATTCATAAAACGGTGTTACATCAGTCTAGAGCAAACACGTCTGTGTGACCAGTGACCTTCATCAGAAAGAGCTCATCCCAGAAACGAGGGTTGTTCTTGGTAGGGTCTTCTTTCTGATGGGAAAGAGCAAAAACTGTGTTTACAACCTACAATATTACATTTGGTAAGAAATGAATCATTTGTAATAATTTCACACTGTTTAAAGGATTTCAAAAGCAGATTTTTTTTTCTAAAACCTTGTAAGTACATGCAAACGCAAGCACTGAAAATAAAATAAAACATGTCTCTTTTTTATCATTTATTGCATTATTTATTTCTATTTCTCTTAATTACAGATTTTATTATAAATATATCAAAAGTTTTCTTAGAAAAAGTTATTGTACTTCACAGATTTAATCTATACAATTATTTATTGGATAGATTTGTCCCTCTTCCGTTCATAGACACTCTTTTTAATTTGATTAATTTCAGATTTCATTAAAAATATATTTTAGAAAAAAAGCTTTGTGTTCAGAAAATGATAAGGATAAATAATCGCAGTATTTAAGATAATAATATAATTCTTGATTAATGGTAAGACTTTCATCTTCCTTTCATAAACAAACTTTTATGTCATTGATAATATTAAAAACAGCATTCTTACAAAAAAACACGGTGTTAAGAAACATAAATAAGTCAACGATCATTTTATTGTACAGGATTAATAATAATTTTTTAAAAAGATAATAATATAATGACTGATTCTTGGTAAGACGTTTCTCTTCCCTTCTTAAACAGACTCTTTTATTTTTTAATAATAATATATTACATTAAAAAAATAATAACAGCTTTCTTAGAAACAGTTATTTATGTTATAGATTAACTTATAGATTTAGTTTAAAAGATTTTGATGACACTTATAAATAATCATAGTACTTAAGATCATAATATAACTCTTGATTATCGCCAAGACTTTCGTCTTCCCTTCATAGACAGACTTTTGTTTTTCATTATTTTTTTAGATTGTATTAAAAACATAATTCGGAAGATTCAAATGAAAGCTCACCGCAAATATCTCCTCATACATGAGCACCACCTTCTCCTTCAGCGGCTTCTTAGAGGAGGAGGTTCTCCTCAGAAGTCCTGCTTTCTTCTCAGTCTGAGCCATACTTACAACTGCAACTACACAAACACATCAATATGACAATCAAGCTGTCACAGCAAATATCAAATATCAAAGATAACACATATCTTCCCTTGAAGTTTGAAACAACTCATGATGTTTTGAAACTGATGCTGTCAGTTTGTTTACATGCATGTTTTGACAGTTTAGCTTTAGCATGTAGCTTCCAGGCATTATAATACTGATTAAAGGGACACGTTTGGCAGTTCGAATACTATCACTTGCAAACAGGCATGCAGTTATTCAAGATGAATATTATTAAATGATAATTCACTATAGTCTCCATATGGGATGGTCATGCTACGAATCAAAGCTAAACTGCTTGACTCCCTTAGCTTGTGTTTACAACACAATACATAAATAACATTCCAGCGGTTAATTTTAGGTGGGGTTTTTAATCGGAATATATTAGTTTAAATAACTAAATTCAATAAAATGTTCATACCCGAGTAAATGAATTACTGTAGCTGTCCCATCACTCTTGAAGCTAACCAGTGATTTCGCTCGGGTGACTTCCGGTGGGAGCCGAAACCCGGCCCATGTGTTGACGTCACGTCCGGGGCTCGCTTACTGAAATGATAAATAGACGCGTTGTAATTTATAATATATACATTATAATTCAAATTAAATGAGTCAATTGATTATTATTGTTAAAAATAAAGGTCAATTATAGGTATCGTGTAATCTGCTAGTCATGTCAACGGCTCTTTCGGTCGACAGCTCAGACAGACATCGACATGTAAGTGACAACGATGTTGTAACGTTTTAAAACATTGTACATTTTATGAAAATAAATAAATTCCCAAATCAATAAAATAAAGCCTTAGAAATGGGAGAAAAAAAAAATATGAGGAAAAACAAAACAAAATCATTTTTATGAAACGACATCAACAATCTTTTATGGATTTATAGAGATATTTAAAGGGATAGTTCACCAAAAAATGAAAAATTGTCATTAATTACTCGCCCTCGTGTCGTTCCAAACCCGTCAGACTTTCGTTCATCTTCGCAACACAAATGAAGATATTTTTGATGAAATCTGAGAGCTTTCTGTCCCTCCATTGACAGTCTACGCAACTACCACTTTGACGCTTTAATAACTTAATAAAGAGATCGTAAAACTAATCCATATGAAGCGAGCGGTTCGGTCCAAAATGTACATCTGTAACACCATCATACTTCAGTAGGCTAAAGGATTTAAAAAGCAGATTTTATTTCTAAAACCTTGGTAGCATGAAAAATAAAATGATGAAAATAAGTCTCTTTTTATTAATCTTTCATTTAATTTGAATGTTTAATTAATTATATAGATTTTACTAAAAATATATATGAATACAGCTTTCTTAGAAACAGCTATTTAATTTATAGATAAAATTATATATTTAATTGAATAGATATTTAAGATCATAATATAATTCTTGATTATTGGTAAGACTTTTCTCTTCCCTTCATAGACAGACTATTTTTTATTAATTTTAGAACAGCTTTCTTAGAAGAAAACATTAAATCAACAGTTATTTTATAGATTAAATCATATTAATTTAATAGATTTTGATGATACATATAAATGATCATGGTATAATATACATGATCATAATATAATTCTTGATTATCGGTATAGACTTTCCTCTTCATAAACGGACTTAATTATAGACGTTCTTAGAGAAAACGGAATTGAATGAATAAATCAAAAGTTATTTTATTTTGATTATCAATTGATATATTTCATTCACGTTTATGATTCAGATAAATGATCACAGCATTTAAGATCACATCATAGTTCCCTTCTCTGAGCTGCTGTATCTGCGTCTGTAGATGTGTTACTGTAGGTCTGAGCGTTTAGCAGTAGGTGGAGCCACATCCACTACCATTATATCCCAACAAGAATGTAGCAGTGAGAAAAAACATAATTTGAAAAGGCTTGTGAGAAAAACCTGCCTCTTATAAGAACATGATCGCAGGCACCTCGTGTGTGAGACACTCCAGCGCTCCTCAACTCACAGAGGGATAAATCACACACGGTAAGCATCTCTTCTCACTCCACACACACACACACACACACACTTAGGACTGCTGGGAAGATGGGGACAATCCTATTGTCTAAGGTATATTGTTTTTGCATTGCATTATAAACTCTATGACTTGACTTTTACATCATTTTGATTGATACCTATAGTAACGGTTTGCAAAATAACTACGAGTTTTAGTGCTTCGCATTGAACAACTGCGCTGTAACAAAGTATCTAGTTATATTACACAAGTACTTTTGAATGGGAATGGACTTCTGCAGGTCTTCACGGAAACAAAAGAAAGCATGATTACACGAATAGGAGGTTTTCCTGAACAGAAAACAACAATTTCAACTGGAGGTTGCTTGAGGGCTTTGTCAGATAAATATGGTGTCTAAGTACTAGTTGGTACATGCCTTCGGTTGCACTACTTTTGAAATCGCTGTAATAGCCTTGTACTGTAGATTTACTGTTGCTTGTGTTTTATTTGAACTGTTTCTTTCTGACACAATCTGGGAGGTTCAGAACGAGCTTCAGAGATCCGCATCCTCGGGGAAACCCATTAAATTCAACATTACAAGAGTGAATTTGTCAAGAACATTTCCCACAGTGTTGAAATGAGATCTGATGCCTCGGTCGACTCTCAGATATGCCGGATATGGTGGTTTGCACAAGGACAATGTGTTACTTTTAAAAATGTGCCATGGCATAATTACTTTTATGAAGTGGGTGAACGGGCACACTGTTGTTTTGTGGAGGACTCTGCCAAGTTTCTGCAGGACTGAGCCAGCGTCAACAGCAGTTGTATTCAAACGAAACAATGTGACCTTTGCAGCACGGATGAAATGTAATTGGGGTTTCGGTGGAAACGGTGCAGATGCGTTTGAAGGCGCATGATGGTGATTAATGAAAATGTGATCATGTTTTTCCCCCTGTCTTGCAGGTCACAATGCTCGGGATCTGCTTGTGTTTGAGTGTTGCCGTCCGCTTTGCGGTGTCTCAGGAAGCCGAAGCCCAGGAGCCTGTCACATACATGGCAAGTAGTCCAAAACACATAACAGCTGCTTATTGTTTTGTGTTTTGCTTTGTTTTTATGTGTCAAGGTGTGTATGCTATTGTTTCCGTTAGTGTTCTCATCATTATTCTTCCTTCTTCTTCCATGGTATCCCATAGAACCGCTTGCGGGAAAGTTATGAAATTTGGCACACAGATAGAGGACAGTCTGAACTGTCACCATACCAAATTTGGAGTCTCTAACTCAATCCCTCTAGCGCCACCAACTGTCCAAACATGTTTATGCTAATAACCTTTGAACCATACGGGCAAGAGACAAAAACTCTGATTTCTTGGCACAAAATTATTTGATTTGCCGGCATTAAAAAATATTTCCATTTAGAATTTTACGAAAAAATCAACTTTTTCGAACTCGTCAGACTCTATAAAAAATTATCGTGATTTTAACGGTAAATGACTGTATAAATACGACAGTAAAAACCTGTTAATTGGTTAACAGTAATACGGTGAATAAATGTAATAGATCTAACCTTCCATTTAATGTAATTTCACAGAAAAGTAAATACTGTTCAATTAACAGTTTTTGGAAGTCTTTGTACCATTGAACCATAAATTGGCATTCCCATAATTCCCTGCATGACACTTCACATTTGATGTATTTCGTTGAAATAGGCTAACTATTTCTTCTAAGTTTTTTTGTATCAGTTATGTACATTAGGGTTTTATGTTACATCTAATGTTGTCAAATTACTGTTTATTGTCTCCATGATGGTGTTTAGCATTTCGAATTAGACAAAAAGCACGTCAAAATAAACGTGAGGCCATATCTCTGCAACACTTTATCGGGATGAGTCTTGGTACATGTATTCACAAGCATGACCAGAGGCTACATGCAGCGTTCTGGCACAGCACTGGGTCAGGAGATATGAAAAAACCTATTTGTGTTTATAACTTCTGAACGATTTGCTCAAAAACGTATCTCTTTGGATTCAGTGCTGCATACCGAGTCGAATGATACCAGGGCACCATGCCCTGAAGGTACATTTTGGAACATCGCCACCTTCTGGTCAAAATTTATAATGAAATTTAAAAAAATGTCAATAGCTTTTGATTAATTTTAGCTTATTTTAACTTGGTAGATTCTTTGAGTCATACCAAGAACAATGATAACAATTATGCCATGTTCGGTCGAACTTGTTGTCCGCCATTTTGAATAGGCTCAGAGCAGCTTCAGATCATTTAGTAGCTGCGTTTACATGGGCCCTAATAACCCGTTTGTAATCGGACTAGTAGCACAGTTGGTATAAAAAAGTCACATGTAACCCCGTCAGGTGGAATGAAGTGGCCAAATCCGAAAATGGCCAAATCAAAATTTCATTCGGACTGTAAGGGGTGGTTTAAAACTTTTCTAATCCATTCGATAGTAAGTGTAAACACTAAATGCACACATCAACCCCATCACTTTATTTAGTGTTTATATTAAAACTATGTTCGAATTCATCAATTGGAGTGATTTCTTTTCAATTGAAACAAAAATCGTCCATTTAAACGTAGCTATTGTCACCTCAGCGCCACCTACTGGTCAAAAGTGATAAGCAATTAAATCAAATGATTGCATTTGGTAAATAATCAAAAAATGTCTTTACTTACTCATTGTTGCAGTCGATCTGATGCTCCCTGCCATGTGTGGATAATTCATCATGACTTTTTTTCCTGCTGGGCCACTTAATTGCTGCTTCCAGCTATATTTTTGTTTTGTTTTGTGTTTTATGTGTATTTATTTATTTTAAAAAATTTAGATCAGTGCTGGGTTGTGGCAGGAAGGGCATCTGGCACAAAACATGTGCCAAATCAGCTGTGCGGATTATTCCGCTGACAAAAAAGGGAGCAAGAGAGATAGATGGACATAAACATAAATTTCACATCAGTAATCTGTATATACGTAAACGCTGTTTTGTATATGTATATGTAAATGTTGTTTTGTGTTTGGTTTATGGATGGATAGATAGATAGATAGATAGATAGATAGATAGATAGATAGATAGATAGATAGATAATCTGTATGTGTAAATAAATAGTCACAGGTGAATTTTTAATCAGCCATCAGTTTTTGGTATCTTGCTAAAACCAATTTTTATCATTAATTATGAACCCATATTTATGATCTCTTGCCTCTTACACATGTTCTTTTCTTTTGCAGTGCACTGAAGGTTATGAATTTGACTTTGATAAACAAATCTGTAAAGGTAACGCAAATCTTTTCCCCTCAATCAGATGTCTTAATAGTACAAGCATTAATGTTAAACCATGATACCTAATCATGTTAATCATGTGTCTTTGTACAAATAGATATAGATGAATGCAAGACAGTGCAGGACGCCTGCAAAGGGGGCATGAAATGCGTCAACCATTTTGGTGGATACCTCTGCTTACCCCACAACGCTCAGATAATCGTCAGTAACGGCGAGGAAGAGCCCACTACTGCCCCACCAGTGGAAAGAGGAGATGTTCAGCACGGGATAGCCCCCAATTACAGGGGCGAATACTCCAGAGTCATTCAAAGCGCAACACATACAATCCAGTGTGGTGTCGGTTTCATGCCAGACTCTCAGAACTACTGCAGAGGTGAGCAATAGCTGTGTCTACTTGGTTATTTGCAGGTTATTGTTGTGATTATGGAGTTTAAAGATCGTAAAATAGTTTGGTGTTAAATTTCAAAATGTTGTCCTGGTGTTCGTGCACCCAATTTTTTTTGGTCTGGACATTGCACTATATTGGGCGAAACGCGTATACACTTGCTCTTCATTGGCATCAATGGTTTAATCAAGAACCTTTAACTTCCATGGGACCTTCCCATTCCACAAAAGGTTCTTTATGTGGAAAAAGGTTCTTTTGATTATTAGAATGTTCTCCACGCCAAGACAAAAATGGTTCTTCTATGGCATTTGCTGTGAAAACCTCTTTTGGAACCTTTATTTTTAAGTGTCTATGCATTTTGGAAAAAAGAAGAATTCCTTAAATTAGATGAAATCCCCCAAAAAATATTTCTGCCATACGGAGCAAAAATGTATTACAGTGGCACCCTGTGTCCAATTCTCACAAAAATTGGTACATAGATTCTTGTGGACACCCTGCACATGTATACCAAATTTCACAATGGACGGATTAAAATTTTACTTTCAATTAAAAGTTCATTTCAAATGGCTGCTTAAATTTGATTGGCTGCTGTTTATTCCTGTTGATTTGTTCGAAACCATGTACTTCCAATACTATATAGAACGGGAGAGGAGTTGTGAATGGCAGGGAAGTGACACAGCTGGCAGCATACGTCACATGAGGTGGAAACATGGTGCAGATCAAGCGTAAACCCTGCCCTGAAAAGTGAAGCCAAAGCGTCTCGATCGCCCCCCGGGGACTGGTCCTAGTATAGGTCATAAACCCATGATTGGGAGGCCCAGTCTCCCATGATTGACGTCATGATTGACAGGTTCTCTGAGCGAAGTAGTCACTTAAGCACCAACATACTTTTTTTCAGGATCTTCGAAGGACTGAGGAGATTGGAGCTAAATATTTAATATCTAAATTTCTATAATTAATAAAAAAAATCTAAATTAGATCGCTACTGCGCAGACTCAGGTCCTGAGATGTCAGCGCCATATCGGGACACTGGCGGCTTCACTTCTCACCAGTGGAAGAGAGCGAAGGGGCGTTGTCCATCTTTTTTTTTTACAGTCTATGGCACAGAAAATTGGCTGATACAATGGAAAATTGCTTTGGAATTTCATTGGAATACAGTGAAAACACTGTATTGGAAAACACAATGGCTGGTTATGAAAATTGCATCACACAACGTCCGCAAGAAGGAGTTGAAAGTGTATAAATGAGATATACTTTGCGTTTTACTCAAGCAAAATATATTTTTGTCTATTTATTAGATGATAAACTCCAAATTTTATGGCATAGGATGTGTTTGAAAAAGTTTTTAAAATTAAGAGAAAATGTATTCTGTCCCACACAGCTCCAAAGTTATTAGCGAAATGTAAAGTAGCTCATTAGCCTATAACTAATAAGTTCGCAGCACTTGAAATCTAACCAGACCATGCTAACAAGCCAAACACTGACCCCTTGGGAAGTCATTGTGTCACTCTTTGGGATGTTGTTGTATCTGTTCAGAGGATGCACTGCCAGAAATCTGCTTCCTCTGGGTCTGTCTTCTTCTATCTGGTGGATAAAACAATTTTTGTGTGTGTGTGCTAATGATGTTTTTCTTTCCCAACTTGATAGATGGCTCAGTCGTGTTACAGCATGCAGAATCCCTGTGCTAGAAGCAAACAATTTAGGTTGCATAAACCATTCAAGATGAGACTGAAAGACATGAATTGCAAAGACATGCCAACTAACATTTCATCCCAAAAGAGTAATACATTTGTTTCCCAATCTTAAATCATTTTATTAGATACTGCACGGATTCCATTTGCTGTATTTCTTGATAGCTAATCCCACTCCCGCTGAAGAGTTCAGGAGAAATCAGCATCTGGTCAGAGTTGGTTTATACTGGTTAGCATTGGTTTGGTTTTTGGTCTTGCTGGTGGATCATACTGTTTAAGAGCAAAACATCAGCTTTTATACCAGTTTCAAGAAAAGTTTCTATTTAAATGGCATGTGGTGACATCAAAAAGTAATAATATATTTTCCTTATACCTTGAATTCATTTGATCATACACATCGTAATCATTATTTTCACACAAGATTTTTTTAAAGTAAAAAAGTATTTATTTATTAATGAATACATTTTAATTATATTTTGGGGACCAAAACCGCATGACATTTTACAACCTGAATTATGTGAAAAAAAACTATATATATATACATATACATAATGACATTAACCTTACAAACTAATCCAGTGAGAAGTTTTTTTATCAGAAGTGATCACTGCATCAACCTGGTACCTTTAAACACGACTTAGTCTCCAAGACTAGTGCACCAACCATTGTATTATAACTGGTTCTTTCTGTAATCAAACAGCTAACAGGTTATGAGGAGTTGTTTGAGGAAGTATAGGTCAGGACATGCATCTCACAGCCCATTAAAATGAGTCAACAATTAGCTTGGGCCTCTTCCCGCAAAGAGAGTCGGCCTTCCTTCGATGTTTACATATTTTCGGCCAGTCTCTTTCAGAAGTGCCTTGGCAGCGATTCCTTTGGAATCTGACACCGGTTTGTTGGAATTAAATCACATCATGTGGGTGATCACAGACTCCAGGTGTGCCTCTCTCAAAAAGGTGGGCGAGAAAACTGCAAGCTTTTTGTCTGAACTCTCGCCTGCGAGGTCTTGCACCTCATTTTTTCCAGTGTGCATCGGCCAGTTTGGCTATCAGCAGTGCTGAACCCCCTGAAAAGGCCCAAACGCTGGTCAGTAAAAGCTTTGGAAACAGTCGACGAGAGGCCCCCTGAGAGGCTTCGGATCTGTGCGTTGACATTATTCTCACATTAATGCTTCAAATAGATCACTAGGAGGAATCTCCCTGAATGTCCTTTCGTTTGGATAAGGAGGTTTTGCACTCACATGTGTTGCACATCCAATAGCCTGTATATGAATCACAGAAAACTGGGCTATTCTTGGGCCTTTGTATATAGTTACTTGACCAAACCTGGCAGATAAGCGCAGACCACCCATGATGGCCCCCACACTGTGAAAGGACACTCTCTGCGCTCCAGAACTAAGCTGGAAATCTCGCCAGACATACCAAAGAATGATTAGGAGTGCAGAAAAGATGTGTGTTTTGGATTATGCTACCTGTTGTTTTAAATAAGTGGTGTTATTAGTGTTATATTTGAGGAACTGAATTAAATGGGCAGTGAATTGCATTAACAGGCCAGCAGTTATTTTGTTTATTACTCATGCACTTGCATTTTTGATTTTTATTATTTGTCATTAATGTTCAATTGCGTCCCACTTTTTTTTTTCTTTTTACAGATGTGAATGAATGTCTCACTTCAAACCCCTGCCAACATCAGTGCTACAATCTGATTGGCTCTTACCTCTGCCAATGTGAAGTCGGATACGAACTGGCTTCAGACTCCGTCTCCTGCCAAGGTTATTTTTTAAAGTATTTTTTACACTTAAAGTATAGCCTTTCAATTTTTGTTTTAATTGCATGCTATTCCTGGATATTTTTTAACCTAGTAACAAAGACAACAATTACAACTCTTCCCTAAGTGTATGAAACAAATAAGTAAAGCATTCACAGCAATATGCTAACAAACGTCCGACTGACATTCGATTAATATAGTTGAGGTGAATCTCACAGTTTCTTAGCATGAGGGAGTTGCTAACATCGACACTATCCTGTTGTAGCCAATCAGATCAACACATTCACAATCAAACAGTATTTCAATGCCAATAACATTGCACAATGTATTTTCCCCCATGTATATATATCATATCTTAATGATTTTAATGACCTTTGGACAATTGAGTATTATGCGATTATACATAAAGAAATATAGGTATTACAATATCAAACACAGAATTCAGTGTAGGTTTGCTATTACTTCTACTAACTTCTTGCACATTGCCAGCTTGCAAACGGAAGGATACGTTAGCTTAAGAGGGTAACCTGTTAGCATGTTATCCTTATGATATTGAATATTTGTGGGTATATAATGTCATGTGTGAAATAGCCATTTAAATGAGATTAAGTTATGACAGGCTATTTAAAATTGTCTTAGATATTGTTGATATAACAACCTACTTGGCACTGAAATATTATATAAAAAATACATTGATGGAAAAATATTAAACCATGTGCACTGCAGTTTTGTCATCTGCATTCTGATTGGCTGTCAATGATTTTATTCCTCATCAGCTGATAAAAAAAAAAAAAAAAAAAACCTTCTTAAAGTGATTTCACTTTATAGCTTATCATTATCATTATAGTTATCATCCCTGGTGAGAATGGGACTTAAAGTTAAAAATTACAAAACTATCCATATATTATTTCAAATCAAGACAAAAAGTATGTGGACACTTTCTGGTTGTCATATGTTAGTGTAGTGTAGTAATTTTTTTAAATATTTTTTTTATGGAGATGTGGTCCAGAGACATTCAATTGAAAACATCCAGGAATGTTACGCTGTAATTAGCAATATACTTGTGTTTTCCAGACATCGATGAGTGTGATTTCTCAAACTACATGTGCCAGTTCCAATGTGTGAATCAGCCTGGAGGATACAGTTGTGTGTGTCCTGAGGGATACCAGCTCCAAGGGACACGGATGTGCCAAGGTATATTCCCGTTTGTTTATTTCAGGGCTCCTGAAGTGGCTTCTGAAGTTGCTCATTGACCTTTTCCACCCTGTTAATAGATGTAAATGAGTGTGAAGCAGCACACAACTGCAGAGAAGATGAAATGTGTTGGAATTACTACGGAGGGTTCCGTTGCTATCCCAGAAACCCCTGCCGTGAGCCATACGTGAAAACAGGAGAAGGGTGTGTCAAAAGTCCTAATAAAATCATGCTGTGATGCAATAAAAAATGTTTTTTTTTTAACCATTTAACTCTCTACCAACAGTCGCTGTCGGTGCCAGTCGCCAAATGTTTGCCGGGGACTGCCGCCTGTCATTGTCTACAAGTACATGAGCATCTTTTCCGATCGCTCAGTGCCTGCGGATATCTTCCAGATTCAAGCTACCAGTGTCTACCCCAATATGGTAAACACTTTCACGATCAAATCCGGCAATGAGGGAGGAGAATTCTACCTGAGGGTAAGACGTGACAATTTTTTCAGTGGAAGATTTTTTAAACAGTTACCCCAATCCTAAATCAGTGTTACAGTCCTAAATCAAATTACAGCCTTTCATACATAATAAAAGGATAGTTTCCTATTTAAATTCATGGCATTTCTCTGTCAAAACAGGTCTTAAGTCAACCCTGTTACGTTTGACTTTTTTTGAGGTTGAACATACATGGTTGAAGATCAGTGCAAAATGTCTAATAATTATTTCTGTAAAAGACTCACTATTATTTTTCATGACAGAGTTGAACAACTGAGCTTGACAATATAACTATAAACATAAACAAAAAAACTTGTAGAGACTGTAAGAGATATTTACCAGTTTGAACCAGAACTCATGACATTCATTTTCCAAACCAGGTTTAGCACCAAGATGTGTTTTGTTTTGAATGTTACAGGGTTGAAGACCAGTGCAAAAAGGTCTATTAATGGCTTTTTTTCTGTAAAAGACTTAGATTATTTTACATAACAGAGTTGAACAATTGAGCTTGAAAATATTACTGTAAACAAAGCAAAAATGTATAAAGACTGTAAGAGATATTTCCCTCTGTTTGAACTGATGACATTCATTTTCCAAAACAGGTTCAGCGCCAACCCTGCTACATTTAAAATGCGTTCAGGTTGATTGTTACAGGGTTGAAGATCAGTGCAAAAAGGTCTAATAATGGCTAACAATGCACAACATTTAGTCAGTATTCTTGCTCTTTTTGCTGAGAATTTGTTTCTTTAAAAAAGAAAAGAAAAGATCACTGTTATTTTTCCATAACAGAGTTGAACAATTGTGGTTGACAACATAACTATAAACAATATAAAAAAAAAAAAAAAAAAAATGATGAAGACTGTTAGAGATACTTACCTCACTTTGATCCCATTACATTTCACTTCCAAAACCAGTTTAGTGCCAACCCTGTTTAGTGCCAACCCCAAAACAAAAATGTTTTGGGGCTGAATGTTACAGGATTGAAGATCAGTGCAAAAAGGTCTAAAACTTCAGATTATTTAGTCAGTCTTCTTGTGCTTTTTGCCAAGAATTTTTTTCTGTAAAAACAGATCACTGTTTTCACATAACAGGGTTGAACAATAATTGGGGTTGATGACATTACATTAAAAAAAAATTTGATAGAGACTGTAAGAGATGCTTACCTCACTTTGAACCCATGACACTCCAAAACAGGTTTAGGAGCAACCCTGTTACATTTAAAATGTTGTGTGGTTGAATGTTATAGGGTTGAAGATCAGTGCAAAAGGTCTAATAATTATTTCTGTTAAAGACTCTCACTATTATTTTTCATGACAGAGTTGAACAACTGAGCTTGACAATATAACTATAAACATAATCAAAAAAAACTTGTAGAGACTGTAAGAGATATTTACCAGTTTGAACCAGAACTCATGACATTCATTTTCCAAACCAGGTTTAGCACCAAGATGTGTTTTGGTTTGAATGTTACAGGGTTGAAGACCAGTGCAAAAAGGTCTATTAATGGCCTTTTTTCTGTAAAAGACTTAGATTATTTTACATAACAGAGTTAAACAATTGAGCTTGAAAATATTACTGTAAACAAAACAAAAATGTATAAAGACTGTAAGAGATATTTCCCTCTGTTTGAACCCATGACATTAATTTTCCAAAACAGGTTCTGCGCCAACCCTGCTACATTTAAAATGCGTTCAGGTTGATTGTTACAGGGTTGAAGATCAGTGCAAAAAGGTCTAATAATGGCTAACAATGCACAACATTTAGTCAGTATTCTTGCTCTTTTTGCTGAGAATTTGTTTCTGTAAAAAAAAAAAAGATCACTGTTATTTTTCCATAACAGAGTTGAACAATTGAGGTTGACAACATAACTATAAACAATATTTTTTTTAAAAACTGATGAAGACTGTTAGAGATACTTACCTCACTTTGATCCCATTACATTTCACTTCCAAAACCAGTTTTGTGCCTGAATGTTACAGGATTGAAGATCAGTGCAAAAAGGTCTAAAACTTCAGATTATTTAGTCAGTCTTCTTGTGCTCTTTGCCAAGAATTTTTTTTCTGTAAAAACCGATCACTGTTATTTTCCCATAACAGGGTTGAACAATAATTGGGGTTGATGACATTACATAAGAAAAATTAAAATGATAGAGACTGTAAGAGATTACTTATCTCACTTTGAACCCATATTACACTCCAAAACAGGTTTAGGAGCAACCCTGTTACATTTAAAATGTTGTGTGGTTGAATGTTACAGGGTTGAAGATCAGTGCAAAATCTAGCACTCTACAACATCAGATTACTTATAGTCGCATTTTTTGTCAAGAACAATATAAATAAAAAACAGTTATATTCAAAATAAAATGGGTCTCTTTGAGTAATAACATTTGCTTGTGGTGTAGTCTCTCGAGTGATGGTCTTTATCTTTGTCTTTCAGCGCTCCAGTAATGTAAGTGCCATGTTGGTAATGACCAAACCATTGACTGGACCTAGAGAACATGTTGTGGATCTGGAGATGGTCACCCAGAGTAATGCCTTGAGCTACCGTTCCAGCTCACTGCTGAGGCTCACTATTATAGTGGGTCCATACCCTTTCTAAATCATCTAGTTTGACTGAATCAGCACCTTGGTTTTATGTTTGTACTGCAGCTTACTATGTTTAAAATGTTCAACACAGCATGGTCACCTGGCCTTGATCAGTGGTTCTTAACTGGTTGGTTGCAACCCAAAAATGGATCATAGATGGAAACCAATTCTAAATCAATTAATAGATTCATTAATATTGGAATGTTTATCTTTATATGATAAATCTTTTGTATAATACATTTCATGGTACTGTATTGAGTCCGTGTAAAACGTGGGCCCCCGAAGCAAAACCAGCTGAGAACCACTGGTCTAGATAGTTGCATATTTACTGGGTTTCAAACAGGAATTGATTTACTAATCATAAAAAGTAGGTTGTCTGGTTTATTGAAGCTTTCAAGTAATTTGTACTTTGAAAAATGAAAGACAAGGTCTGAGAGGGTGACATGAAGACCAAGAAATATCTGAAAAACAACACAGCTGGATAACAGGAAAAAAAAAAAAAAACACGGTTGCTCAAGTTTCATTCTGAAAAGCACTTATAGGTTACTCTTTGTCTTGATAGTAAGAGGATTTTCTGCTGCATGGATCCATGTCAGTCTTTTAAAGGAATAGTTCACCCAAGAATGAAAAGTATGTCATCATTTAGGCCTACTTACTTTTTGACTTTCTTTCTTCTACAGAGCATATAAGGTGAAGTTTAGCAGAATGCCCCATGTGCTTGTTTCCATACATTAAACGTCAATGGGGGACAGAAGCTGTGGAGCTCCAAAAAATAACAAAACACACCATAAAAGCTCAGCTATATTGCAAGTCTTCTGAAAAGACCAAAATGTAGGTTATACACTGAAATTGTTCCCTCCACCACAGCTCTCAAATCTCTCGGTGTCACAGTTCGTTACGTCAAATGCAGCATTTACCAACCATAACTTTTGGCCTGTTTGGGGCCATTCACACATTGCAAAAATGCAATACGTGGGCAATGGAATGGGGGGGAAAAACCAACGTTGTTGAACTTATTTTAACTTCAGTTCTGCATTTTTAGAGCGCAGTGTCATGTTTAAAAGACACACGACGTGAGCTCAATGGCCAAAGACATCAATATAGGTAGCACATGTTTACATAGAAGTAACAATGGAAAAGTAACATAGAGGAATACAAAAACACATTCCATGTGAATGGACCCCTTACTGACACAAAACTATCATATGGCTTCAAAACACAGGCGCCAATTTATGTTTCTACGGTGGGTGTCCACGCTCCGAAACCCCAAGTGCAAATACATTAACAACCATATATAAACACATCTCTATTCACCTCCGTTTCCGTGAGAAACACACACATACGCAACAAATGACCCTTAAAAATGTTAACATGCTCGTTGCTTAATACTCAATTATACTTGGTGTTCGTTTTTCAAGAATAGGCATGAGGTCTTTTTTTCCGTGCGACGGTGCGCTTGATGAATTCATTACAATAAAGTTATTTGTGTCTCACGAAGAGAAACAACAAATACATCTAACCAACCAAACAAAACCACATATTCTTTCCATGAGTGTTGTCACGGGTCGCTCTCTTGCTGATAGACCTGAAGATTTTGGAGTTAATTACTTAAAATGCAATTTATTATCGTGGAAAAAAACAGAAAGCACAAGCTTTTGTGACAGGTTGTTATGCTGTAATGTTAAACATAACGGTAGAATTGTGTGTATTATGACCTGTCGGGACCCGATGTGAGATCCACCAATCAGAGAGGTTCCCGAATCTCAATCGATTTGGTGATTGGTTACGGTGGTGGAGGAGGAATATCTTGTGTTTTCCCCGTGGGTGCTCGAGCCCCCAGAGCTAAAGACTTACAATATAGTGCACAAGTCATATGCTCTTCTTTTATTGTGCTTTTTTTTTGTGTGTGTGTGTAATTTACGTCCCCGTTCGCGATTACTGTATGGAAAAGAGCAGCATGAACATTCTACTAAACTTCTCCTTTTGCGTTCCTCAGAGGAAAGTAAATCATACGAGTCTGGAACGACATGCAGACGAGTAACAATCATTTTTGAGTAAACCAACCTTTTAATCTATCAATAAATCAAAGCTTTACGTTCCTTGTACATGGAATAAGTCAAATCAGAATGTGATTATCAAAAAGTGCTTATAGATTCCTTACTAGATTTGACTTTAGCTGGGGGGGGGAAAAAGTGTTTTATAGGTGGAACATGCGGATAAGGCAAACAGAACTGCATATAGTTAGGTGGAACAGTTTGTGTCGTAATCTAATGGCATCCTTAGCTAATGGAAATCTGTGAATGTGTCCTCCGCCTTGCAAATACTGCAGGAATGACCTCCTATCCTATGAGAATAAGGCAATAATGTTTTGGAAACAGAAGTGATGTTTTCAGGAAATTGCTGGCAAGGGTTTAGGGTCGCATAAGCAATGGAACTGTTGCCTAACATGTCTGTACGGCTGCCAGAGCAGCGTTTGATCTTCTGCAGTGTTTCGTGTCGATGTTCTGTGACAAACACTTAAAGCGTTTACTTAAAGCGTTGCGTCACACCCAGCACCCCCAGAGACGTGGTCGTGGGTGAGGCCGGAATGGGTCGCGCACCACCACGGTGTATGAAACTATTCTGGCAAACAATCTTTCTGTTGGCTCCATAGTGATCTGACTAAGTATTGTAATGTAATATGGATGCCTGCAAATCCTTATCTGTTTTCTTATGATCAAACATGCATTATTTTGATTCACGCATGGTGAATGCTCCCTGTTTTTCTCTTATTGAGATCATTTTTTGCTTTTATCTAAATTGGTGTGGACCTGTTGTTTCTGCTCAGCGAGGACAACAAAGGTCTTTGTAATTGTCTAACTAACTAAAATGAATTGGATTTGCACCTATCGTTTATGTTTCTGTATTTTCAGTATGTTCTCAAGTTGCACTTTTTTTTTTTTTTTTTACTCATTCTTAGCCTTTGTGCCATTTATTCGGCTGCAAAGATTTTGGAAATAAAAATAAATTCAGTAACAATTGTGTCATTTTTTATATGCTTATTCATTCGTTTGCTTCATGTTAATTTTTTTTTTTTTTTTTAATCTATACATCTGTGTCAAAACAAACCAGAAAAGAAAATGCTCATGTTGAAAAATCTTTTGCTAGTATTGCATAACATGCATGGGTCAGTTTGGTATATTACTGGAACAGTTTAAGAGGACCACCAAGATTCATCTGCAGTTATTACCTCCTGCGGTTGCAGATGGGAATATATAACTATGTGATGTTGTCATGACAATAGTTGAGCAGTTCCTGTAAGAATATTTACACACTGAAAGCCAACTCATTTACAGAAAGCATGTAAGTCATACATGAACTGCATGTCTTTGCTTAGATTTCAGTGTATAAAAAAGAAAAAGTGGGCTATGAAGTAAATGTTGACTGTCTACACACAACAAAAAAATCTGTGGAGAGTTAAAAGAAAATTCGAAAAACATTAAAGTAGAATATAAAGTCATTTTCTAACTATGGCTAACTTATTGTCATTGAATAATGAGAATATATTATTAGGTAGTCATCGTTCTGGTGAGAAACATGAGGTTTGGTGGGTTAAAACTTTTACAAAACGTGCCCTGTTCTTTGCACAAGGCTATACTACTTTAGTAATATTGGTGTAAAATGTTTGTATTTACAGGGCCCCAATGCAAAACCTTTAAAATATTGCTTGTAAGGGTGATATTTCAAAAGATTTTCTTAAGTTAAACTATTGTTTGCAACCAGCTAGCATGCCTATCATAAAAACAATAACACTGTAATTGTCAGAGCAAAAAGGTGCTTTACAAGGTCTAAAATGGAAGACTGATAAATGTGTAAAAAAAAATGTTTTAGTTGTAAGCAAATTAAATGCGTGAGACGCTAAAAGCCTGAGTTTAGTGTAACTTTAAACCAATAATTAATGTAACAGCTTCATCTGCTGGTTATACGGAGTATCGCATCATTTACACAGCTCTCACAGAGCTGAAATCTGACAGGTCAGTCTCACAACGCAGTTTTTGTTTTAAAAGACAGTAAAGTAATTTTGATTTACCTTATCACACATTTGCCGCCAGAAATGTCGGTAATATTAATGTTCAGGTCTAAGGTCCAAGAACAGCCAGTTCGCCGTGTATGACGTAAGCCCTTTCAGTCGGCCAAATCAGATTTGAACCAATCACAAAGTCGGAGCGGTTTGCGTAGCCAATCGCAGCGCAGCACTGTGACTCACCATACATGGACAGCCATCACCATATAAGGAAACATCGACTCGCTTTATATGGAGGAAAGTAGATCTTTGGGTGAACGTCCTCGTGAGTTAAATTCCCTAAATAAGCGCGGAATCATCCTTTACACTCTCCCAAAAAACATTAAAATCGCTATACAACCAAAATATCGTAATTCACGTGTTCGACGTGAAATATCAAGCGTGATATCGACGTTGCTGTTGGTAACTAGTTCTGTTCGCGGAGGTACATTGCGTGGTCGCGATTCGTCGTTTCCAAATGTGGCGTAAGTTCAGTTGAGGTTTGATTGATGGACTGTAGGCGGAAACTATACGTTGTAAACTTTGTACGATGGTCGTAAAGGGCTAGTTTTGAAAGGTTTGTTTTTGTAGTTTACAAGACGACTTTCATACAGGAATTAAACTAAGGATAGCTCTCGTTTAGTCCGAGTTGTGTGCTTATTTGAGCTAATGTTTCTTAGCCTAGCATATGCAGGGTAACGTTAAGTTCGGTATCAAGTGAAGAGATCTGCTAACTGTTAACGTAAGTTACATCTACCGCAGACTGCAGTGGTGCTGCTAGCGGGTCGGGGTTTCGGAGATGTTGGGGGGAAACGGGAAGGCTAGGGGGGCTGGACGCTCAGGTAACGGCACAGGCTTGACCCATCTACAGGTGGGCAGCACATCTGGGGCTTTAGGGGCGGTGAACTCCTCCATAAACCTGCCCGATGGGGGCAGATACGACGACAGGCCGTCGGTCGAGGCAGTGCTGAGCGGCTCTGATGGAGACTCGGACTCCGGGGATGATGAAGAGAGTCCCGTGCTGGACAGGAGAGGAGTGAAGCGGGAGAGGAGCGAGATGGAGGTCGGGGGATCCTCGGGAGCGATCGCTGCACTGTCGGCGGGGTATGGAGGAGTTGCCAGCGGGGTGGCGGGTGCAAAACCCGGCAAGAAAACGCGAGGACGGGTTAAAATTAAGATGGAGTTTATTGACAACAAGCTGAGGAGATACACGACCTTCAGCAAGAGAAAGACTGGCATTATGAAGAAGGTACGTTCAACCTGAACATGTACGACACCAAGACTAGTGCTAAACCACTATGCTAATGCTGGTACTACCACTACTACTGGTGCTGTACTAATATACTGATACACTATTAGTATTAATATTACTATACTGATTCTAATACTGTAGGAATACTAGTATTAATATCATTATACTGATTCTAATACTGTAGAAATCCTAGTACTACTGTTGCTAGTACTATAGCACTAATCAACTTATAACAGCACAGCACTGATACTTGTACTATTATACTATTTAATTATATCCTTGTAATGTATTAGTGTGCTGATACTAATTCTGTATCAATACTTGTACTATCTCTTGCATTGTAACATGCTACTATCAGCATCCACTGTAATGATAGTGACTTCTGCTATACTATTACTCAAACTTAAACTGGAACCAATTTTTTTTTTTTTTTTTTTTGCCATTTATTGATACTAGTAAAGTTTCCATACATGTACTATTATACTGATACTATCTCTAAATCACTCACACTAGGTTTGTACCATTGATAGTGTATTTTGATGGAGCTGTTGAACCGTACTAGTACCACACCATTATTAGAGCTGTAACAACTAAATTCAGTTTGCTATTGCTAATACTCTACCAATTCTAGTACCACCACTCATACTAGTATTATAGCTTTTACTAGCTTTTTATCGATATACTGATAACTCATACTATAATTATACCATTACTTGTGCCTTAAAACTATACGTAAACTAGTACTGTACTTTTACCAGTACTTCACGAATACTAGTACCATACCACTGTGTTCATAGTAATACTATACCACTGGTGTAAGACTATACTGTAACAAGTACTAGGCCTATACCAATACGACTTAACATGCTAGTACTATAGGCTACTACTTTACTTATAGTGCTATAACACCATACACTAGTTATGTACAACAGTTAGGACTTTATCAACATGTTAATGTTGTTATTGCTCCATTATTGTTGCTATATTTACAGATGTTAGTACTGTACCATTACTAGCACTATATACATTTACTGATTGTGCATTACTAACTATACTGATACTCAAGCTATGCTGATACCTTTACTAATCCTATACCACTATATTAGTGTTAGTACTGTACTCATACTACAGTAGTCAACACTTGAAGTGGATCAAAACCTTTCAGCAAAGTTATACATGAATTTTGAACAATACTCGTTCTGGTCTCAGAACAACTTTGATTAACTTTTTTTGATTCACTTCAAATGTTGACTACTGTACGGCTAGTAGTGCCAAACCACTATACTTACACCAGTACCATGTTGATGTAGTTCACTAACACTGGTGTTAAACTATACTGTTACAAGTACTATGCCAATACTAGTTAACATGCTAGTTCTGAATTTATAGCCTTCTACTTTACCAGTACTAGTTCTATAGCTCTATACTGACACTAGTTTACCACTGTTTATATCTATATCACACGATCATATCATATCACTTTCTGATGTCTTCTGTGTCTCAGTTGAAGCTAGTTTCCTCATCTGTTCTGACTCATTTGTCATTGGCCCCTCAATTGTCATTCATTCCTGTCTCAGCAGAAATAGGCCAGATGACTGATCAGGTTACCACTGCGGTAGACTTTGTTAATGCATTTGCATAACTTGAGAACCGGCCTAGTTTGCAGTGTAACGACAACCTGCAGTAGGTTCTCTAGTGACTAACTTATTAGCTGCAGTTAATCCCTTCTTACCAGTTCTTTTATCTCTTTTGCTTGGGCTGCTGTCATCACCTCTCGTCCTTCTTTTCATTGTTTCTTACCTCAAGAATCACAAATAATTGCGTCACACAAGCGCATTTGAATTTATTTGGCGCATTTACTTCACAACATTTGTGATGTTTATCATCATTGCTGTCCACTCAATCAGAGTTGAGGCTAAAAAACACGAGTTTACCAGTTAGTGTCCACTGGTGAAGTAAACGTCACTTTAGATTAGAAGATCTTATTGTTATCTTGCTTTCTTCTCAATTTCCAGGCTTACGAACTGTCCACCTTAACGGGGACGCAAGTTTTGCTCTTGGTTGCCAGCGAGACGGGCCACGTCTACACGTTTGCCACGCGGAAACTTCAGCCCATGATCACCAGTGAGACGGGTAAAGCCCTCATCCAGACCTGCCTCAACTCCCCTGATTCTCCACCCCGTACCGACCCTTCGACAGACCAGCGGATGAGTGCCACGGGGTTCGAGGAGACGGATCTCACCTACCAGGTCTCAGAGGCCGATGGTCTCACAGAGCCAAAGGTACAGAGTTTCTACCACGTATTTTCAGTCTACTAGTCAGCGAGTTGTCTAATCGACTAGGTGGTCAAAAGTAGGTTCTGTAAAATTACACTTGTTTAGACTTGTTGTTCACAAGACACAGTCTAGATGTAAGCGCTGTTCACTTAGGACGCATTTTTCTGTTCACGATGGCAAGAATGGATGGAGCACAATGGGTCTTGAGATCTTGAAAATGTAGTAGTTGGTAGAAACGTGAAAGTTGGTATTAAAAGTTAACGTGTTCATTTGATGCATCATCTTAAGAATGATCAGGACGCACTACTCAACAAACTGCGCAGACTAGACACTTGTCGTTTGTTCACAATAGCTGGATGTTTTGAAAGTTGGTAGAAAACTTGATTCGGGATGCGTGGCGCAACAGATTTACGTCCAATCTGAAGTTTAAAAAATCTAAAACCTTCTAGTTGACCTCATTAATCTAGTTTAGTCTAGATTAGTCTCAGACTAGTTGGTTGATGGATTAGTTGACTGAAATCGAATCTAAAGCAGTGTTAATTTTGACAGCAAATTTTGATTTAGTTTTAGTCATAGTCTTTTGACTAAAATGCCATTTAGTTTTAGTCATGTTTTAGTCATCTGAATTGTTTTAGTTTTAGTCTAGTTTTAGTCGACGAAATACAATACGATTTTAGTCGACTAAATCTACAGTAGACTTAGTCGACTAAAATATAATGGGTTTCAATTTAAATGCATTTATTTAGAATTTCTCTAAAATTTCCAAACCCATATACTCCCGGAGAAAACATATATTAACCTGCTAATATGAATGATTTTAAAGTTTAAACGTGCTATACAGATACAGATTTAACTACTGTAACTTAAAAAATATCTTAAAATGAAATAAAACCACTTTTCCTAAAGTAGAACAGTCTTTTTTTCAATGAATGATATATGAATTCTTTATAACTACTTGCATACATCATTCTTTGTTCTTTCAAGCAGACATATTTATTTGTATGAATTAAATATAATTAATCCTTATTAAAGCTATTAACGAGCAGTGAATGCTTTTCTCTTTTTCTTTTGTTGCTTGATCAATATTAAGGACACAGACCGCATTAGGTTTATTACCCACTGTCACTTTAAGACATCGGTTCATGTCCAATGACATGCACATAGATACACTCACAACTGTTTAAGAAATAACCGTCATAATTTACGTGAATACTCTCCAAAACGGACATTTAGACATAATATTTGTGTGTATTTGTCCATTCAGACAGGAAAGAGAGCTCAATTCAGTCCTCGCGCGCTGTATAGGTGTCTATGTGCATGGTTGCACGCTTCAGGTCGGGTGTGTGCGCACAGAAAACCGTACCGAATAGAGCTCTTTTTTTGCGTCGTCACTCTTATTCAGATCTTCATGTCTGCTCTACTCATTCTCCCAGACGTTTACATGTTTTAACGTTTTATGAGACATGCAGCGCTTGCCAACTCGTGTGCCGCTGGGTAGATCACGTCACAGTACAATTGTGCGCATCTACCACAAATGCAGGACATCAGACTGGATCGCTTCCCAAATCGTCACTATCTAACAGTTTCGTCTAGTTTTTATTCGTTGACGAAAATGTCAATAGATTTTCGTCATAGTTTTTGTCATTCAAAACTATTTTTATTTAGTTATCGTCTCGTTTTCGTCTGTGAAAAAATGTCGTTGACGAAAATAATGACGAAAATTATTCGTCAATGAAATTAACACTGATCTAAAGACGAATCATCCTTTATAGTTCCATAGCTTGGTCCATCATTTGAGTTTCACTTTAAGTGGAAACCTTTTCCCATTCCTGTGTTTCTTGACCTTGGTAGGTCTCAGTTTTCCAGACTACAATAGCTCATTTTAATGTTGAAAGAACTTTCACCCAAAACCCCTTTTCTACTATCAGTATTTATCATGCAAATGCCAGTTTTGCCCATATTTAAGAACATTTGCGTCACCCCGAGCACGTCTTTGCATAGCAGCGTCTATTATTCACAATGTCCAACTCTCATTGATAAGGATTAGATGCTGTCTACATGTCCTTATATAGTCTGGTTTTCCCAGTACACTTTCTTGGCTCATGGCTGATCACATTCCGCATAAGCTGCAGCTGTTTTCAAATTTGGATGACATATCCCCCCCTTTTCTCTACTGATTTAGGGCAAGTAGTGAGTGAGCATGCAGAATTAGAAAACCAAACCTCTGTTTAAAATATTGCTTAAAGCAGGTCCTCAACTTGTTGAGCTGATGACAAGCTCATTTTGAAAAGTCATCATGGGAATGGGATCCTCCTTACACATAAAATCAATGCTTTTAGCAGATAATTTGAGGGGGTTTTGCTCACAAATATATACAAGATCATTTCCTTTGTCACAGTTTGGGCAGGATTTTTTGGTTAGGTTGTCTCAAAAAAAACTTTGGTTTTATTTTTCCAGTTTGTTGTGTTATTTTACAGACTAAAAGACTCATCTCCTGAGCTAATGCACAAAGGAACAAAAAAAGCACAAAGGAACAAAATGTAACTTGCACAATAAAACAGTGCAAATAGATTTAACCAAGTTCAAATAGCCTAGTTTTAGTGCAAAATGAACCGTTTCGAGTCAGTATGTTCAAGCCCGCTTCTGACTGATAATGTCCCCAGCTGTAGAAAATGTAGATGATGCTTGAAAACTGATATCTGGGGTTTAAGGCCCTTATCATCTCCCTATAGTTGACATCACCAGAACACAAAACATAAAAATAGCCTTGTTTTATCATTGTTGCTTACTATGAAAGGTCAAAAACATTATCTATGCTAACTTAAGAGATGACCTAGACACCTGGCCAACAACCGTAACAGTAAAGTTACAACAACCCCATTTACAGCTTGCACACCTCCACTGTAGGAGAAGGCAGCAAACCTGTGGCACTCATCTCGCCTTTCCTCAATCATTTTTCCTCTTTTTTCTTTGCCAGTGTGAACGGATTGACACTCGATGGTCTCCTCATGCCAGGATCGACGGGGGCAGAGGCTATAACAATATGTGAAGAGGGAAAAAAAAAAAACCAATAAACCGTTAATGCAGCCAACCTTAAGAATAAGCAAGATAACTAGTTTAATGTGAATTAAACTTGATCAGTTACTGTCAAACTTAAAGCATTTTTAGCATTGATTTAGCTAGCTATCAATAGCCATACATCCAAACAATATCTAACGCTAACGTTACAAATTTCCTACTTCCCAAGTCGTAATTACGACTCCGAATGCAACGTAACATGAGGAGAGTAAAGATGGAAAGCTCCTAAAGCTTGTTTCCATGTAAATTCACGGATAATTTTACTAAGTTATCATGCTTTTCATTGAAATTACATTTCCTCATATGAAGTTCATAACATTGCATTCGGAGATCGACTACTTTTGACTGACAAAATTCCAGCCACCGGAAACACGTACTGATAAAGTGAGTCGTACAAAACCTTTCTCTTTAGTAAACTCTGTGTACACACACACTGTTCTCAATGCTGGAGTTCATGTGTAGAGCCTCTGGTGATACTGAGAGCACAGTTTCATGTTGTGTCGAGCCTTCTTAGTGTTTTAAAAATAGTGATTTTTGATGCTATCATAGTCGTGCCCCAATCACTCCCATTCACAAGGCATTTAACCTAAAATGAAAATACGGTCAAACTTAAAAGTGGCGTTTCCATCCTGATTATGCTTTTAAATGAAAGTTTGCCTCGGGCAGATTAACAAAAAGACCCTATGTTGCATTTTGGCGACAGTTATCCTTTAATAGAAAAGGCTTCTTGATAATATTCCTGTACTTGAATGTTTAACAACGCTTACTTCATATTGATTTTTGCTGTTGTATCAAAATTGGTATCAAGAATCGTAAAACGTTGATGGTTTATCGATTGTCTAAATGCAGATCAGATCTGCTCTAGCTCTCAGTCAAGCTCAGTTTGATGTATTTTCTTGTACCCTTCTTTTGATGGCGAAGAGAAAATGTTTTCCAGCTCACAGGCTGCCGGATCCGTCGTCCCCGTTCGGTGGGTTTTGTTGAGAGCTGCCTGAAATAGCAGCGCTCTCTCTCTCTCTCTCGCTGTGTGGACACCTGTTTTCCTGCGAAGGCAGCTGCCGTTCTCAGGATAGCCGTGACACAATTGCCTTTATCACACGACAGGCTCTGCTGCGGTCAATCACTCCTGGTCCACCACAGGAAAACTCTGTGACATGACATTAATGTTATGATTATGTCGTCTTTCTTCTGTGGACCA
Source organism: Squalius cephalus (assembly GCA_022829025.1). NCBI lineage: Eukaryota > Metazoa > Chordata > Actinopteri > Cypriniformes > Leuciscidae > Squalius > Squalius cephalus. The sequence continues at coordinate 4,089,134 of CM040807.1, read as the reverse complement.
CAAAAGATTTTTTTATTTTTTTTTTATAGAAAGTTTTAGATGTTTTCGTTCATATTATCAGGGTTCGTACAAGGTGCTTGAATTTGACTTTTTGACATTTAAGTCATGGAGAACCCTTGAAAACAGCCATATTTATGAAAAGGTACTTAAAAAGTGCTTTACTTAATATATAATATATTTTTTTCGAAAAACAAAAACAAAAAATACAATATTTCACGCAAAATCTGATAATACGAAGTACGGCAACATTATAATATAAACTATTATTTGTTGAACAATAATAGCCATTATAAACTTTGTATTTAATCAATATTATTAAATACGTTGTAAGTTGTATTTTGGATACGTTATATCTGTAATTTGAGTTTTAAAAATACTAAAGATATTGTTTGATAAGTGAGATCTCGAATTGTAGTCCTTGAAAACCAAAAAAGCAGTGCTTGAAAAGTCCTGGCATTTCTTTTTACAGGATCTGTACGAACCCTGTATTATGAAAGTGATCCCAGACTTCTCATTCATTTAGTTATGAATAGTCCTATAATTTGGTTTGTGTCCATCAGTTTCAAATAAATGCGTTCCAGATAATAACAAAAAGATGAAGTACCTTTCATTTGTGAAGTGTTATTTGACAAATAGGCATTACATTATGTAATGTATAAATGGTTCTGCTTTTTGTCACAAAACAGTTTGGATAATTACTCAAACATAATTATCCATGAGCAAAGACTTCACTCATAGAATGCTGTTAACATTATATAATATATTTTTGAATATTTTGAGTATATTTATTATATAATGCATCATGTATAATTAAGTGAAATGCTTTCAAATAGTTACAAATGTTAGTTTGATTCATACTTTTTCCAATTTATTCACTATTTATCTGTTATGCATTAATGATTTTAAATGTGTGTGTGTGTGTGTGTGTGTGTATATATATATATAGATATACAGATTACACACACACACACAAATTTGCCACTTGTCAAGTTAACTTCAAATATTAAACACATTAATGTTAAATATTAAAAGTTTATCAGGGAAGTTATCTAATGCCCTTTAGCACTACTATCAGTCTTATTTTTATAAACAAATAAATGCCGATTTGAGCATATCTATGTTGCAATGTGACACACACACACACACAAAAAAGACTATTGATTGTACCTCTAAATTTGTGCTCCTTAAAATCTTTTAATTTCTGCCTTTGTCGTTGCAGGAAATGATGAAGCCCACGTTCACCTCTGCCACTTTACCTGGAGGCACCAACAGCACGACCACACAGTCCTCGGCGTCTTCCTCTCCCTCCTCCTCCTCGGTGGCCATGCACACACACACACACACTCACAGCAGCGTCCCCTCGCTGTCCGGCACCACCTGTTGGCCCATGAGCGCTCAGAGCGTGTCCAGTGCGAACGGCACCGTGCTCAAAAGCTCTCCCGCGGGCGTGATGCAGCTGCCCGGAGGATTCACGCTCATGCCAGGTGCGGGCCTGCGTTCAGTCGTGCCTTTGTTTTACTTCTTCCTTTTACAGATTAGTCCAGATTAACTCTTATTTGACTTTCCAGATGGGTTGCATGATGCATTGCATCAGCTTGCATGACATTGTCGTGTTTTAATGCACATGATCTTATTGGCTTGCTTGCATGCCTGCTCACTTTGAATTCTGCTTCCAACTGGTTTCGTCTGTGTAAAGGCCTATTCACATCAAGAGCGATGCAACAAACAAATCGTAACATATTTAGACAATTTATATGAAATTAACGTTTATCCAGATGTATTGATTCAAAAATCATTAATTCAATTCAGGAAGTTTCTATGTTCAACCCTCTACATTGCGAGTAAATTTCACTCTGGGCGACTAAATAATGTCAGTCGTTAGCCATTGGCTGATAAATTCTTAGATTTTACTCGCCGGTGTGTGTGTTAGATGCCAAGTATAAGTTTAGCATAGATATATTTTCACTCGCTGAACACTGACTGAGCGCTTGAGAGTTTCGCTCTCCGTCAAGCGATCTGTACTAGTATTTCAAATTCAGCTCAGCGCACCTGTGTTTGACGCACCGTAAACTCTAGTGTGAAGGCGCACGACTCGCCGGCGCGTTTCTCTCACACACGCAAAGAGAGAGAGTCTTACATACCACGCAAAATCGACGCGCTACATGTAAACGATATTCTATTTTCATCTGGAATTATTCAGCTTTTAAGAACAAGGTAGTTTCTCCGAAACTAATGCGCAAACGGCAATCTCATTGGCTGGCGCTCATCCCTGTTTTAATTTCAGCAAATCAGTTCGAGCGAATGCTGATAACGTGATTCATGAACCCAGCCACTCATTTGTTGTATATTGTCATTATTAGTAGTAGAGTTAGTAGTAAGATTATCTTTTAATAATAACTACTATTATCAAGTACTTTTTTTTCTTTTACAGAAACAATGAATGACCAACAATATCTTAAGCACCACCACCAAAATTCCTAACGTCCTAAATTCAGTTAAAATGACAAATATGCTTGACTATCATAATATTATAATATAATGCTTGATTGACTGATCTTAAGAGTGTACATTTAGATATTTAAAAAGCTGTGCCATTTTTATATATATATATATATATATATATATACATATATATAAATATAAATATAAAAAAATATTATAGCAGTTTGGCAAGTAACCCAAAATATTTACTAGCCAATGGCGATTCTATTGCCAAGGTGTGTGTAGCGGGTTGATGTTTTTAAAGTTATTTTGATCTCTCTGTGTGTGTTTATTTATTTAAATAAATTATTTAATTAAAATTAAAGTTTTAGATAGATTAAAAATTTCAGTAAAACTTTTAAGAAGAAAAAAAATCCTCCTTAAGTAGGTTGGCATAATCTTGTTTTTTTTTTTTCTTGGAAAATATTGCTATTTAAAAAAAAAAAAAAACCTTAGCCAAATCAGTCATGTGGTGCAAACAGCTTGAAAAAGTGGACATATATCATAGACCCTTACAATATCAGATCATTTGACCTTTTTATGACAAGGCAAGGGTAGTTCGGTTGTAAAAATGTCATGTGGTGCGGCAACTCAAAACCTAATGATATTAAAGTATTAAATATCATAAGACAAACTTTGAAGTTAACTTGAGAAAGCCTGAACAGAAAGTTTGAAGAAGTTTTAAGGCTTAATGTTTGATGGTTTTGAAGGCAATACAGTCATAATATTTAAAAAGAATACTGAAAGCTGAATTAAAAAAAAAAATCTAATTAATAATCAATACTTGTGCACTCACACATCCAGTAAAAGTGCAAGGAAAAATTGTACTTTTGCTTGATGGTCACACCACATTACTTTTTTTTTTTAAACACAATATAAAACCATATGAAACCAACATAAATATAAATATTACATTTTAAACTAAGAATTTTAAACTTGGATCGTAAACATTCTTGTTCATTATTGACCCACAAATCAAACATTTACATCAAAGACTAAGATTATACACCGTATTCAAGATCTGACTCGCTCATTTCAGAGAGCATCAAGAGGTTTATTGAAATATGCTTATTTTAATATCCCGAGATGATAAACCCAGCACTGTGAATCTGTTCAAACTCATTCGCCGTACCAGACGTTTGTTCTCTGATTAGGCCTGTCACGATTATAAAATTTGGTTGACGATTAATTGACTAAAAAATAATTGCGGTTATGCTGATTAATTCCCCATTTTAGGGCTTTGTCATGTTTAATCCTTAGCAAGTTATCATTTTGCAGCGTAACATTCCTGTTAACACCTTTAAATATTAAAGAAATGTGTTGAATTTGGAAGTGAATTGGAGCCCATGCTTGCTGTGACTAGGCCTTGAACGTGCGAGTTCTGCGTGGCTTGCTGAGGGTGTCGCTGTGTGTCCCGCAGGCGCTTCTCTCCCGCCCGGCACACACACTATTCCTCTCAGTCAGCTGCAGACACACTCTCTGGCCATACAGTGTCCACAGACGCAAAACAGCCACGCCATGACTAGCACCAGCACCTCCTCCTCCTCCGCTGTCCCCGCACACACACAACCCGCTGCTCAGGCCACGCTCTTCCGCCTGCCGGCCGCTGTCTCGCTTACAGGTCAGTGTGTCTCAGACTCTCTCTCTCTCTGTGTGTGTGTGTGTGTGTGTGTGTGTGTGTGTGTGTGTGTGTGTGTGTGTGTGTGTGTGTGTGTGTGTGTGTGTGTGTGTGTGTGTGTGTGTGTGTGTGTGTGTGTGTGTGTGTGTGTGTGTGTGTGTGTGTGGAGGGAAACTCGACTCACTGTGGGGGCTGCAAATGTGCGTTGGATTTGCATGCTACAGCTTTCTTAAATTATTTTCTTATAGTGGTGGCATTGCAAGTAACACAACTAATGGAAAAAATAAGGGATTCTTCAAAGCATTAAGCATTAATGGAACGAGTCTGACGTATGTGACATTTGTTTTATTTAATTTTACTCACAAACGGTACATCACCAATATACATTCATATAATTTAGCAATAAACCATTAAAATACTGCATTTTTAAGCAACATGTAATCGACACGTGAGACTGTGTGTCAGTGTTATTTTAGTATATGCTTGTCATTTTTTATTTATTTTTAAAATATTTCTATTTAGCTTTAATTTATTTTATGTTACATATAGGTTATATTATAACTTGTTACCCAGCAAGCAATAGCCGTAGGGTCTAGGTTTACTATAGACCTGATATAGTCCGGCTATGAGTGACCCACTTCTAGCCAAAATAACCTTGAGTTTGAATGTCGTTTTTGCCAAAATAACTTGTGAGATGTACGAGATTCCATCATGTTAGCAAAGTAAACCGTGATTACAAGGTGTTTGTGTTCATTTCTTCACTCATTGCATTTCGTTATCTAATTGAAGACTAGTCTATTCTTGGGCTTTGGTTTAGACGTCTATGATGGCCCAAATTTTGCTTTGTTTTAGCCTAGATGCCTGGGCTGTGTATGGATGGCTATTAGATGTCTTTTAAACACACAATTGCTTGCTGGGTAGTTTATAAGTTTTAGTTTGAATGATTTTAGTACTTCAGCTTAACTTATTTAATTTCAGTCAGTCAGTGAGGCACTATTTCTACATTTATTTATTGATTTTTTATATATATATATATATCATTTTAGGTTACATTTTTCATGTAATATTTGCTTTTTTTTTCTATTTCTATTTTAAATAGTTTTAGTTGTCGGGTGTGCAGTTCATTCATGTATATAACTATGGCTGGTATTAAAAGTGCACTGTGTGTGTTTTCTGCTGTTGTGTGTCAGGTGGTGCGATGCCTCAACAGTTGCAGGCCATCCAGGTTCACCCCAGTCCTCAAAGCAGTGACAGCAGTCCCGAGATCAGCCAGACCTCCAGCAGCTCCGCCGGTACTCACTGCAACAGCCTCCTCACTGCTCTCTGACTCCATACTGTCAATCAGTCACACATCATCTGTGTCTCTTCTGCACCCCCACAGTGAGCCACACTGCTACCATAGTCACGTCCTCAGTGCCTTCTTCAGTGGCGGGTCACATGATGTACCCTGGAGCGCACCTCATGTATGCTACATCCACCTCTGGCCTAGCCGACGGGGGTCTGACTGTGCTCAATACCTTCCCACAGTCGCACACTGCGATGCACGTGTCCCACACGCAAGCCCAAGACTCAGGTCAGTCGGACAGATGCATGTGCGCATCGGTGTATTAATGTCTCGTTGGAATTGGCATAATGAAAAGATATCGATCTGGAAAACTTCTAAGTATGGAAAACTTCCATTAACTGTTAATAAAAAGTGGTTTTATTGTGTTTGTGTTGTTTGTTGGTGGTGTTTAGGTGCAGTTCCTCAGATGTTTCTCACTGGACCTCCAGGAACTGTACAGATCCCAGTTTCAGCCGTTCCGCTTCATTCGGTAATATATTAAAACCGTGAGCATTTCTTTACATGAAACTTTTGTTCGCTGTATAATTTTACTTGTACTGCTTTCTTTGTAAATGTAACTGCATTGCATCAAAACGTTTATTGGGTTTTGTATGTCAAAGGAGCCTCTGAAACATTCTAGCTAATACAAAAATTTTTTTTTTCTTGAATCACATAATATTGTAGGTTTTTTTTTCTTGCAATGTTTATACTTCACAATATTAAGCCTTTATTCATGGTGTTACATGAAAACTGAACATTACATTCCAAGAGTAAAGGCATAATGTTATGACAGTTACGTTTTTATTCTTGTAACTCAATGCCTTTTTGCTCATAATATAATGCCTTTATTGTGAATGTTTTTCTTGTAACATGCCTTTGTTCTCGTAGAATTTGACTTTTTTCTTGTAATGTTATGATTTTTTTATCTCATAATATTATGATTTTTTTCTTGTAATGTTGTTTTTGTAACATGCCTTTATTGTAATGTTATATTTTTGTAACATTATGCCTTTATTCTTGTAATGTTACAATTTTTTTCTTGTAACATTATGCCTTTGTTCTCGTAGCATTTATGACTTTGTTCTTGTAATGTTATGATTCTTTATCTTATAATGTTATGGCTTTTTTCTTGTCATGTTACGTTTTTGTTCTTGTAACATTATGCCTTTATTCCCGTAACATTATGGCTTTATTCTCGTAACATTATGCCTTTATTCTCGTAACATTATGGCTTTATTCCCGTAACATTATGGCTTTATTCTTGTTACATTTTTATATTTTCGTAACATTATGGCTTTATTCCCGTAACATTATGCCTTTATTCTCGTAACATTATGGCTTTATTCCCGTAACATTATGCCTTTATTCTCGTAACATTATGGCTTTATTCCCGTAACATTATGGCTTTATTCCCGTAACATTATGGCTTTATTCTTGTTACATTTTTAGATTTTCGTAACATTATGGCTTTATTCCCGTAACATTATGGCTTTATTCTTGTTACATTTTTAGATTTTCGTAACATTATGGCTTTATTCCCGTAACATTATGCCTTTATTCTTGTTACATTTTTAGATTTTCGTAACATTATGGCTTTATTCCCGTAACATTATGCCTTTTTTCTTGTTACATTTTTATATTTTCGTAACATTATGGCTTTATTCTCGTAACATTATACCTTTATTCCCGTAACATTATGCCTTTATTCCCGTAACATTATGCCTTTATTCCCGTAACATTATGCCTTTATTCCCGTAACATTATGCCTTTATTCTCGTAACATTATGGCTTTATTCCCGTAACATTATGCCTTTATTCTCGTAACATTATGGCTTTATTCCCGTAACATTATGGCTTTATTCCCGTAACATTATGGCTTTATTCTTGTTACATTTTTAGATTTTCGTAACATTATGGCTTTATTCCCGTAACATTATGGCTTTATTCTTGTTACATTTTTAGATTTTCGTAACATTATGGCTTTATTCCCGTAACATTATGCCTTTATTCTTGTTACATTTTTAGATTTTCGTAACATTATGGCTTTATTCCCGTAACATTATGCCTTTTTTCTTGTTACATTTTTATATTTTCGTAACATTATGGCTTTATTCTCGTAACATTATACCTTTATTCCCGTAACATTATGCCTTTATTCCCGTAACATTATGCCTTTATTCCCGTAACATTATGCCTTTATTCTCGTAACATTATGCCTTTATTCTCGTAACATTATACCTTTATTCTCGTAACATTATGCCTTTATTCTCGTAACATTATGCCTTTATTCTCGTAACATTATGCCTTTATTCCCGTAACATTATGCCTTTATTCTCGTAACATTATACCTTTATTCTCGTAACATTATGCCTTTATTCCCGTAACATTATGCCTTTATTCTTGTTACATTTTTATATTTTCGCAACATTATGGCTTTATTCCCGTAACATTATGCCTTTATTCCCGTAACATTATGCCTTTATTCTCGTAACATTATGCCTTTATTCTTGTTACATTTTTATATTTTCGTAACATTATGGCTTTATTCCCGTAACATTATGCCTTTATTCCCGTAACATTATGCCTTTATTCTCGTAACATTATGCCTTTATTCTCGTAACATTATGCCTTTATTCTCGTAACATTATGCCTTTATTCTTGTTACATTTTTATATTTTCGTAACATTATGGCTTTATTCCCGTAACATTATGCCTTTATTCCCGTAACATTATGCCTTTATTCTCGTAACATTATGCCTTTATTCTCGTAACATTATACCTTTATTCTCGTAACATTATACCTTTATTCTCGTAACATTATGCCTTTATTCTCGTAACATTATGCCTTTATTCCCGTAACATTATACCTTTATTCCCGTAACATTATGCCTTTATTCTTGTTACATTTTTATATTTTCGCAACATTATGCCTTTATTCTCGTAACATTATGGCTTTATTCTCGTAACATTATGGCTTTATTCTCGTAACATTATGCCTTTATTCTCGTAACATTATGCCTTTATTCTCGTAACATTATGCCTTTATTCTCGTAACATTATGGCTTTATTCTCGTAACATTATGGCTTTATTCTTGTTACATTTTTATATTTTCGCAACATGCCTTTATTCTCATAATGTTACGCTTTTATTCTTGTAACACAATGCCATTATTATTGTGCATATTGTGTTATGATTTTATTCCAATAACATGCCTTTATTTTTGTAATGTTACGTCTTTATTCTCGTAACATTATGCCTTTGTTCCTGTAATGTTACAAGATTGTTCTCAAAACACTTTTATTCTTGTAACAAAATGCCTTTATTTTCCAAACATTGCACCTTTATTCTTGTAATGTTTTGGCATTCTCATAACATGAAACATTATTTTTTTCAAAACAATTTTGTTTTGACTTTTCTCAAAACACTGTAACCACTGTAAACACTGAAACACAGTTGTAGATAATAGTATGATTGACAGCCAGGAAAGTGTTATTCATATATCTTATGATGAAGATGCGTAAGACCATGCCGTCATTGGGCTCCTCTCACAGTTGTGTCTCTGCTGTTCCAGATGTTGATAAACCAGCAGCCCACGGGTAGCAGCGGCGCCACGCTCACGGAGCTGCGGGTGGTTAACATGGACAATCCCAAAGGAGACTGAGGCCAGTGTGACTGTTCACTCACTGATATTCCAGGGATCACTCATGCCATGCAATCAGACTGCCATTGTATTTATTACTGCCTTGCTGCGTGCCGTGGGGTTCATAAACCCATACATACAGGAGTACTGAGGTGTAACAGGACGTTTGAAGGAGGATTGCGTCTCCTCATGGACTCATTTTGGTAGGTAGTTAGATAACAGATCATTTTTGGTTCACATTTATACACCGACACGCAACTTCACGTCAGTATTTCATAGAGACGTCTGCACTATCACTGCTGGGTGTTCACCTTTTTGCCGAAAGACTCTGATGTCGGACAGTGGGACACGATCATGTTCACTTTCAGTAAAGATTCAAGCCTGTTCGCGGTACCACAGTTGAAGTATCTTCAGTTGAATCTTTCTTTCTTTTGGGAACGCCTCATCTGATCTGATTTATCATTCATTTTTAAGATATTTTGAGGTAAAAAAAAAGTTTATGTTGTGAAGGAAGTTCGGTGTGGGTTTAATGGCTGTTCATGCGTCATTAAGGAATGCTTCACCAAATCTTTTTCCAAACTTCATGTCATTTCAAACCTTTTTAACACTTATTTTGCCATGTCAGACCTTCTCTCCATTTAATTAAATGGTGACTGGCAATTTTCTTTGTCAAATTTAGTTTGAGCTAAACAGCCTAAATGATTATAAGCATCATGAATCGGCAGGTTTGGAAAGACATGAGGGTGAAATAATGAGTAAACTTGCCTTGAAAACAATGCTGGACACTCTTGCACTGCCATCGACACTCACTGTCTACAGTTTGAATACCACTGTAGTACACCATTTCTTAAACATCATGTCTAAAACAAATATAATTTTCCGCCCTCATCACATCCTGAATGGCCTTTGTTCCTCAATTAGCAGTTTTACGATGTCTCAAACCGATCCGATTATTTGAATATGCTGCTATAATTTGGATCTACACATGATCAGTAGTAAAGATGGCTTGTTGTGATGCTGTGCCAAACGATACTGTACCTGTGGATGGCTGGACGAGTCTAGCTGTCAGACGTCCACTTTTCTGCTTCAAGGCTTCAGGCAAACTCAAGCTTTAGCCACTTGTTGATGATGCTGTAACAGAAAAACACTGACTCACGTTTGCTCTGCATGACAACGTACCGTAAACGCTGGTGCTGCAGAATCACAGGGGAATAGACGCACTCGCGCTGCTTCACGGCTTATTTAGTTCACCCAAATAATAAAATATGTGATGGATCTGTTATTAGGTACAAGTTTTGTTCAAAACAACTGTTATTTTCACTGAATTTGCTTAAATTAAATACAATGTAGTTTAACTGTTTATACGTGCACCCACATATTAATATTGTATGTGATTTCTTTTTTTTTTATCACCATACTCTTAATTGTTTTTGTTTTTTTTCTTCTTCCAAATATTTGATTTGGTTTCTTGAAACGTCCAAAGGGCTGTATATCTCGACGATGTCTGCTTGTATATGCGTCTGGTCTTTCTCTGCAGATTTTTAAAGCGGCATTGGCATTGGCGGGCGTCCACGGGTCTCTTCTTCCACACACACTGCGAGCGTGGAGCGTAAAAAGCCTTGTTTTCTCGCACTGCTTAACGGATTTAAGTGGACCACGGCAATACCGAGAGTTTCAGGACTGACGGTTTCTCTTCTCTCCGTGGATTTTCGGTTTGTGGACCCGAGCACATGTTGACTGTTGTTGTGTGTGATTTTGTTTTTTTTGACCAGTGTAAACTGAAGAAAGAATGGGAGGAAAAGCGTGTGGGATTTATAAAGCGGCCAGAACAAAAGTGTTTGATTGTTTTATTCAGTATTAACGCGTTTTAAATCCAGGGGGAACATTTCTTGAGTTGTTGATTTCCATTATGATGTTTTTGAGTGAATCTCTTCAAGAACTTGCCAGGTCATATTTCACTCCACAACCAGAAGGGAAGAAAAACACATTTTTTGACATTTCCATGACGATTAGCCACATTTTTGCTCATTTCTGATGCAACGACATAAATCAGTGAGATGTTAAATTATAATGTGTTTAGGCATTGTCTGAGTATTTGTTGAACAGCTTTTAATTATTATTATTTTTTATATATTGCACTTGGTAATAATCATATTTTGGAAAAGTACACTTATCATGACATTTTCACAATGATAATTATTTTTTTTTTACTGTATGCAAAGTACTTTTATTTAATTTTTTTTTTTTTTGAGTGAAATATGACCTGGGTGTTTGATGGTGTTTTTATCGGCTGTTATCTTGTGAAATTGTGTGAACACTAGAGGAAAGTGTTGAATGTACCACCTGTATATGGCCCTCATTGTACATAATCTGATTTCCTACTTTAAGTAGCTCGTATGGCTGCGTATGAAATTAAAATGTTTCTGCACCCTGGATATATTCAGTGGACTGTATATATTAGTTTAAATGTGAAGCACGGGCATCTTGTTTCTTTTTTTCCCCCTTTCCTTTAGCGAAACGTAACCAGTTGTGGATGAAACGTTTGCTTTATTCTGTTGATTATCTTCTACAGTGCCATTTTCTGAAGAATTAGGTTTGGTTTATTCGGTTGTTTGTTGGTTTGTTTTTGTATTACATGATGAGTAAAATTTATTAATTTGATTAAAATTTAAGTTGACAGTACAAAAGGTGAAAGTGAACTCTATTTTAACCACTAAAGCATACTTGTTGTAAAAGAAATGCTGTAATTATGTATAGCGCTTTCTTTTGTAATAAAAGAAAGATTTGAGAATAATTTTACACAAGCTTGACACTGGATCGTGGATTTTAAAATAGTGTTATGTTTTCATCAACTTCTTTCAAGTCTCTCTGATGCAGCCATATATATATAATTGCAGAAAATGGGAACATACAGAAAAATAAGTATAATATTAAAGCACATAATATCAACAATAACACTTGTAAAGGAAACGACAGCAAAATAAAATGATAAAAAATCCATAAAATATATTTAAAGCTTGGCGACGCAGCGAATAGCATCTTGTTATTTCTGCAGTAAGTATATTGTAAGGAGTATGCGGCTTTAACGCTAAATATATTTAGCAGAATTTGAATTCTGTATCCCAAAATGCACTTGACTACGGTTAGCATTTGTATGCGAACACATTTTTTTACACTAAAGTGGATTAGAAATGTAAAATTTAGTATATTTCCATCATAAGTTATTAATATACTCTCAGAGGTGAGTATGCAGAACTTTGTGATTGTGGCTTTCATTCACGTCACAGTTTCATGTTGGTTTCAAAAAACCTTATTTAGGTTTCGGGTCCTTCTTTACTCGAGGTCTTCTGAGGCTGAACGTTCATTAAAGTCACCATGAAATCAAAATGGACAATTTTTTTTTTTTTTTTTTCTCAGATATTTTTATGGAATATTGCAGTATATATTATAATATAAATTATTTATCTGTGCAGCTCTTTTTTTTTATTTTTTTATTTATGTGCTTATTAATCATGAATCAAAACAACTTCCTCTTTGCATGTCTTCGCTGATGATGCGTTTACTGGCGCGAGGGCGGGGCAACCTGTCAATCACACGAGATCCACCAATAGCAAACCACAACCATCAAATCAATTCCCTATGGAAATAAAATCAAGCCCCGCCCTTCATTTATTCTTGTTTCAGAAGCCATGGGAAAAATTCAGAGTAAAACTGTAAAAAGTAAATTGTTTAATCTAAACAAAAATTATTAAAATAAATTAATACATTAAAATACATTACTAGGGAAGTTTTTTAATGGATGTCAATGGAGGAGAGGCTCCGCTTCACTACGCTCTTAAACATTGTTTTGGATTGAGCTGTTTTTTGAGTTTACACTGAACAAAATGCTGTTTTATTAGAGAAGTCAGACAATTGCACAACAGGTTTGATTCAGTTCACGGCACTTCTCGTTCATTTCTATAGTAATGGCTGTCCGAAATCACTCCTATACCCTTGAATGGGGCACTATTTGAGTGGACGGCCATTTGTAGTGGTGTTTGAAACCATGGTGGACATTATCAAGTGCACTCATTAAATCCCACAATGCACTGCAATAAGGAATGTACAACTATACGCTCAACAGCTAGAGAATACCCATAATGCACTGTGAGGGTCGCGCTGAATGAATTCCCGCGTGTGACCAGAAGATGGCGCTCACAGCCCAATCATGCATTTTCCAAACCGCTGGTCCAATGTGGGTACAGTGTAATACCATACAGGTATAAATCCCTGTTTAATTGATTATTAACCTGTTTAATTGAGTTTTATACATAGTTTCAATGACAGAGTTCAAGATAAATCTTTTCATCTTACTAGGGGAGAGCGGGGCACAAAGTAACGCTTTTTGACTTTCTCAGTTTGTGTAAATCTACTTATGGTTCAGAGTATTTATTTTTTTCCCACATGTCTAGTACAATTATGTGGTTTTGTTTTATTAATACAGTATATACTTTTTTCTGGATATACCCCGAAAGAATGGAAGTGAAATGTGACAACATGCCCCATAGGTACATCGTAACATGACCATATGACAGATTAAAATGCTATCCGATCTTATCAAACAAACATACAAGACAAACTAAAATATATTATCAATAAAATACAATTATTAACTTTTTCATATAAAATAATGGCATTTTTTTATAATTAAATATAAACTAATTTTTGAGTTTTGACTACGAACACAGGAAAACACAGCTATAGTTCAAAACAAATAAATAATTAGTAATTTCTGAGCATTGACTCTCAGTCTTTATTCACCTTTTTCTCATGTTTTCTCAATATAATTAATAAAAGTATAGAATAGAATAGCATATTTCTAATCGGGGCACATTGTAACGCAGTGTGACAACATGCCCCCGCCTGCACAACTGGGATTTAAACCCGGATAGCGTCTTCTGCTAGTTAGCGAAGCATTAAAGAACTATCTCAACTGTTAAATAACATCTTGGAGATTAAAATAATATCAGATTTGTCTAATTTTAAATAAACACAAAAAATTGAGATGAAAAATTAAGAAATTTACTTTTGCTATGGTTTAATAAATGTCTATGGATATCTTCCAAAAAAAAAAAAAAAATCGGTGCAATTTTTCCTCTATATAGTGTTGATATGGCAACTAGTAAATACACCAAGTTCCGTCATGCTAGCATGTGTGGAAGTACGGTAACGTTATTTAAAACAAGTGTGTTACAACTAGCCCCGTGTTACATTGTGCCCCGCGCTCGCCTACTGGAGCTGCCAGTTTGCTAAGTTTCAAATAATTATTAAAAAGCACAAACTATGCACTCAGTGTCCAAATTCACTAAGTACTTTTTTTTTTTTTTTTTTTTTTTTTATGAAAAGTAATGCGTTACATTACTTCTGCGTTACTTTTTCTCACCAGGGCTCGGCTTGCTTGATTGTTTTTTAATAACAACAAAAATAGTTATATTTTGGGCAAATGTAAAGGCCCTTTCAATCAAAGGTGAAATGAACAAGCCTCAGGCTGAAGGAAATGCATATTCACTCCTGTACAGTAGAGGGCGCCACTCAAACTAGCCTTTCAGCTGCTGATATTCTGCATTACAGAACAATAGAATATACAGAAGAAGTTCAACACTCTTATTTCTAAATCTAATTTCTAAAATAATTTTTGCTCATTAGTATGGTTGAATTAAGGTCAGCAGCAAAGACACTGGTTAATAAAGTGAGGTTACATACATAAAGTATATTTGTGTAATTTAATATAGTTAATTATAAAAGTTTTGCGTAAAATTCTGAGATTGCATTTTACTGTTTTTATTCATTTTGAGGAATACTGAATGTTTTCGTGCAAGTGAGATGAGCAAATGTTCACATTTAGTCTAGAACTAAAATAACATCATGTTTACACAGCACACACACACACACACACACCTCACTTTATTTCTCTCAACATGGGGACAGGAGAGCTGTCAGTCAATAACTAGCATTACTTATTTGAACAAGTAACTTATATATTTGTTGTAAATTGAAAAAAGTAATGCGTTACTTTACTAGTTACTTGAAAAAGTAATCTGATTACATAACTTGTAACGAGTAACCCCCAACACTGTCTCCCAGTAATAACAAGACCATCTCGGGTCAGTATGGAAGCATATATGGGTAGCAATATTCAATTTGAAATGACAATGCATTTCTGTATTTGAATGGACATTTTCCATTACATTTCAATTATATAATTTACATTTGCCATTTCATACACTAGTTTTAATATGTAAATTGAATAAACACGTCCGTGCGCTAGAGGACGCTGTGTGTCGTTCAGCAGGAGTGTGTGTAAGTGTGTGTGTGAGTGTGAGTGTGTTTTTGGATCACTGTTGACATTCAGTCTGGCCTGCCGACCATATGAGCTCGTACGAAGCAGTTTAAAGCCTATCATTTCTCTCAGCTGTAATGTCATTGGGGTTTTATTATATACCAGGACCAAAGCGCACAATCTAATGTAATGGTAAGTCGCTGCTTTATCCTCTAGTCTTATTTATTTTCTCTTTCTCTTTGCAGATAGAGGCACAGTCGCGTCGTTCGGGTTATTTGCGGCTCTGTTTAATCATTTTCCCCTTTTGCGTGTCAGTGTGAACATCGAAATGTTTTATAATGGCATCTTGACGTGCAGACTTTGGTAATGTGATGTAACGTTAGATTTAAAGTAGATCGTTAAGCTAAAGTGTGTTAGCCAGCGTGCTAATGCAATCACAGACCAATGTGGTTTGCGACATTACAAGTCAGTTCGAGATAGTTTGATTAAACATTTATTTTTTGCAGCCCGATGTTTGTACAATATGCTGTTAGGAGAATAAAAAGATAGTTTTTGCATGATCAGATGAGTAAAGTAGATCATTTAAAACTATACAAGAGATAAATGGATGTCATAAAAGGGTTTATTTAAGGTTAAATAAACTTGTTTTTTCTTCAAAAGTCTGTTTATCTGTAGTCTAAAAAATGTACAATGAACTGTATTTTTGTTTGCAGTAATTACTAAAAATGAAAGGTACTAAAGTACAATTATAGATGACATAAGCTGTTTTGCCCCGCACCCTTTGATGGCCAGCTCATTTTAATACCCGTATTATATTACAATTTTAATTGTATTATTAGTTTATCATTAGTTTTAACACAGTTTAGTACATGTGCTACTATTGCTGTTTTCAGCGATAAATAGGAGTGGGTGGTCTGCTATAGGCGTTGATTACCTGTGATTGTGACAACAAATGGCGTTATCGATTTGTTTTGGTAGTTCAGCCTTACATTCACACCATTGTTGAGCAAGAAATCGACAAGGGTCAAGGTTTGGCTGTTTATCATTAGCCCTGTACCTGCAAATGTGGCCAAAAGAAACTTTCTCAAAAAATATGTAACGTTACATTTATAATCAGGGCTTGACATTAGTTTTTTGTTTAGCTCACTGTTGCTAGTTATTAGCCACCCTTCATTTTCACTGGCCACGATTTTGACATCGATAACATGGGGAAAAACTCTCATATAGATATTTTTAATATTATCGCATAATTTTGCGGAAGGAATATTAGGCTGCTGTCACTTTAAGACCTGACGCACGGATCCATTATACTGTTACACATGCGTTTTCTTTCTCAACTCTTTATGTTCATCTAAAACACAACTGTGTTTACATGATTACTCGCCAAGACCGGCATTTTGACATTATTTTGTGTGTATTTCACTGCTTAAGCTGCTGAAAAAGAGTTAAATGTTGTGCTGAGAGGCAGCTTTATGCGCGCGCACTTTGGGTGTGAGCTCAAAATCTGCAGAAAGAGTATGAATTATGCACAATACGAGCAATCCCTCGCCGAAATTAAAGCCCTGTAACAGCAACAATATTCATCCGGAGAAAATGAAACGAGTGAGTGAGGGGAGGCGGGTTTATGTGTGTCTCGCTGTCGGAGAGATTCATGAGAGAGCAGCTGGTATCGTGTATGAGTGAGTATTGGATATTTCAGTATTGATATTTGAAAAATCTATATTTTTGACAATACTTCATGGCACTTTGATTATTATTTCAGGTGCCTTTTTAAAAGACTACAAGTGAAAAATGTATATATTATTCAACGCGCCAAAGTGGCTATTAGGAGGGGCTGGATACACCCACATTTGGCGTGTGTTATTAATGTCAAGCCCTGTTTATAATATTATTATAATTTTTTTGCAAGCAAATTGCTAATAGTTCATTACATTATAAGGATTATTTCACCAGTGCCCAGTTTTCTAGAAGGTTCTTAAAAATGTCCAATATACTGGATTTTTTCCATCCGTTTCCTGTGAACGGACAAACAGGGTGGAATTGGCCCTCAGAAACAGGAAATGGTTTTGAAGGGGACTTCCTGTTGATGTGTGATGTATCGGTTCTGTGTGTTTGCAGGTGTAACTGAAGCGGATCTGAAGATGCTGCTCTCTTTGGGGATGCTGATGCTCTCTGCCACTCAGATCTACACCATTTTCACGGTTCAGATATTCGCCTTCCTCAATCTCCTGCCTGTGGAGGCTGACATATCAGCTGTACGTCTCTAACACTCGTCCTGCGACAGTTAAACACACGGTTGCCGGACAATAATTAATGGTTGCATTTGTTTTTCAGTATTCGTTCGACAATAAAACGGAGAACTTTGATGACCTCCCGGCCCGGTTTGGCTACAGGCTGCCCAGTGAAGGACTGAAGGTGAGTTTATCGTGATCATACATTTATGATCTGCTGTTATGTGACTGCAGCTTGATTACATTCTTCACTGTTTAATTTTTTAATTCACTGTTGGAGTGTATGGTTTATTAAAAATGCTGAGGTTACACATGACTGATGTAGGCATGATGTGATTATTACATAATTGCCTGCTTTTGTAAATATTTTATCAACTGCAGTTAAATGTGTTACAGTGTTGTCATCCACATGAGGAAGTTTTAATTACATATAGAAATTCCCCCTTTATTTTAATATTTGCATACTATTCAGAAATATGGTCATCATTGGTCAGATCACCTTAAACACAATTATAAATATTGTTTTATGTAATTAAAATATTAAAAAAAGTTCACGTGCAAATGCTAATCCATGCTTTATATATATATATATATATATATATATATATATATATATATAGATAGATAGATAGATAGATAGATATTATTTATATGTATTAGTGGTGGGCCGTTATCGGCGTTAACGTGCTGCGTTAACGTGAGACTCTTATCGGGCGATAAAAAAAATATCGCCGTTAATCTATTCTCAAAGTTGGGTTGGGAGCTGGGTCTATACTGCGCAAGCTATGATGACTTTCACCTTGATATTTTAGCGCAGGTTCGGTTCGGTGTTCGGTACGCATTTTCAAACCGAACGGTTTGTTGGACCATTTTTCCTGCCGACCAAAATTTCGTTATTTCAAATGTAGGCTCATAATGTGGCGCTGGCGCGACCACAACATTGTCCGACATCAAATGGCAAACGTAATGCAAGCGGAACGAAACTGAGCTACTCGTTATTGTGTGGTTGACGGACCGTTGTTTATCAGTTTGGACCAAAGCAGCGCGAGCCGATCTAAGTAAATAAATCATTTGAATTCGCTACTTAAGTAATAACATCGCTGTGAGATCTAGTGAGAAACATTCACATTTCTCCGTTATTAACGGATCAAACAGTGCGTGGAAGCCAGGAAGAAACATTGTGCCATGAATGAACTATCCAGTGTCCACAGATCTGCAACATTTACCATGGATTTACTGCAGTAACACTAACTGCAACCATGGAAGTTTGGCAGGAATAGTAGGCTAATGCTTTCAAGTAACATTACGTTGGTTTTATTTTGACATTATGAATAAAATTGCTGCCCCTGAAATGTTAATCTGAACTAAAAATAGACCTTTGTTTATAACTACAATATTAGGCTACATTTCATTTTTTCCAAGGGGCTGTTTTGTTTTATATGCTCATCAAAGTAAAAAAAAATAAATAATAATTCTACTTTATTATGTTAGTTTTAATAATAATAAAAAAAATCTCTGGCATTTCTTCACAAGTTCTTTTAAATGTCACTTTGTATTTAAGAAACACCTGCCCTTTAGTCATTATTTGGGTAGCACACATATTCTGAATGACTTCGGCAGAATTCAAATGAGCCATTTTAATCTAGATTAATTCCAAGATTACAGTGAGATTAATCTAGATTAAAAAAAATTAATCTATGCCCACCACTAATGTATATATATATATATATTAAGTTGCTGCCTCAAATTTTTAAGTACAATCAACTTGGATGTTCAAGTCATTTCAACTTATATTACATTAAAATTGAGTTAAATCTTGTATAAATTAAGTTGAAAATTGCTTAACTTATTTTGATGTGTTAAAGCAATGTAAAAACGTGTTGTTGATCATTGATCATTCAATTTTTTACAGTGTATGTATGTATATGTGTGTGTGTCATTCAAAAGTTTGGGGTAAATCAATTTTTACTCCACAAGGATGCATAAAATTGATCAAAAGTAACGGTAACGGCAATTATAATGTAACTTTATGCATCAAAGAAACCTGAAGAAAGTGTATTTGTGCAATATTTGTTTAAAACCAGTCCAATGAGTGTTTGATCAGATGCATATTAAGTTCACACTGTCAGTGATCATGACAGCCCGAGCCAGATGTGCATGCGAGGAGAGGGTGTTTCTGAGATGTGGAGAAGGGGGCTAGCATTTAAAAACAGATCTTTTGACCTGACCCCCCTGAGACCTCAGAGCTGGTGATGCAGTGAGTCTGGTGTCGGCACTGACCCTGTCCCGTGAGGAGTGGAGATGACTGACCCAGAACCGCTGCGCTCACACTCTCATCCGCAGAGTCGATCACCTCAGAGCAGAAACGCCATCAGAGAAGACGTGCATACCTTCCCGTTTCCACAATTCGTTTGCCCGATTGACTGGCCGATCTTAAGGAAACACTGTAATAAGACACCAGACATCGATGAGACGTGTTTTAAAGCACCCCTGTTATGCTTTTTCGGGTATTACCTTTCATGTAGTGTGTGATATAGCTCTGTTGCTAGGTTACGGATCTCCGCCCGCACCCGCTCCGCCACGTGTCGGTATTTACATGTCAAAGTTCGGCACATTTGAACCCAGTGCAAAAATTCTTCATTGTGCCATTTCCCATTGAAATAACTGGTTTTTGCTCTCAAGAGCTTGCAGAGCAACAGTAAATATGATTTAAGTATGATATTTGATGCTGTCATTGACCTACTAATCTGCTCACATGTGCAGTCGTTTTCTGTTCCTGATTCGCTGATGTGAGCGACACCAAACCACATGACATGTTGATGTGAGCGACACCAAACCCCATGACATGTTGATGTGAGCGACACCAAACCCCATGACATGTTGGTGAAAACCGTCAGAAATCACATTACTTCACATCTGTGCCACTTCCCCATTCCAGTGATTTGGTTTAGTTTTTTTAGAGGTCGACAACCACCTTTTTTAACAGTAGTTTCTAAGCAACAGAGTTCACCTTTGACCTGTTCAGGTGGACACAGCGTAATATACTTATCGTCGTCTGTTTTGTCTAAATATTGAGTTGGGAGTTAATCCTGTTGGGAAAATCCTGTTATGGGAACATGCTAATCTAGTCATGAGCTGGTCAGTCACGCTGGAGCCGCCACAAACCTGTGGCGTTATGAACCCAGAGAGCCGCCCGTGCAACAGGAAGTAGTGTTCGACCACTTCCTGAAAGCCCGTTCTGTGGCCGTTACTGTTGCTGTCTTGTGTTTGGAGAAGTGGCTTGGCTCTGAATATATTCGGCCTCACGGCAGCGGCTCCACATCTGCAGCTTTAGGGCCTTTTCTGCAGTGGAACATGTGCTGGGTATCGTTTACTAAAACTAAAATGATGAAAAATTGTCTTCAATATTTGCAAAATACCTGAATTTAAATAAAAAGTAAATATGATAAATATTTATAAAACTTAGACATCCCCCCCCCCCCCAAAAAAAATAAATAAAATAAAATATATATATCTATCATAGCATGTTTTATTTTATTTTTTTAGAAATGCACTCATTTTACAATTCCAGCTGATGATTATTGAACATAATTAAATAACTATTTTAAAATACTAATTAAATTATGGCATAATTATCCTTTGGTTGATAACAATATATGGCTGATATTAAAATGATATTTTGTCTGTTCATAAATACATTTAAAATACATTTACAATGAAGCCTAAAATTACTACAATTTATTATAATTCATGAAGTATTTCATTTAATTATTTAATATAAACAATTACATTATGGCTAATTAAAAAAAAATCCATATTATAGTATATATATATATACATTTACCGTAAATTGTTTTTCTCACTTTTTCTCGACATTTGAAGGGGGAAAATCTAATAATTTAAACATTATCATTTTAAAGTTAAAAGCATGAACAATTGATATTCATCTTTCATTAGTTAATATAATGTTTTAATTAATATGCAGTTAATATAGTTGTTTATTATAATATAGTTGTTTATTGCAGATCATTCAAACTTCTATTTTGTCTAAAAAATAAAAAGTGAAAACGTTTTAAACGAGGGAATTTCGGCATCGCAACATTGAAATATAAAGTATGAAAAATGTATATACTTTTTTAAAAATTAATATAATTAATTTAATACGTATTTAATTATAAAAATTGTTATAGTGATTGTTTAAATGCCATACTATTTTGTGTAATTAAGTTAAAAATAAAATATTAACATCAAATGTTTTGAACAAGTTTAGGCATCACAACAATAAAATTAAAGCATGAAAAATAGATATTCATTTTTAATCATTTAATATAATTAATTTTATTAATAAATATTTAATATAATAATTATGTTATGGCTAATTATTAAAATTGTCTAAACAAACAATCAAACATCACAAATTATAAGTTGTGAAAAATAAATATGACTTTTTTCTTTTAATATAATCATTTAATAATAATTATGGCTGATTATTAAAATCCATATTTTGTCTAAATAAACAAAACAAAAAAAAACTAAAATGAGTTGTTTTAAGTGAATTTAGGCATAATTATAATGTACAATCTGAAAAGTTGATATTTTAAATTAGAAATGGCTAAAGATTTAACATTTATCAGTGTAATTAAATTATTGTCTGCACTTTACTTTACAGTACATGAACTCCGAGAAAGCTCTGGTAACTGCAGAAGGTTATGTTTAGGGCTAGATTCAAGGTTAATAACATAGTTATTACCCAGTTATTATAATTACTGTAATAATTGCGTAGTATGTGCATGCAGGACTGTACTTTTCTTTTCTTCTTTTCCTGTTAGATAACAGCAGTTCATGACCAAATGAAGGAAGTGACATCATTAAATCAGCTGATAGCCTGTGATGTGTAGTGAGAGCGTAATGCGTGAATGGTGTCTTTCATGTGTTGAGACGTCTTGTGTTGTGGAGTGTTTTCGTGGCCTACTTCTCCTGGTCCTCAGTCATGTGCCTCACTCCTCATGGCCCAATAACCCATTCCTCAGAAACAGGAGGCGTCCCGCTGGCCGGAGCATTTCTGGATAACGCGGACAAGAACTGAGTCATGTAACATGTTTGGAAGTGTGTGAACTGATAAGAGTGTAATGTTGCAGAGCTGGTGCTGTGGTGTGTGTGTGTCAGCAGAGGGTGCTGTGGGGATCCGGTGGTGGTTCTTGAGCTGACACAGTCTGGTTTGATGTGGTCCGCAGGGTTTCCTGATTGGTGCCCGTCCCGAGAACGGCTGCGTGCCGATCGAGCCTCCTCCCCTGAGGGACAACCTCTCCAGCGCCTTCATCGTGCTCATCAGGCGCTTCGACTGCAACTTCGACATCAAGGTGCGGGATCACCGTCAGTATGAGCTGTGGAGACCCATAATAACACACAATTCCCCCACAACTCTCACTGAAAACCTGGGAATCGTTCACAGAGTCATTGTACTTTAACTTCCTTCACAATACTTGAGTCATCATCCACTTCATTTCATGCTTTTCTTTATCTTACTTACACTTTATTTTAGAGTGATGATAATTAACTACATGTACTCGGGTCATTGACGAATAAGGTTTTTAAAAGTGTAAACAAATAGAATGGAGATATAACTATATTTGAAACCATTTTTTAGTTTACTTAGTTATTTGTACAAACAATTAACACTGTTTTTTGTCATTTTTTACAAGATTTTTTACAAAAAAGTCATTCGGTTTAACCACTGATTTGAAAGTTAAAAACTGATTTGACACTGATGTTGAGGTAGTATATAGTGTGTACCACAGAATTATCACTGATCTCATAAATGTAATCATTTATTGGACTACTCTAAACACTCCAACATATTCAAGTAAAACATTGCACAGGGAAAGGAGAAAAGTGGAAATGTAAAAAAAGAGCCTTATCTGCTTTATATTTGTATTATTGTAGTTCCTTTAGTTATTAAAAACAATATTATTCCATTTAAATATTTACTATATCGGTTTTACCGAATGACACTTCAAAATCTTTAAAATACCTTTATATGTAGTAAAATATAATTAAAACCTTTTGGGTTCAGTAAAAGAGATCAAGTTGTACTAGTTACATACTTTGGATGTTATATATTTGGTTTTTTATTATTATTAAGGCCTTTGGACAAAAAAAAATGACCCGTCACGTCATTGACCCACTTATTATAGGCTTTGGTTTAGGGTTTGTTGCATGTAATTATGCAAGTGTAATATTAGGGAATACACATTATAATGATTATATAATGTAATATAATATTAGCAGGTACAACTTTTGAGGTTAATTATGTATTAGTACATGGTGAAATTAACAAACTAAGATAATAAAATGCTTTAGAAGTACTTTTCATTTTTAGTTTAGCTAATAGAACCGTATTGTAAAGTGTTATCATATTAATTAATATTTTGAATTAGCTATTTATTTGTGCTTTTGTCATTTTTTTTAAACATTTCTATTTAGCTTTAATTGTTTTTATCTCAGTTTTAGATTGTCATTTTAGTACTTGAACTTATTTCAGTTAGAACTTATTTCTAAGTTTTTCATCTAATATTTCAATTACTGAAATTATTTTTAATAGTTTTGGTTTTAGTTAAGAATAACAATGCTGATTTCATGCTAACAGTCTATATATATATCATGAAAAATATTATATATAATTTAAAAAAAAAATTTTTACATTGAAAGATGTTTTAATATTTTTACACTCTCATCTTTTCAAAGTGTAAGGAAAAGGTGTTATTGCTTTTTAATGGTTACACCACATGACATTTTTCACATGAAATCTTTCTGTTGTAAATTGTATGAAAATATTTCGAAACCAACATGAATACAAATTTTATATTTATATTATTAATTCTAATGTGGCATTGTGCCAGTTTTGACTGATCGCTCATCATTTGACACAATGTGTGCCAAATGTTTAAAGTTGTATATATTTTTTTTATAAATTATTCATTATTTCAGTCATTATAATTTTTTTTATAAATTATAATTAAAATATATTTTTTTTACATTTATAATGTTTATTTTTTATACAGTTAAACATTTCATTTTTATAGTGACATTTAAAAATAATAATAAATAAATATATATATATATAATATATTGTATATATTAATTTCTTAATACATTTTATAAATTATATCTTCATGAATTAAACATTTTAAATGTTGTGTTTGTTATAATTATATTTCTTTAATAATTTTTATATATATTGCTGACATCATTGTCTCAAATGATGATATATATTTTTTTTTCTTTTTGTTTTAAATACATTATAAACTATTATAAATTATAAAATGTTTGTGTATTTAAAAAAAAAAAGATTTTTCAAATTTTTGTTTTTTACAACTTGTACTACAAATGTCGTACTACTGCTGCTAAAAATACAAACGAGGGTAATAAAGAAACATTCCAAGTATGCAAATGCGCTCATAAATGCAAAATCCTCCTCCCCCGCTCTTCAAGACGTGCCTCAGTGCGCACACTTTTCATGCTGTTGGCAAATAATATGCAAAGACTTCAAGAGGGTCTGCCGACAGTTTCTGTTCACCTGCAGGTCTTTGGACAACTTCCAAACGTTACGCCTGTTGCATATAGCTCAAACTATTTCTCCAGTACCACAGTAAACCGTTGGACAGGTTAATCATATACAGCGCTGTGGAATTTGTTTAGCTTTATAATGTGCAGAGAGAGAGAGAGAGACAGAGACAGAGAGAGAGAGAGAGGTAAAATAAAAGTAAAAAAGCATTCAAGTTTGACATCTTAATATTTTTCTAATTCAGTCCATTAAAATGGTTTGTCCACTCGATGCTCCTGATATTATATCTCCGACCTTCACGTGACATGAGTGTGATAGATTTTCATTTCCGAGGAATGTCTTGAATGCTCTTATCTCTGTCTGCGCAAACATTCACTAATCACTGATGCAGCGCTGCCAGAATCTGACTCGCTGCGAAGAGCACAGACTTTATAAAACAGTTATACTACACTGGAATCTATTTTGCAGAGATTTAGGCTGTAATATTGGTTGTTTTGCCTTTGAAAGTGACCAGTCGTGCAGTTCTTAGTTCTGCCATTAGTGGCCGCTGTCGGGCAGTTAAAGGGATAGTTCAAGTCAAAATCAAAATGATCCCATAATTTACTCACCCTCAATCCTAGGTGTATATGACTTTCTTCTTTCAGCCGAACACAATCGGAGGTATATATATTAAGTAATATCCTGGCTCTTCCAAGCTTTATAATGGGAGTGAATGGTAGAAGATATTTGGAAGCCCAAAAAAGCACATCCATCCATCATAAAAGTAATCCATACGCCTCCAGAGGGATAATACAGGCCTTCTGAAGCACAGCCGTGCGTTTTTGTTCATGACCCGACGCATGACGAGTGACCTCTGACCCCACGCATGAGTGACCTCTGACCCGATGCGTGACGAGTGACCTCTGACGTGACGAGTGACCTCCGACGCACGACGAGTGACCTCCGACGCATGACGAGTGACCTCTGACCCGACGCATGACAAGTGACCTCTGACCTGACACATGACGAGTGACCTCTGACCCGATGCGTGACGAGTGACCTCCAACACATGACGAGTGACCTCTGACCCGACACATGACGAGTGACCTCTGACCCGACGCGTGACCTCCAACACATGACGAGTGACCTCTGACCCGACGCGTGACCTCCAACACATGACGAGTGACCTCTGACCCGACACATGACGAGTGACCTCTGACCCGACGAGTGACCTCTGACCCGATGCGTGACGAGTGACCTCTGAAGTGACGAGTGACCTCTGACGTGACGAGTGACCTCCGACCCGACGAGTGACCTCCGACGCATGACGAGTGACCTCCGACGCATGACGAGTGACCTCCGACGCATGACGAGTGACCTCTAACCCCACGCATGAGTGACCTCTGACCCGATGCGTGACGAGTGACCTCTGACGTGACGAGTGACCTCCGACGCACGACGAGTGACCTCCGACGCATGACGAGTGACATCTGACCCGACGCATGACAAGTGACCTCTGACCTGACACATGACGAGTGACCTCTGACCCGATGCGTGACGAGTGACCTCCAACACATGACGAGTGACCTCTGACCCGACACATGACGAGTGACCTCTGACCCGACGCGTGACCTCCAACACATGACGAGTGACCTCTTACCTGACGCGTGACCTCCAACACATGACGAGTGACCTCTGACCCGACGCGTGACCTCCAACACATGACGAGTGACCTCTGACCCGACACATGACGAGTGACCTCTGACCCGACGAGTGACCTCTGACCCGACGAGTGACCTCTGACCCGACGCGTGACCTCCAACACATGACGAGTGACCTCTGACCCGACACATGACGAGTGACCTCTGACCCGACGCGTGACGAGTGACCTCTGACCCGACGCGTGACGAGTGACCTCTGACCCGATGCGTGACGAGTGACCTCTGAAGTGACGAGTGACCTCTGACGTGACGAGTGACCTCTGACGTGACGAGTGACCTCCGACCCGACGAGTGACCTCCGACGCATGACGAGTGACCTCCGACGCATGACGAGTGACCTCCGACGCATGACGAGTGACCTCTGACCCCACGCATGAGTGACCTCTGACCCGATGCGTGACGAGTGACCTCTGACGTGACGAGTGACCTCTGACGTGACGAGTGACCTCCGACGCACGACGAGTGACCTCCGACGCATGACGAGTGACCTCTGACCCGACGCATGAGTGACCTCTGACCCGATGCGTGACGAGTGACCTCTGACGTGACGAGTGACCTGAGACGCATGACGAGTGACCTGACCCGACGCGTGACCTCCGACACGATCCGACGCGTGACGGGTGACCTCTGACCCAATGCATGACGGAGTGGAGATGTAGGAGTAGCGTCAGAGGTCATGCGTCGGGTCCATAGACTGTAAAAAAAAGATGGACGACGCCCCTTCGCTCTTTTCCATTGGTGAGAACTGAAGCCGCCAGTGTCCCGTAATAGAGCTGGTAAGTCCCGCCCCTTCCGCTAACCCCACTGGACCTCTAGGTTGAAAAATCGTCAATGCAAGTGAATGGGAGAAAATAATTACTTTCTGGTCCCGTTTGAATTGTGCCATGAATGTGAACATATGTTGTCTGTAAATTTTTTATATAACTTTTCGTGTAAAGAATGATACAATTTAGCGTGTAGAAGTTTGATACGGTTAGACTTTGTGTGAGAGCACTTTGTGGACTACAACTCTCGACGCGTTTGAAACGTCACCACCACTCGCACACGGACTAGCTCACGGATCCCGCTAAACATGGCTGTGTCTTTGGTGCACTTCACCGCCTTCTTTCAGGGAGAGGACAAAATCGCTGAGGTTGGGGAAAACCACGGGTAAGTCAACTTTATGGGGTGACGTCACATAGGCGACATGTAGTCTTTCTCGTTATGTCTTTTCCACAACTGCTAGCCGAAGAATCATACCATATACTGTCAAACTCGTAACATGAAAAATTATATTAAAAATTCACAGACAACATATGTTCACATTCATGGCACAATTCAAACGGGACCAGAAAATAATAATTTTCTCCCATTCACTTGCATTGACGATTTTTCAACCTAGAGGTCCAGTGGGGTTAGCGGAAGGGGCGGGACTTACCAGCTCTATGGCGCTGACATCTTGGAACTTAAGTCTGTGCAGTAGCGATCTCGGGACCAGACCTGCGCGTCTGCCTTTGGAAGAAAGATATTTGAAGTGTAATTTAATTGTTTAGTTGGTCTCACGTCCCGTTGAATAACACGGGGAGGCGGGGCTTATGACCTATACTAGGACCAGTCACCGGGGGGCGATCGAGACGTTTTGGCTTCACTTTTCAGGGCTTGTGCGGCACGCTTGGTCGGGTCAGGTCACTCTTCCACCGGGACTAGACTCGCGTACGGGCGTTACCGGAAGCCAGTGATTATAGTTTATAAAGTTATGAATACGGATATTTTTCTTACAAAAATGCATGGCTGTGCTTCAGAAGGCCTTTATTAACCCCCTGGAGGCGTATGGATTACTTTTATGATGGATGGATGCGCTTTTTTGGGCTTCAAATCTCAGGTACCATTCACTCCCATTATAAAGCTTAGAAGAGACAGGATATTACTTAATATACCTCCGATAATGTTTGGCTGAAAGAAGAAAGTCATACACACCTAGGATTGAGGGTGAGTAAATTATGGGATAATTTTTCACTGTTGGGTGAACTAAACCATTAACTGTGCTTAGGCTCGCACAGCCTAGATGGAAAATAAGGCTGTTAAAATTCATCATACCAAAAACAAGAGAAAATCAGGCAGAGCTGAAATGTCTCTGACAAAAGCAAGTTTGTTAATCTCTCCTGCACCAATCTTCTCTGACCGTCAAGCTCACTGAACCAGGCCATACATGTGTCATGCGAGAGCCGTGTGTGCGTGTGACGCCTGTGCTTGTCTGAACACAATGCTTCTGTCTTCATCCCCGTCCTCCTTCAGGTCCTCCATGCGCAGAAGGCCGGCTACAAGGCGGCGATTGTCCACAATGTGGACTCTGATGACTTAATCAGCATGGGATCCAATGATCGTAAGTTCCTGCACACGAATGCATAAAACATGTAGCGGAGACACAGCTCGTGTGTTCTGCTGCGGGACAATGCTGTGATTCACAAACCCCAGCCTCTGTGCTGATAATAACCGCTGCTGTATTTATGAATTCTGACCGAGTCGAGATGCCGTTCAGGACGAAGCCATGAAGGCCAAACTGGAGGAACCGGCCTTCAGCGCTCTTGAAGGAATAGTTCACCTTCATCATTTACTCGCCGTAATGTTGTATCAAAACAACTTTGGACCCCATTGACTATCATTATATCAACTAAGACAGCTGCAAAATATCTCATTTTAATATATGTAAATTAGTGATATTGATATTTCGATACGTTCTCTCTTCTCCCCCCAACAGCTAGTTGACACGCACCCGCCTCCTCTCACTCGCTCGTCTCATTCTCTCCGGTTAAATAGTCGTTGGTGTTACAGGTCCTGAATTTCTTATTGCACATAATGTTAGTCATTCCCGTTGGTTTTGTGCTCACACCAAAAGTGCGTGCACCACTGATATATGTAGCGCTCACATAAAGCCTCTCAAACAGCTCGCAAGTACCACATTGAGTTCATTTCCATGGCTTAACCGATCAAATAGACTCAAAATGATGTTAAAATGCCCGTCTTGATGAGTGTTCAGGTAAACACAGTCAGTTTTGGAGAGGAAATAGTTGATAAAGAAAACGCATGTTGTGTAACAGTATATTGGATCCGTGTATAAGCTCTTAAAGTGACGGCAGCCTAATAAACTTGCTGCTGTCTGTCATTAATGTTAATCAAAGAACAAAACAAAGAGAAAATTACTTGCTGCTCTTGACTGAATAACTTTAATTGTAAGCATTACCGGAGAATGTCTAATAAGGCGAGAACTTCCACTCTCAGTGAACTTCCGGTTTCTGAACGGGTTGCAGTTCCACTCTGGCTCCACATGAGGGCACTCACAGGACGAGTGCAGAATGAATGGAGGTCTATGGCGCTATACCCATCAAAATCCACTTTTCTCAGGATATCATTTTTTATCTAGTAATTTGAATGTTGTATTCGAAAGTAGATGCAAAGAAATTTCACATTGCTGGGTGTTAGATTTTTTAGAGTCACTGATTTGCTTTAAAAAGTCTTTTAAAATGTTAATACACATCGTACGACCAGAGATACTGCTTTACGGCAATCCTTCAGTCACTTTGGTGCTTTCGCGCTCTGCACTTTCTTTTCTCTCGAGGCATCGACAACACAGCTGACACAGGTAAACACACAACACAGCTGACACAGGCAAACACACAACACAGCTGACACAGGTAAACACACGACACAGCTGACACAGGTAAACACACAACACAGCTGACACAGGGAAACACACGACACAGCTGACACAGGGAAACACACAACACAGCTGACACAGGTAAACACACGACAGCTGACACAGGTAAACACACAACACAGCTGACACAGGCAAACACACGACACAGCTGACACAGGTAAACACACAACACAGCTGACACAGGGAAACACACAACACAGCTGACACAGGTAAACACACAACACAGCTGACACAGGTAAACACACAACACAGCTGACACAGGTAAACACACAACACAGCTGACACAGGGAAACACACAACACAGCTGACACAGGTAAACACACAACACAGCTGACAGGTAAACACACAACACAGCTGACACAGGTAAACACACAACACAGCTGACACAGGCAAACACAACACAGCTGACACAGGTAAACACACGACACAGCTGACACAGGTAAACACACGACACAGCTGACACAGGCAAACACACAACACAGCTGACACAGGTAAACACACAACACAGCTGACACAGGTAAACACACAACACAGCTGACACAACACAGCTGACACAGGTAAACACACAACACAGCTGACACAGGCAAACACAACACAGCTGACACAGGTAAACACACGACACAGCTGACACAGGTAAACACACGACACAGCTGACACAGGCAAACACACAACACAGCTGACACAGGTAAACACACGACACAGCTGACACAGGTAAACACACGACACAGCTGACACAGGTAAACACACGACACAGCTGACACAGGCAAACACACGACACAGCTGACACAGGCAAACACACGACACAGCTGACACAGGTAAACACACGACACAGCTGACACAGGGAAACACACGACACAGCTGACACAGGGAAACACACAACACAGCTGACACAGGCAAACACGACAGCTGACACAGGCAAACACACGACACAGCTGACACAGGCAAACACACGACACAGCTGACACAGGTAAACACACGACACAGCTGACACAGGTAAACACACGACACAGCTGACACAGGGAAACACACAACACAGCTGACACAGGCAAACACACGACACAGCTGACACAGGCAAACACACGACACAGCTGACACAGGCAAACACACGACAGCTGACACAGGCAAACACACAACACAGCTGACACAGGCAAACACACGACACAGCTGACACAGGTAAACACGACACAGCTGACAGGGAAATACACGACACAGCTGACACAGGTAAACACACGACACAGCTGACACGGCAAACACACAACACAGCTGACACAGGTAAACACACAACACAGCTGACACAGGTAAACACACAACACAGCTGACACAACACAGGTAAACACACAACACAGCTGACACAGGCAAACACAACACAGCTGACACAGGTAAACACACGACACAGCTGACACAGGTAAACACACGACACAGCTGACACAGGCAAACACACGACACAGCTGACACAGGTAAACACACGACACAGCTGACACAGGCAAACACACGACACAGCTGACACAGGTAAACACATGACACAGCTGACACAGGTAAACACACGACACAGCTGACACAGGCAAACACACGACACAGCTGACACAGGCAAACACACGACACAGCTGACACAGGTAAACACACAACACAGCTGACACAGGGAAACACACAACACAGCTGACACAGGGAAACACACAACACAGCTGACACAGGCAAACACGACAGCTGACACAGGCAAACACACGACACAGCTGACACAGGTAAACACACAACACAGCTGACACAGGGAAACACACAACACAGCTGACACAGGCAAACACACGACACAGCTGACACAGGCAAACACACGACACAGCTGACACAGGCAAACACACGACAGCTGACACAGGCAAACACACAACACAGCTGACACAGGCAAACACACGACACAGCTGACACAGGTAAACACAACACAGCTGACAGGGAAATACACGACACAGCTGACACAGGCAAACACACGACACAGCTGACAGGGAAAGACACGACACAGCTGACACAGGTAAACACACAACACAGCTGACAGGGAAACACACGACACAGCTGACACAGGTAAACACACGACACAGCTGACACAGGTAAACACACAACACAGCTGACACAGGTAAACACACAGCACAGCTGACACAGGTAAACACACGACACAGCTGACACAGGTAAACACACGACACAGCTGACACAGGTAAACACACGACACAGCTGACACAGGTAAACACACGACACAGCTGACACAGGTAAACACACGACACAGCTGACAGGGAAACACACGACACAGCTGACACAGGTAAACACACGACACAGCTGACACAGGTAAACACACGACACAGCTGACACAGGTAAACACACAACACAGCTGACACAGGCAAACACACAACACAGCTGACACAGGCAAACACACGACACAGCTGACACAGGTAAACACACGACACAGCTGACACAGGTAAACACACGACACAGCTGACACAGGTAAACACACGACACAGCTGACACAGGTAAACACACAACACAGCTGACAGGGAAACACACGACACAGCTGACACAGGTAAACACGACACAGCTGACAGGGAAATACACGACACAGCTGACACAGGCAAACACACGACACAGCTGACAGGGAAAGACACGACACAGCTGACACAGGTAAACACACAACACAGCTGACAGGGAAACACACGACACAGCTGACACAGGTAAACACACGACACAGCTGACACAGGTAAACACACAACACAGCTGACACAGGTAAACACACAGCACAGCTGACACAGGTAAACACACAGCACAGCTGACACAGGTAAACACACGACACAGCTGACACAGGTAAACACACGACACAGCTGACAGGGAAACACACGACACAGCTGACACAGGTAAACACACGACACAGCTGACACAGGTAAACACACGACACAGCTGACACAGGCAAACACACAACACAGCTGACACAGGTAAACACACAACACAGCTGACACAGGTAAACACACAACACAGCTGACACAGGTAAACACACGACACAGCTGACACAGGTAAACACACGACACAGCTGACACAGGTAAACACACAACACAGCTGACAGGGAAACACACGACACAGCTGACACAGGTAAACACACGACACAGCTGACACAGGTAAACACACGACACAGCTGACACAGGTAAACACGACACAGCTGAAACAGGTAAACACACAACACAGCTGACACAGGCAAACACACGACACAGCTGACACAGGCAAACACACGACAGCTGATACAGGCAAACACACAACACAGCTGACACAGGCAAACACACGACACAGCTGACACAGGTAAACACGACACAGCTGACAGGGAAATACACGACACAGCTGACACAGGCAAACACACGACACAGCTGACAGGGAAAGACACGACACAGCTGACACAGGTAAACACACGACACAGCTGACACGGCAAACACACAACACAGCTGACACAGGTAAACACACAACACAGCTGACACAGGTAAACACACGACACAGCTGACACAGGTAAACACACGACACAGCTGACACAGGGAAACACACGACACAGCTGACACAGGGAAACACACAACACAGCTGACACAGGTAAACACACGACAGCTGACACAGGTAAACACACAACACAGCTGACACAGGTAAACACACAACACAGCTGACACAGGGAAACACACAACACAGCTGACACAGGTAAACACACAACACAGCTGACACAGGTAAACACACAACACAGCTGACACAGGTAAACACACAACACAGCTGACACAGGGAAACACACAACACAGCTGACACAGGTAAACACACAACACAGCTGACAGGTAAACACACAACACAGCTGACACAGGTAAACACACAACACAGCTGACACAGGCAAACACAACACAGCTGACACAGGTAAACACACGACACAGCTGACACAGGTAAACACACGACACAGCTGACACAGGCAAACACACAACACAGCTGACACAGGTAAACACACAACACAGCTGACACAGGTAAACACACAACACAGCTGACACAACACAGCTGACACAGGTAAACACACAACACAGCTGACACAGGCAAACACAACACAGCTGACACAGGTAAACACACGACACAGCTGACACAGGTAAACACACGACACAGCTGACACAGGCAAACACACAACACAGCTGACACAGGTAAACACACGACACAGCTGACACAGGTAAACACACAACACAGCTGACACAGGCAAACACACGACACAGCTGACACAGGTAAACACACGACACAGCTGACACAGGTAAACACACGACACAGCTGACACAGGCAAACACACAACACAGCTGACAGGTAAACACACAACACAGCTGACACAGGTAAACACACAACACAGCTGACACAACACAGGTAAACACACAACACAGCTGACACAGGCAAACACAACACAGCTGACACAGGTAAACACACGACACAGCTGACACAGGTAAACACACGACACAGCTGACACAGGTAAACACACGACACAGCTGACACAGGTAAACACACAACACAGCTGACACAGGCAAACACACGACACAGCTGACACAGGTAAACACACGACACAGCTGACACAGGTAAACACACGACACAGCTGACACAGGCAAACACACGACACAGCTGACACAGGCAAACACACGACACAGCTGACACAGGTAAACACACAACACAGCTGACACAGGGAAACACACAACACAGCTGACACAGGGAAACACACAACACAGCTGACACAGGCAAACACGACAGCTGACACAGGCAAACACACGACACAGCTGACACAGGTAAACACACAACACAGCTGACACAGGGAAACACACAACACAGCTGACACAGGTAAACACACCACACAGCTGACAGGGAAACACACGACACAGCTGACACAGGTAAACACACGACACAGCTGACACAGGTAAACACACGACACAGCTGACACAGGTAAACACACAACACAGCTGACACAGGCAAACACACAACACAGCTGACACAGGCAAACACACAACACAGCTGACACAGGTAAACACACGACACAGCTGACACAGGTAAACACACGACACAGCTGACACAGGTAAACACACGACACAGCTGACACAGGTAAACACACAACACAGCTGACAGGGAAACACACGACACAGCTGACACAGGTAAACACGACACAGCTGACAGGGAAATACACGACACAGCTGACACAGGCAAACACACGACACAGCTGACAGGGAAAGACACGACACAGCTGACACAGGTAAACACACAACACAGCTGACAGGGAAACACACGACACAGCTGACACAGGTAAACACACGACACAGCTGACACAGGTAAACACACAACACAGCTGACACAGGTAAACACACAGCACAGCTGACACAGGTAAACACACAGCACAGCTGACACAGGTAAACACACGACACAGCTGACACAGGTAAACACACGACACAGCTGACAGGGAAACACACGACACAGCTGACACAGGTAAACACACGACACAGCTGACACAGGTAAACACACGACACAGCTGACACAGGCAAACACACAACACAGCTGACACAGGTAAACACACAACACAGCTGACACAGGTAAACACACAACACAGCTGACACAGGTAAACACACGACACAGCTGACACAGGTAAACACACGACACAGCTGACACAGGTAAACACACAACACAGCTGACAGGGAAACACACGACACAGCTGACACAGGTAAACACACGACACAGCTGACACAGGTAAACACACGACACAGCTGACACAGGTAAACACGACACAGCTGAAACAGGTAAACACACAACACAGCTGACACAGGCAAACACACGACACAGCTGACACAGGCAAACACACGACAGCTGATACAGGCAAACACACAACACAGCTGACACAGGCAAACACACGACACAGCTGACACAGGTAAACACGACACAGCTGACAGGGAAATACACGACACAGCTGACACAGGCAAACACACGACACAGCTGACAGGGAAAGACACGACACAGCTGACACAGGTAAACACACGACACAGCTGACACGGCAAACACACAACACAGCTGACACAGGTAAACACACAACACAGCTGACACAGGTAAACACAACACAGCTGACACAACACAGGTAAACACACAACACAGCTGACACAGGCAAACACAACACAGCTGACACAGGTAAACACACGACACAGCTGACACAGGTAAACACACGACACAGCTGACACAGGCAAACACACGACACAGCTGACACAGGTAAACACACGACACAGCTGACACAGGCAAACACACGACACAGCTGACAGGGAAAGACACGACACAGCTGACACAGGTAAACACACGACACAGCTGACACGGCAAACACACAACACAGCTGACACAGGTAAACACACAACACAGCTGACACAGGTAAACACACAACACAGCTGACACAACACAGGTAAACACACAACACAGCTGACACAGGCAAACACAACACAGCTGACACAGGTAAACACACGACACAGCTGACACAGGTAAACACACGACACAGCTGACACAGGCAAACACACGACACAGCTGACACAGGTAAACACACGACACAGCTGACACAGGTAAACACACAACACAGCTGACACAGGCAA
Source organism: Squalius cephalus (assembly GCA_022829025.1). Taxonomy (NCBI): domain Eukaryota; kingdom Metazoa; phylum Chordata; class Actinopteri; order Cypriniformes; family Leuciscidae; genus Squalius; species Squalius cephalus. Next base: position 4,051,939 of record CM040807.1, on the reverse strand, counting down.
ACACACGACACAGCTGACACAGGTAAACACACGACACAGCTGACACAGGTAAACACACGACACAGCTGACACAGGCAAACACACGACACAGCTGACACAGGCAAACACACGACACAGCTGACACAGGTAAACACACAACACAGCTGACACAGGGAAACACACAACACAGCTGACACAGGGAAACACACAACACAGCTGACACAGGCAAACACGACAGCTGACACAGGCAAACACACGACACAGCTGACACAGGTAAACACACAACACAGCTGACACAGGGAAACACACAACACAGCTGACACAGGCAAACACACGACACAGCTGACACAGGCAAACACACGACACAGCTGACACAGGCAAACACACGACAGCTGACACAGGCAAACACAACACAGCTGACACAGGCAAACACACGACACAGCTGACACAGGTAAACACGACACAGCTGACAGGGAAATACACGACACAGCTGACACAGGCAAACACACGACACAGCTGACAGGGAAAGACACGACACAGCTGACACAGGTAAACACACAACACAGCTGACAGGGAAACACACGACACAGCTGACACAGGTAAACACACGACACAGCTGACACAGGTAAACACACAACACAGCTGACACAGGTAAACACACAGCACAGCTGACACAGGTAAACACACGACACAGCTGACACAGGTAAACACACGACACAGCTGACACAGGTAAACACACGACACAGCTGACACAGGTAAACACACGACACAGCTGACACAGGTAAACACACAACACAGCTGACAGGGAAACACACGACACAGCTGACACAGGTAAACACACGACACAGCTGACACAGGTAAACACACGACACAGCTGACACAGGTAAACACACAACACAGCTGACACAGGCAAACACACAACACAGCTGACACAGGCAAACACACAACACAGCTGACACAGGTAAACACACGACACAGCTGACACAGGTAAACACACGACACAGCTGACACAGGTAAACACACGACACAGCTGACAGGTAAACACACAACACAGCTGACAGGGAAACACACGACACAGCTGACACAGGTAAACACGACACAGCTGACAGGGAAATACACGACACAGCTGACACAGGCAAACACACGACACAGCTGACAGGGAAAGACACGACACAGCTGACACAGGTAAACACACAACACAGCTGACAGGGAAACACACGACACAGCTGACACAGGTAAACACATGACACAGCTGACACAGGTAAACACACATCACAGCTGACACAGGTAAACACACAGCACAGCTGACACAGGTAAACACACGACACAGCTGACACAGGTAAACACACGACACAGCTGACAGGGAAACACACGACACAGCTGACACAGGTAAACACACGACACAGCTGACACAGGTAAACACACGACACAGCTGACACAGGCAAACACACAACACAGCTGACACAGGTAAACACACAACACAGCTGACACAGGTAAACACACAACACAGCTGACACAGGTAAACACACGACACAGCTGACACAGGTAAACACACAACACAGCTGACACAGGTAAACACACGACACAGCTGACACAGGTAAACACACGACACAGCTGACACAGGTAAACACACAACACAGCTGACACAGGCAAACACACAACACAGCTGACACAGGTAAACACACAACACAGCTGACACAGGTAAACACACAACACAGCTGACACAGGTAAACACACGACACAGCTGACACAGGTAAACACACGACACAGCTGACACAGGTAAACACACAACACAGCTGACACAACACAGCTGACACAGGTAAACACACAACACAGCTGACACAGGCAAACACAACACAGCTGACACAGGTAAACACACGACACAGCTGACACAGGCAAACACAACACAGCTGACACAGGTAAACACACGACACAGCTGACACAGGTAAACACACGACACAGCTGACACAGGCAAACACACAACACAGCTGACACAGGTAAACACACGACACAGCTGACACAGGTAAACACACAACACAGCTGACACAGGCAAACACACGACACAGCTGACACAGGTAAACACACGACACAGCTGACACAGGTAAACACACGACACAGCTGACACAGGCAAACACACGACACAGCTGACACAGGCAAACACACGACACAGCTGACACAGGCAAACACACGACACAGCTGACACAGGTAAACACACAACACAGCTGACACAGGGAAACACACAACACAGCTGACACAGGGAAACACACAACACAGCTGACACAGGCAAACACGACAGCTGACACAGGCAAACACACGACACAGCTGACACAGGCAAACACACGACACAGCTGACACAGGTAAACACACGACACAGCTGACACAGGTAAACACACAACACAGCTGACACAGGGAAACACACAACACAGCTGACACAGGCAAACACACGACACAGCTGACACAGGCAAACACACGACACAGCTGACACAGGCAAACACACGACAGCTGACACAGGCAAACACACAACACAGCTGACACAGGCAAACACACGACACAGCTGACACAGGTAAACACGACACAGCTGACAGGGAAATACACGACACAGCTGACACAGGCAAACACACGACACAGCTGACAGGGAAAGACACGACACAGCTGACACGGGTAAACACACGACACAGCTGACACGGCAAACACACAACACAGCTGACACAGGTAAACACACAACACAGCTGACACAGGTAAACACACAACACAGCTGACACAACACAGGTAAACACACAACACAGCTGACACAGGCAAACACAACACAGCTGACACAGGTAAACACACGACACAGCTGACACAGGTAAACACACGACACAGCTGACACAGGCAAACACACAACACAGCTGACACAGGTAAACACACGACACAGCTGACACAGGTAAACACACAACACAGCTGACACAGGCAAACACACGACACAGCTGACACAGGTAAACACATGACACAGCTGACACAGGTAAACACACGACACAGCTGACACAGGCAAACACACGACACAGCTGACACAGGTAAACACACAACACAGCTGACACAGGGAAACACACAACACAGCTGACACAGGGAAACACACAACACAGCTGACACAGGCAAACACGACAGCTGACACAGGCAAACACACGACACAGCTGACACAGGTAAACACACGACACAGCTGACACAGGCAAACACACGACACAGCTGACACAGGTAAACACACGACACAGCTGACACAGGTAAACACACGACACAGCTGACACAGGTAAACACACAACACAGCTGACACAGGTAAACACACAACACAGCTGACACAGGGAAACACACAACACAGCTGACACAGGGAAACACACAACACAGCTGACACAGGCAAACACGACAGCTGACACAGGCAAACACACGACACAGCTGACACAGGCAAACACACGACAGCTGACACAGGCAAACACACAACACAGCTGACACAGGCAAACACACGACACAGCTGACACAGGTAAACACGACACAGCTGACAGGGAAATACACGACACAGCTGACACAGGCAAACACACGACACAGCTGACAGGGAAATACACGACACAGCTGACACAGGTAAACACACAACACAGCTGACAGGGAAACACACGACACAGCTGACACAGGTAAACACACGACACAGCTGACACAGGTAAACACACAACACAGCTGACACAGGTAAACACACAGCACAGCTGACAGGTAAACACACGACACAGCTGACACAGGTAAACACACGACACAGCTGACAGGGAAACACACGACACAGCTGACACAGGTAAACACACGACACAGCTGACACAGGCAAACACACAACACAGCTGACACAGGTAAACACACGACACAGCTGACACAGGTAAACACACGACACAGCTGACACAGGTAAACACACGACACAGCTGACACAGGTAAACACACAACACAGCTGACAGGGAAACACACGACACAGCTGACACAGGGAAACACACGACACAGCTGACACAGGTAAACACACGACACAGCTGACACAGGTAAACGCACGACACAGCTGACACAGGTAAACACACAACACAGCTGACAGGGAAACACACGACACAGCTGACACAGGTAAACACACGACACAGCTGACACAGGTAAACACACGACACAGCTGACACAGGCAAACACACAACACAGCTGACACAGGTAAACACACGACACAGCTGACACAGGTAAACACACGACACAGCTGACACAGGCAAACACACGACACAGCTGACACAGGCAAACACACGACACAGCTGACACAGGCAAACACACGACACAGCTGACACAGGCAAACACACGACACAGCTGACACAGGTAAACACACGACACAGCTGACACAGGTAAACACACAACACAGCTGACACAGGTAAACACACGACACAGCTGACACAGGTAAACACACGACACAGCTGACACAGGTAAACACACGACACAGCTGACACAGGTAAACACACAACACAGCTGACAGGGAAACACACGACACAGCTGACACAGGGAAACACACGACACAGCTGACACAGGTAAACACACGACACAGCTGACACAGGTAAACGCACGACACAGCTGACACAGGTAAACACACAACACAGCTGACAGGGAAACACACGACACAGCTGACACAGGTAAACACACGACACAGCTGACACAGGTAAACACACGACACAGCTGACACAGGCAAACACACAACACAGCTGACACAGGTAAACACACGACACAGCTGACACAGGTAAACACACAACACAGCTGACACAGGCAAACACACGACACGGCTGACAGGCAAACACACGACAGCTGACACAGGCAAACACACGACACAGCTGACACAGGTAAACACACGACACAGCTGACACAGGTAAACACACGACACAGCTGACACAGGTAAACACACGACACAGCTGACAGGTAAACACACAACACAGCTGACACAGGGAAACACACAACACAGCTGACACAGGCAAACACACGACACAGCTGACACAGGCAAACACACGACACAGCTGACACAGGGAAACACACGACACAGCTGACAGGGAAACACACAACACAGCTGACACAGGTAAACACACGACACAGCTGACACAGGCAAACACACGACACAGCTGACACAGGCAAACACACGACACAGCTGACACAGGCAAACACACAACACAGCTGACACAGGCAAACACACAACACAGCTGACACAGGTAAACACACAACACAGCTGACACAGGCAAACACACGACAGCTGACACAGGCAAACACACAACACAGCTGACACAGGCAAACACACGACACAGCTGACACAGGTAAACACGACACAGCTGACAGGGAAATACACGACACAGCTGACACAGGCAAACACACGACACAGCTGACAGGGAAATACACGACACAGCTGACACAGGTAAACACACAACACAGCTGACAGGGAAACACACGACACAGCTGACACAGGTAAACACACGACACAGCTGACACAGGTAAACACACAACACAGCTGACACAGGTAAACACACAGCACAGCTGACACAGGTAAACACTTCATTCTGCACTCATGGGCGATCACCCCCAGTGGAACTCTGGTGGAACTACAACCACAGTTCGGTACAATAGGACTTAATAGGGAGTGGCCAGGCTCTCCGTAGACGGGCTCTGGCATTACGCTGTATTTAATTTTTATAATGAAGACTATCCAGTGTTTTGCATTTGATTACTTTCTGTTGTATTTCTTACCTGAATACTACTGTTAGACCCACCTGAAAAACCTAAAGCCATGTTCATTTAATTTGTCTCTTTATTCTATTGGATTTATTTGTGTTATCATTTGCTATTTGTTTTGTTTTTTGTTATTGACTGTTTACTTGGCTTTTTTGTAAATTTAAAGCCTCCATGTCCTGTGTGTAAGCTATTGCAACAAAATTACCCAAATTATCAAAATATTATGAGATGATAATTGATAATAAAAATATCTATATGGCAGTTTTCGCCATGGTATCGAAAATGGTATCAAAAATTGACATTTTTCAAGTTATCGTATTGAAGTTAGAAATTCCAGTATCGTGACAACACTAATGTATATAATGTTACCGAATTATTAGCATATTTCAATCATGGCAACTCTCCAAACAGATTGAACAGTGTTTTATTGATAAGAATGGAGAGTAGGATTGATCTTGAGCAGATCTAGACAGGTGGTGCTGGGGAGGAGGAGGAGGGCCGAAGAAAATTCTCATTTGTTCATTTATTTATTTGAAGTGATCTGTCCCTTTAAAGTGGAGATCAAATCAAAATTGACTTGTAAAATTTTAAAACGCACTCCAAATAATACGTTTACAAGGGTTTGTTTAAAGAATCAGACTGAATCAGAATAAGATCTGGTGGAGTTTACTGTCTTAATGGACATCTGTATGTTTATGTTGTTTTGCAGTGGATATTCTGAAGCAGATCGACATTCCTTCAGTGTTTATTGGTGAAGAAGCGGCCAACTCTCTCAAAGAGGATTACATCTATGAGAAAGGGTGAGGGCTCAGATTTCACTACTGAATACTTCACTGTTCTGATGCTTACTTAACAGAAACATCTGCTGCGGTGGCACTCCACCAGTCATATGACACGAGGAACAGTCTGCAAATATAACATATTCACAAAATAGTTGCCAAACTAGCATTACTAACATCAAATTTTCTCATATTCTCTGAAAAAAAAAATTGAAAGGTTGATATATATATCTACAGGATCAACTTCTTGTTTAAAAGCAATGTCTCACACACACAGCCTTGCTTTGTGTTTTCAGTGGTCATGTGATTCTCATGCCGGACTTCAGTTTGCCTCTGGAGTACTACCTGATCCCCTTCCTTATCATCGTTGGAATCTGCCTCATCCTCATTGTAGTTTTCATGGTGAGTCGCGATTGTGTGTAATAAAAACAACTGAATGTATTAGTTTTGACTGACATATTTACATCCTTTTAATCTCAGATCACAAAGTTCGTACAGGACAGACATAGAGCCAGGAGAAGTCGCTTACGCAAGGACCAGCTGAAGAAGCTCCCCATTCACAAGTTTAAGAAAGGTAAGACATGTATTAAATAGGATCAAGCACTGAGAATGCACTGCGCTTCAGAGGTCAAATACATAAAATGTCTCGTACAAAAATACAGGACTGAAATCTGATTTAAACTTCATTGAAGAAATACATGTCAGTAAATCAGTTCTTTTAAACTGTCCATTTTGAAATTAATTCAGCTACAATTAATTTGTAGTTCCTCTGGAAATATTGAAAAATTCCCTTCCAAAGTCATTTCAAAGCCAAAATAAATAAATTATTTAAAAAATATTGAGATAATACATTTTTCTTTTATTAAATGTCAGAGACCCCAATCAAGTTGATTTAAAATGGCTGTCTGGTTGGAAAATGCAGTGTTTTTATGTTCTTCTTCTTATTGTGTATATTAAAGGGTTAGTTCACCCAAAAATGAAAGATCTGGTATTAAAGGAACACGCCGACTTTTTGGGACTTTAGCTTATTCACCGTATCCCCCAGAGTTAGATAAGTCCATACATACTCTTTTCATCTCCGTGCGTGCAGTAACTCTGTCTGACGCACCCACCGCTAGCCTAGCTTAGCACAAAGACTGGAGGTAAATGGCTCCAGCTAGCATACTGCTCCCAATAAGAGACAAAATAATGCCAACAATTTCCTATTTACATGTTGTGATTTGTATAGTCACAGCGTGTACAAATAACAAGGTCACATGAGACACAGCCATCTTCTCACCGTATACATACTGGGAACTATATTCTCAGAAGGCAAAGCACTGCTACTTCTGCGGAGTGATATGTATACGGTTAGAAGATGGTTGTGTCTCATGTGACCTTGTTATTTGTACACGCTGTGACTATACAAATCACAACATGTAAATAGGAAAATGTTGGCGTTATTTTGTCACTTATTGGGAGCAGTATGCTAGCTGGAGCCATTTACCTCCAGTCTTTGTGCTAAGCTAGGCTAACGGTGGGTGCATCAGACAGAGTTACGGCACACACGGAGATGAGAAGGGTGTGTATGAACTTATCTAACTCTGGGGGATACTGTGAATAAGCTAAAGTCTCAAAAAGTCGGCGTGTTCCTTTAATTACTCTCCCTCATGTCGTTCCAAACCCGTAAGACCTTTGTTCATCTTCAAAACACAAAAGAAGATATTTTAATTCTGTCCCTCCATTGACAGTCTACACAACTACCACTTTCAAACCCTAGAAAGGTAGTGAGACATCATTAAAGTAATCCATGTGACTCCAGTGGTTAACCTCAATTTTATAAAAGGGACACGAGTGCTTTGTTAGCGCAAAAAAACACAATTTACCACTTTATTTACAAAATATTAATCTCTGATGTGCATTTTACAACTTAAATCGTTTCTTTGCGCTAACAAAGCACTCGTGTCCCTTTATAAAACTGAGGTTAACCACTGGAGTCACATGGATTACTTTAATGATGTCTTTACTGTCAAAATATAACTTTTAGCCTCTGTGTTTTGATGTTGCTGGCCCGTCAGCATTTTCCGTGCGGGTCGGACAGCCTGGCATTGGTGGCACGTGACGAATGTGGGTGAAGTGTGGCATTCCCCTCCCACCTCAGTGAATCATCAATCCTTTTTACAACCACATCAACACCGTGACCATTGACTGTGTGTGTGTCTGGATGAATGAGCATCCTGTTCAGCTCGCTCATAATGCGTTCAGTATCATTCTGCAGACGTTCCTCCTCAAGAAGGTGTCAGGCGTCACTTTCACTGATTGCTGTTGAGTATAAGGGATCTAGGTTACAGGATCCTCCTTTAGATGAAAGGTGTGTGTGAGATTTCGTGAAGCCAGTCGTTTACGCTTCAGATACTCAGAGCGAATGAGAGTCATATCAGTGTTAAGGTCACTTGAAATTGTTTCCATTTCATCTGTTTACCAGATGTCATGTGGATCATTTATCTACCACATAATGAGTACATGCCAACTGGACGCATGCTTAAAGTTAGTCAGGCTTTGTTTTCTTTTTATGCAAAATATATGGATATGAGGGAGGCAACTTGTCTAAAACAAAGATGTTTCAACTACTCTCTTTTTTGGCCAATGAATCACATTACGAGTGTAAGGAGGCGGAGAGAGAGTTTGTAACCAAAGCTGTTCAAAAGCTTGCAAAATAACTTTTAACTTTTCTGCAGACTGAGCGGACTAAAGACCTGTTCACACCAAGAATGATAACTATAATGATTGGAGTCCACACCAATAAAAGATATCATTCTGTTTATTATAAGCACGTGCCGCAGTTTTGTCGTCTGTCGCTTTAAATGCTCAAGCTCTATAAACTCTGGATGGATTCTTATTGGTTCTCAATGTTTTCATAATTAATCAGATGGAAAAAATCGTTCTGAAAAAAGTAACGTTCGCCAGTGACATGAGGCCCTATCTTGCACCCAGCGCAATTGACTTTGTACACCGACGCATGTATCATTCCTATTTTTCACCCGACGCACAGCGGACTTTTCCCTCCACAGACGCACGTCGGTAAATTAGGGAATGAACTCGTGCTCCCGGGGGCGGTTCAGGGAAAAGAGGAGGCGTGTTCCGGCGCAAACGTTCCCCGGTGCTATTTTGCAGTTTCAGAAAACAATTCCGCCACTGACCAGGAAAAACCTAGTCTAAAGTCAGTGGCGCGTTATTCATATGCTATTTTAAGGGTGCATGCTTGGCCATAATCAATGTAGTGTGTACACAACGCACATACACTTGATTCTCTCATCTACACAGAAGCAGCAGTTTTCATTTTTGCAAATCATACATTATTACAAGGAACAATATTAACACACGAGGGAAATCATTGTTGTGTCCATGAAGATGTGAAAAAATATGCATAAATCTAGCTCACACATTTACCCATATTATTATACGCCTGTTTAACCGAAGCTAATTTGGGTGGGTTTCTCCATCCCCAATGTAACTTCTCTGTGTTTTACGGCCCTGACGAGAACGTCGTCTCCTCGGCTGTGAACCGCTCCTGGCAAATCCGCCGTTATAATAGCAATCCGTCATGGAAAAAGCGCGTCTGCTCTGAAAGGGATCGTGAGATGTCGCTCTGATTGGTTTATTTCACGTTACGCCCCAAACCACACCTATGAGTAATGAAGCGACTTCAGACCAACACATTTTAGATTTGTGTCGGGCGCAAGAGTCATTTATCCCGCCGGTATAATAGCAACAGCGCCCGAGACCCGCCCACACAGTTACTTGCGTTTCACGCTTGATACTTGCGTTTCAGATCGTTAAAATAGGGCCCATGGACTTCGCTGTTCTTCTAACTTTATAGTTAATTTTGATTTAATTACTATAATTTTAGTTTATAGCTATTTTTTCGGATACAGGTAGTCTCATCTCTTCTGACATGATGTTTTGCGGCAGTAATAGCTACACGCACTGTTGTTGTTTTTTTAACGTTTTTGATGGTTGTCTACCAGCATTAAAGCACAATAGCGCCACCAACAATGTTGGAGTGTATTAACATGATATCGGCATTTCATTTTTTAAATATCCTAATTATCGTCAATAACCGTATATTACAACACCCCCTTAATTGAGACCTTTGATGTTAAAAGCGTTTTGTCCTTATAACATATTTTATTAGCATAGTATATAACGTATTCATTGTGGCGCTAGTTGGAGCCCTAAAGAAAGCTGAACCAATTACTCAATATTTACAGGTTGCTTCATGGAAAGTGAAATTATCCCCAAATCATATTAGATTTGATCCTATTTACCGAGTACTGTGCAGTGTACACTACATATGGCCTACTATTAATCAGTAAGCATTTCACAACCATAAATATTTCAAGCAGTAGTTGTCAGATAACCTCATCGTTGAAATGCATTGTGGGATAGTTTCCATCCATGCGCTTAATTAACTGAAAAAAAGAGAAGTGTGTAATGTTGGACAGGGGGAGGGGCTTCAGACTCGAGTTCATAGTGTATAAGTGCATAGTGTGTCATTGGGACACAACTAAAGTTCTAGAGTATGAATGAAAGCCGTGATGTTCTTGTTGTCATGTGACCCACCAGCATCAGTTACGCATTCATAAATCCTCCCCCGTGGCCTGATGGGATAGTAAATTGGCCATTGAATGCGCACTTCAGAATCTCGCCGGATGAAGTAGGTCATCCGGGTACTTTTCTCCTTCTGTTTTATCAATACTGTGAATTTGGACGCACTGTTCTCTTGTCTTTTACCTACTATATATAGTAGGGAACTACACATATTCGAATGTATAGGTATTTTTCGCAGAAAGAAAATAATGTTCACAGTATAAATACTAAATGAGCACATTGTTTACATTTTCATAAACCAGCCAGGAGAATATGTAATATTCAAAACATTAACAATTTCAGCATTTAGATGAAAAGCCGTTTGTTGATCCACTGGCACAACTTACCCAAAATCATGTATATGGATTTAGAGTCCTCTCTAAATATATGGGTACATCCCTTCAGTCAGCTAGATTAACCCACTGACACATCTTACCCCCATCACACAGATAAACGCACGTTTTACCCTCGTTTTCCTCCTCCTCTGCTGACGCGCTGGTTTCCTTCATCCGCTGCAGTGCTGATTCATCAGTCTCCGCCTCACTGACCCAGTGTGTGTGTCCTGTCGTGTGACCGTGCAGCTGGACCACAGACTCCACCAACAGGCACCGGAAACACACACTCTCGGAAAACACACTCCACCAGCAGAGCGTGCCGATCAAGACGGCCCGGGGATTTCAGACCTTGAGAATCTGTAGCTGTCTCACCATTCCAGTGTAACAAAGGCCCTGTTTACACCTGCTATTAAAATGTGTTTTGGTTGAAAACTCACTCTTCCGCCGGAACAAGACTCGCGTATGGCCGTCTACTGGAAGCCAGATATTTTAGCTTATAAAATATGGATACAAAATATTTCATACAAAATCGCACGGCTGTGCTTCAGAGGGCCTTTATTAACCCTCTGGAGTCTTATGGACTTACTTTTATGATGGATGGATGCACTTTTTTGAGCTTCAAAATCTCAGGCTCGACTCCCATTATAAAGCTGGGAAGAGCCAGGATATTACTTAATAACAACTCAGATTTTGTTTGTCTGGAAGATAGTTATACACCTAGGATGGGTTGAGGGTGAGTAAATCATGGTATAAGTTTAATTGTAAAGTTTAAACTTTGTCTTCAAATTTGGTTTGAAGATGAAAAATGTACCAATCACATAATTTCTAACACACACTTACCACATTCGGCTTAATCTCAGAAAGCAGAAACGAAAGCTACTGCTGTGTGTTTTTCCGTCATCTCCGGTGTGTTTACCAACTGCTTGAGCTTATTTCGTTCATTAGATCGAAAGATCTGAAAAAAACACATACATTTACCTGCCCATAGACCCGCCCATCAAAGAAACCAGGACAGAAGAGGTTGAAAGTGGACTAGACACAGATTAGTGCAAATATACATCACAAATATTGAATATGTCTTATAAATTCGCAAATTCAAATCAACGTTGGTTCATTTTCAAGTCAGCGCCAGTATATCATGAATATTGGATATGTTGCCCAGCAGTCAACTATTATAAAATGGCTTTCGAACACTGTTCTGGGTAACCCAGTTGTAGGCGGCTTTATCCTAAATCACAAACCTCAGCTGTGAACGAATGAAGAATGTGCTCTGCAAGGTCATTCGCCTCACAAAGTGTTCAGATGTTTCAGTTTTAAACTGTGAATATCTGTAGCATCCAAACCTGTTCCTACACTCCAGCTTTCACTGTAAACTCTTCAGCAAACCCCAGAGCAGTGAGCACAAATAAAGCCTGCAGTGACAGATATAAGCGTATCCATATACGGTCACACACAGACATGCTGGTCTGAGAGACCGCGAGAAAATGTGTTCGTTTACTGCTTCTGTAAACACCGGCCATCGGCAGAGTGGCTCCTTCATTGGTGGAAAGAAAAGTGAAAAAAAGGCAGAGGAATTCACAGGGAGGGCAGGACAAATTCCTGGACTTATTGAGACTGGAATGTTTTCCTTGATCCAGGACACACAGGATCTGAAAGGAAACGCTGCGACCACAAGCGTGCAGATCAGAAACCCATTTAGTCGAGATATTGATGTGAAATTAGGTAAAACATCATTGCAATTTATTAATTACGGCTGTCAAAAATAAGCCGTTAACTTTGATCCCGTCAATGACGTGTTTGTCCCGCACGCCGGGGAAAAGTGTAAATACTTGCGATACTTTTGCATCTAGAGGATCGATCCTCATAATAATATTGATACCAAACGTTTTAAATAGTAGTTGTGAAATGTGTGAAAAAATTGGTGACTGACAGCTCTCATTCATCACTATATACTACACTGCTCAAAAAAATTAAAGGAACACTTTGAAAACACATCAGATCTCAATGGGGAAAAATATCATGCTGGATATCTATACTAATATGGACTGGGTAATGTGTTATGAACGAAAGGATGCCACATCGTTTGATGGAAATGAAAATGATCAACCTACAGAGGATTGAATTCAAAAACCCCCCGAAATCTAAGTGAAAAAATGATGCAGCAGGCTTGTCAATTTTGCTGAAATTTCATTGCAGCAACTCAAAATGGTACTCAGTAGTTTGTATGGCCCCCACGTGCTTGTACGCATGCCTGACAACGTCGGGGCATGCTCCTAATGAGACGACGGATGGGGTCCTGGGGTATTTCCTCCCAGATCTGGACCAGCGCATCACTGAGCTCCTGGACTGTCTGAGGTGCAACCAGGTGATGTCAGATGGACCGAAACACAATGTCCCAGAGGTGTTCTATTGGATGTAGGTCAGGTGAGCGTGGTGGCCCGTCAATGGTATCATTCCTTCATCCTCCAGGAACTGCCTGCATGCTCTCGCCACATGAGGCCGGGCATTGTTGTGCACCAGGAGGAACCCAGGACCCACTGCACCAGCATAGGGTCTGACAATGGATCCAAGGATTTCATCCCGATACCTAATGGCAGTCAGGGTGCCATTGTCTAGCCTGCAGAGGTCTGTGCGTCCCTCCATGGATATGCCTCCCCAGACCATCACTGACCCATCACCAAACCGGTCATGCTGAACGATGTTACAGGCAGCATAAGATTCTCCACGGCTTCTCCAGACCCTTTCCTGTCTGTCACGTGCTCAGGGTGAACCTGCTCTCATTTGTGAAAACCACAGGGCACCAGTGGCGGACCTGCCAATTCTGGTGTTCAATGGGAAATGCCAATCGAGCTCCCTGGTGCTGGGCAGTGAGCACAGGGCCCACTAGAGGACGTCGGGCCCTCAGGCCACCCTCATGAAGTCTGTTTCTGATTGTTTGGTCAGAGACATTCACACCAGTGGCCTGCTGGAGGTCATTTAGTAGGGCTCTGGTAGTGCTCATCATGTTCCTCCTCGCACAAAGGAGCAGATACTGGTCCTGCTGATGGGTTAAGGACCTTCTACGGCCCTGTCCAGCTCTCCTAGAGTAGCTGTCTGTCTTCCTGGAATCTCCTCCATGCTCTTGAGACTGTGCTGGGAGACACAGCAAACCTTCTGGCAATGGCACGTATTGATGAGCCATCCTGAAGGAGCTGGACTGCCTGCGCAACCTCTGTAGGGTCCAGGTATCGCCTCATGCTACCAGTAGTGACACTGACCCTAGCCAAATGCAAACTGGTGAAAAACAGTCCAAAAAGATGAGTAGGGAAAAAATGTCAGTGGCCTCCACCTGTAAAACCATTCCTGTTTTGGGGGTTGTCTCACTGTTGCCCATCTAGTGCACCTGCTGTTAATGTCATTAACACTAAAGCAGCTGAAACTGATTACCAACCCCCTCTGTTACTTAACTGACCAGATCAATATCCCAGGAGTTTAACTGACTTGATGCTATTCTCTGATTAAAAAGTGTTCCCTTTATTTTTTTGAGCAGTGTATAACTATGTATATAAATGTGGCACTTGAGTTTGTGATTTTTATTTTTAGTCAACTTAAATTAAAAAGCCTATAAAATGGTGGCTTTCAAATATACTACAAAGTTGAATGGCTATAATTACTCATTTCATCACTAGAAACTGAGAAGAATAAAGACATCAGTAGCAGTTCTCTGAACTTATATCAAATATTTAAAGTATACCATCTTTGTTGTTTCTACATTAATATGGAGATTAGTTGTGAAAATGTGCATTACAGTATAACATATTACACATTTTTATGTTGTGTTTTATTATAGAAAAATGTAAAAGATGAATATCTAGCTGTCTCTTAATGTCTTCTAGGTGACTCCTATGATGTTTGTGCCATTTGTTTGGATGAGTATGAAGAGGGCGAGAAGCTTCGGGTCCTGCCCTGCTCACATGGTGAGTTTCAGCCGCTTGATCAGCTAATAATGCAGTTTGGGAAGGACTTCACAGCCTAATATCAGCTAAAGGAATGTTCTGGATTCAATGCAAGTTCAGCTCGATCAACAGTGTCTGCTTTTTGTTTGTTTCTATGACCCAAATTATTAGTTAACTAAATTATTTGTAATTTTTGTTGTGGTAAAATCGATGGAGTTGCCACAGAGCATTCGCTGAAAATGTGACTCAGGACATTCAAGTTCAGAATAATAATTTGAAAAACTCGTATATGAAATTTTATCAAAGTTATATACACACACTTACGGTACACTGTAGGTTATATTCAGTTTTAAAGAGATTGTTCTCCCTAAAATGAAGATTAAGTCATGATTTACTCACCCTGGTGTTGTTCTAATCTAATGCATTGGGTCGTTCTTTCTTTTACGGACCATAAAAGGAGAATTTTTAAATAATGCCCCATATAATGGCATTTTCGAGCATTTTAATAAAGACGCAAAAGTATCACAGAATGATGCCATGCGACACTTATATTCCAAGTGTTCAGGGGGTTTATTGATAGGGTTTGGTGAAAAACAAACCGAAATTTAATGTATTATTCAATGAAATTCCTGATCTTGGCCGTTGGGCTTCTCTGCGGGACGTGCACATTCATTGTTTTGATGAATCGCAGCAATCCATTTGCTTCATAAGGAATTGCATGCGCAGGGTATGTTTTGTGAAAGTGTACATAAGATTGCAAGCGTAAATTAAATTTGCATGCGCAAGAGAAGATTTGTAAAGGTGTAAATCGCCTTTCAAGTGTAAGAAACATTTTTTTGCAGCATTTTACTGTTATTCGTAAGTGTAATTCATTAGGGGTGTAACGATATTCGAACCGAACCGAAAAACTGCGATACACCACCCACGATAAGAATCGCGATACTCTCATGGCGTACCGAACACGCCCGCCCCGCCCCCATTGGACCTCATGTCTTATGTGTACACAACGAATACAGCGTTGTTGCCTAACCACCATTAACCACATTTAATCGCAATAAGCTCAGTGTTTTGTTACTTTCGATAATAAGCAAGGTGTAATCTTTCAAATTCTGTCTATTTGATCACGAAATTCAAACATTAAATGTCGTTTTGGCGCTCTTTGATGTGGTGTGACAGATCACCGTACTAGGCTTCTCATTTAAAGCGGCAGCGCGGAGCGCGAGTAAACGCGAGCATCTCTTCCTCAGTTACAGAATAAACATGAATGGACACCTGAAGGTATGTTGAAAGATACAGTATACTTACTGAAAGGCATCATAACTCGTGTAATCGCTCAGTCAGTGTTTCAACAGCGGAAATACGTCAATAAAACGCTTAGTTTTTCACATAGCTTTATTTACCTCAGGCAAGTCATTCAGTGTCCACAGCTTGTTGGTTTGCTAAGGAAATGAACTCTTTCACTAAATAAATGCACTATATTAGCCTATATATTATATTTTACTTAACCTGTTAATGACATCTTGATTATTTAATGTATGTTTAAAATATCTGTCATGAAAATGACAGCAACTGTGTAAATAATTATATTTCAATAATAAATTAGAGTAAAAACATATGTTAATGTAAAACTGCCTTATGTGCAGTTTACATGTTTTCATACAATTTGTTACTTGAGTGTTGTTTATTATTATATCTAAAAATAAATAGCAACTGAATTTAGGCTAAAAGTCTAGGCTCTGTTGTTAAGCTTTAATGTTATAGTAATGTGCAGGCAAGGGCTCCTATTACAGCATTAGCAGATATTTTTTTTTATCCTTGCGAATCGTTTACTTGTTACTTAAAATTAATTTAAAGACAAGGACGCAATTTGTTAATTAAAGCACTGTTAAAAAAAAAAAGCAATTTTAGCTTTCTAAACCCCCCACCCCACCTAAATGAACCGAACCGAACTGAGACGTCAAAACCGTGGGACGTACCGATTAACGTACTTAATTGCGTAATTAATTGCGTTTGTGTAAAAAAAAGAAACTGTTGCAAATGTCTAAATGGCTTGTTGTGTGCATGGGGCAACAAAGTTCACGAAATAACCCGATTTGTGCAGTTGCGTGTACGTTTTGGCACGATTCTCTCACTCACGTTTTGCAAGCGCGAAGAGGAGGGCGGGTCCACCTTCTTCATGTAGCCAATCACATGAGCTTCTCGCTGGCTCTCAATTTACTCTTATCTGATTGGTTCAATAAACACGCCAGTCACCAGAACACATCTTTCTCTTCATTTGGCTCAGAAACGTTCTCGTTGCTGGTCCAGAAAAACACACAAGTTGTGAGAAATCAAGACTAACAAATATGTGACGTGAAATACAATGCCTAGAAATCCCCCGTGTAGTTCCTTCACTGAGTCGCATATCACCGGACTGGAACGTTTGTCTGATGACAGACGCGAAGGCGATAACTTCTTGTCACGACGAACACAACGGATATATTCACCTCAGAGAAGAAGATGCATTGATTTCTCATAACGTGTGTTTTTCTGGACGAGTCGGAGTGAACTCGAGTGCTAATAGAGTCTCAGCACAGGGTCAGGATTTTCATTAAATAATGGATTACATTTTAATTTGTTTGAGGTATAATGGCATACTTATCATAAACCCCCAGAACACTTGCATGGGATCATTGGGTGATACTTCTGCGTCTTTCTTAAAAAGCTTGATGCTGGTCACTATTCACTGCCATTATGAGTGCGAGCGGGACATCTTTAATAAAAATCTCCTTTTGTGGTCCGAAAAAGAAAGAAGGACGTTATTATACGGCATTAGAACAACACCAGGGTGAGTAAATTCTTAATTTTCATTTTAGGGAGAACTATCCCTTTAAGATTCATTTTAATTCAAATTACAGTAGTCAACATTTGAAGTGGATCAAAAAAAGATCATCAAAGTTGACCTGAGACGAGAACGGGTGTTGTTCATAACTTTGTTGGAAGGCTTCAAATGTTGATGCACATAATATAGATCACGTTTGTCAGGATCTCTCGCATTAATTCTCTCTGCACCAATTATCAGCCTATCACTGCAAGTGTGTTGACCCGTGGCTGACCAAAACCAAGAAGACGTGTCCGGTGTGCAAGCAGAAAGTGGTGCCGTCCGACGGCGACTCCGAGTCCGAGTCCGACTCCGGGGACAGCGGAGGCGAGGAGAACGAAGCTTCGGAAAACACGCCCCTGCTGCGATCCCTGGCCTCCACCAGCGCCCATTCCTTCGGCACCATGTCCGGCTCGCCATCCCAGCGCGAAGTGGAGTCGTCGGACTACGACGAGCACAGCGACACCACCGACAGCGACGAGGAGGTCACCGTGGAAACGGTCGTCGTACAGCTGCAACAGGGGCGTCCCGACAACATGGAGGCCGACGCTTAAGCGTTAGCCAATCACGACTCGGACTCTTAATAGAGATTCCAATACGTTTCACCATCACTTACAATTTATCGTTCGGAGTTTAACATACAGCGATACTATACAGCGAAATTTTCTACAAATCACGACCCCCCCCCCCCCCCCCCACACCCCACACCCCACACCCCCCACACCCCACACCTTCAAAAGATCCTACGAAATTTATCACGCACATTTTTGCCAACCTCCGCAGATGAGCGTCACCTCTGGGAATGTGATTTGTGCTTGCTGACCGAACGCCAAACTCATCTCAGACGTGTATCCGACCGCAAACAACTGCATGTTTTATACGACACCATGAGACTTTATTATTGAACTTGTACTGACACTGATGTCACACTTTTAGTTCGATCATTAACAGTGGAGCCGCTCTAAATATCACTCACTCGAAGTGTAGTCTAACATCATTTATGTACTGTACGTAGGAAATAAGTTGGGTAAGTAGGAGTTGGAGGTTTTTGATCACCGTTTTTGAACCGTTACCAATGTCCGTTTGCCTTTTAATGTTGCTTTACTGTAAATATATCTTTCTGCTCACCCTTGTTTATAAGTAGTCTATATTCATTTCTCTTCATGAATAAAATACTACACCTTTTGCTGTTTTCGTCTCAGTTTCTCATCCATCATTTTGGAAAGTGGCACATGGTTTTAAGTAAAAAAAAAAAGCTATATAAATATAAGTGGACCTATAAGGGGGAAATAGTTTAGGTTTTTTATAACCGTTTTATATTTTTGTGTGCAAAAAAAAAAAAAAAAAAAACTTCTCATGAATATTTTCCATTTGTGTGCAATAAACCCTAATCGCCTTTTAGCTTATGATCTCCTTTTTGTGTGTGTGAAAAATCTGAGTTTGGTAATTTACACTTTTTCTTTAGGGGGAAAAAGATTTCCTCAAATTCTTATACCAGATAAATAATGAAATGTTGCCTTAACACTTTTTTAACAACGGCTGAAGGTATGGTAAAGTATGGCTACACAATATATAAAATTTTTGCAAATCTACATATTGCCATGCCTTACGATAACAGTGATTTTAAAACTTTAAAGATTACATAAGTCCAAGTTTTAGATCAACAGAGTAGACTGTTACATACGTGTGACATATGCTTAATGTTATTAAATGCAATTAGCACGGAAAGTCACCACTCGGACAGCGCTTGATCCTGAACTCAGCTCCGCAGCTTATCCATATACACACACACACACACAATGTCAAAAAGGCCATCTTGGTGAGTATTCACAAAGAGAAAGCACACGTATAACAGTATCTTGGATTTGTGCCGATTGTAAGGTGACAGCGGCCTAATAAACCGGAGTCCGTACGTGTGCTTAATGTTAATCAGACAACAAAATCACTCACTCTTGACTGGATAACTTATACACTGATTCTTATCATAAAGCTATATGTAATTCATCCTGTGAAGACTAAGCAGTGTTTTGTTTTTACATTTGATTACTACATTTTCGGTTGTTAAATAAAGCTAATGTAGGCCTACCTGAAACCCTAGACATTAAAAGGACACTATGTAATGCTACAGTAAAACTTTTAAAGGTTATAGGGAAGCTTTTTTCTCACAAAAAGAATATCATTTTCAGTTTTTAGTTATATTTGAATGTAATTTAAATTTACTTTACACACTCAAAGCATTATTGTATCGCATTTCGAATATCACATTTGAAGCTACATGGAAGCTTGTTTCTGCCACAGAATAAAACATTTTAAAAGATAATTGCGACTATTTCTCAGAATTGCGAGTTATAAAGTCAGAATTGCGTGAAACAAAGTCTTATAAAGTTATAAATTGACTTTCTCGCAATTGCGACTTTATATCACGCAATTCTGACTTTATAACACATAACTGCAAGTTTATATCTCACAATTCTGACATCTTTTCTCACAATTGAGATATAGCCTAGTCCAATTCTAAAGAAAAAAAATAGACTTTTCTCTAATCTCACAATTCTGACTTTATAATACGCAATTGCGACTTTATATCATGCAATTCTAACTTTATATCTCCCAATTGCGTATTATAAAGTCAGAATTTCAAGTAGGCTATATTTCTCGCAATTGCGAGTTTATATCTCATAATTCTGACTTGATAACATGCAATTGTGACCATCACGCAATTTTGACTTGACACAATTGCGACTTTATATCACGCAATTCTGACTTTATAACCTGCAATTGCGACTTTATATCACGTAATTCTGAGATAAAAAGTCAGAATTGTGAGATTAAAAAGTCGCAATTACCTTTTTTATTTTTCACTCTGTGGCGGAAACAAGCTTCCATACATTTTTCTTCAATATTGCCTAGTAGAAAGTTTCCAATTCTGTTTTAATGCAACAATCAACAAAATGGGGGAAAATGAGACAAAAAAAGCCCAACTTTTCAATTTTTGTGCAAAAATAAGACTTTTTTGTGCAATAAAACAACAAATTTGTTTTCCATTAACATTTTCCAATTTTGGTACAAACAAAGCATATTTTAGTTTATCTACTTTAACTTTGAGAAAAACAGATTCCACATGAAAATGACCCCTTTAAAAATAACATGCAAGCAAAAGAAACAGACAAGTAATTTGGTTGGAATAGATTTATTTAATTTGTCTGTAAACAAGGTGGTGAGATTAATTTATGGCATTTCTTGGTTTATGCATATGAAATCAGACATGTCAGACTGTATCCAAGATGTATGAAAAAAGTACAGGGAAACAAGAAATGAACAATAGTCAAGAGGTTTTGAACCTGTACAAATATCCCACAAGGCCAGAACTTCTGTAGATACTAAAAACCCCTGAACCAAGAACTGATAGAATCATTTGGGAAGCTGTCTGAATCAATAGCAACAGATTCGCTCTACATTATGGCACAGAATACACATTATGATTGGAGTGTTATACATTTGGACAGACATGACTCGAAGGCAATTTATCCCACAGTCATGACAATTCATTCATGGGTTAAATTCAATTCAAGTGCTGAAAGAGCTGGCAAAACAAGACCGAAGTCTTATTTGTGACCAGACGCTAGTGTTTTGTTGGTGTAAATAACCCAAGCAATGACGAAAATTGGTCCAAATGAAAGAATTCAAACTGTATACTCCAAGCGCTTACACCGGGATACCCACTGTCTCAAATGGCAGTCGTCTTGAAAATAAAAAAAATATATATTACATAAGCTAGCAAAACAAGTGCAATGACGGAATGTCCATGAACATTCAATATGGGGTTTTGATGGGAGAAAATGCTACCTAAGCCCAAAAATGACTGCACTACCAACTATTTAAGAGCTCGACCTCCCACTCCATGAATGTTGGTGCGACAAAGGGAAAGAATATGAATCTGTCATTCAGGAAGTGTCGCATCTACAGGTTGAGTTGAGGCGTCAATGACGACAAACTTTGGGTTGAGGAAAACTTAAAGAAATGGACATTTGTTAGCGCAGACGGCACATTTAATTTGGCGCTAATAAAAAATTGGTGTCAAATTAAAAATGCCGCCCATCCTGACTAAGGTCCATTCAAAGATATCCATACAGTCGACCTTTCCCGGATTTGATCCAGGAAAGGGAATTTGAGTTTAGCTCAAGCCCTTGGTAACAAACTAAACACCCAAAATGTTTGTTTTTGTTTCATGAATAAGCAGAAATGAGACACTTACATTTTGTCTTGAATGCATCATGTTTAGCAATGGAACGTAGTTCCAAAATGGGAACGAACACAATAAATGGAAATACATGGGATGGGGTTATAAAGTGATTGGGGAAAGGATGGGTTTGGGTTGAACAAAAAGAAATTAGAGTTGAAAACAAATAAATGATTAAGCAAATCTCTCCTAGAAAAGAAAGGTTAGTGTTGGTAGGAATGAGCAGCTATAGGTGGGCGGGTGTCTTAATATCCAGATTTCCTCAGGTATTCAGCCATTTGATACGCTTTCTTGTTGAGCAGCCCTCCATGGGTACCTTCCTTGCCCATGACTATAACCAATGCTGGAGTACACAGGAAAAAAAAAACAAGAACAAAAATCAACAAACTTGAGGGGCGGGGGAAAAAAAAGAAACAACTTTCCCAACTCAAAAAAGGGATGCAATTGTTGACACAAGATTCATTACCCTTCCTTGCCATTATGATGTCCAAAAACTTTAAATGCGTTTCAATGATGTGGGGGGGGGGGGGGGGGGGTAATCTTCACAGCTTATTTTGGGAATGTGGGTGACTTGTTTTTTTTCCCTCCCTAAATTTCACTACTTGATCAAGAAATAAAAAGAAAGAAGCTAAAACCCTGAATCTCTCAAGTATTTTGCCATTGAATATGCCTTCTTATTCAAGCCGCCTCCGTGGACCCCTTCTTTGCCCATTACAAGAACCAAGACTGAAAGAGAAAGACAGAGAAAGGAAGTTAAGAGGACAGGGAAATCCCAGCCCCGGAGAAAAAAGCCAAACCAAGATCAACAAGCTGAGATAGGACAGAATAAAAAGCAGAGATCAAGATAACAGGAGGCATGCAGAGTGAAAGATTGCAGGCTAGAGGAAATGCCTTTATTTAGATACAACTGGCAACACCTTTTAATAACTCTCATTAACATCTCCCAAACTCAGCGAGGTTTGTGGCACTGATCGTTTGAAAAATAAAGCTTTGTTCGAGGACACAAAAGAGTGAGTGTAAGAGTGAGAGAGTAAGAGTGAAAGAGAGAGAAAGAGAGAAAAAGTGAGAGAAAGAGAAAGAATGAGAGTGAGTGTAAGAGAGAGAGAAAGAGAGTGAGAGTAAGACAGAGTAAGAGTGAGAAAGAGTGAGAGAGTAAGAGTGAGAGAGAAAGAGTGTGAGAGTAAGAGTGAGAGAGAAAGAGTGTGAGAGTAAGACAGAGTAAGAGTGAGAGAGTAAGAGTGTGTGTAAGAGTAAGAGAGTAAGAGAGAGAGAGAAAGAGTGAGAAAGAGAAAGAGAGAGAAAGAGAGAGTGAGTGTAAGAGAGTAAGAGAGAGTAAGAGTGAGAGAGAAAGAGAGTGAGAGTGAGAAAGAGTGAGAGTAAGACAAAGAGTGAGAGAGAGAGTGAGAGTAAGAGTGAGAGAGAAAGAGAATGAATGAGAGAGTGAGTGTAAGAGAGTAAGAGAGAGAGTAAGAGTGAGAGAGAAAGAGAGTGAGAGTAAGACAGAGTAAGAGTGAGAGAGAAAGAGTGAGTGTAAGAGTAAGAGAGTAAGAGAGAGAGAAAGAGTGAGAAAGAGAAAGAGTGAGAGAGAGAAAGAGAGAGTGAGAGAGAAAGAGAGTGAGAAAGAGAAAGTGAGAAAGAGAGAGTGAGAAAGAGAGAGTGAGAGAGAGTGAGAAAGAGAGAAAGAAAGAGAGAGTGAGAGAGAGAGTGAGAAAGAGAGAAAGAAAGAGAGAGAAAGAAAGTGAGAAAGAGAGAGTGAGAGAAAGAAAGAGAGAGAGAGAGAGAGAGAGAAAGAGAGAAAGAAAAGAGAGAGAGAGAGAGAGAGAAAGAGAGTGAGAGTAAGACAGAGTAAGAGAGAGTAAGAGTGAAAGAGTAAGAGTGAGAGAGAAAGAGTGTGAGAGTAAGAGTGAGTGTAAGAGTAAGAGAGAGTAAGAGAGAGAGAGAGAAAGAGTGAGAAAGAGAAAGAGAGAGAAAGAGAGAGTGAGTGTAAGAGAGTAAGAGAGAGAGTAAGAGTGAGAGAGAAAGAGAGTGAGAGTGAGAAAGAGTGAGTGTAAGACAAAGAGTGAGAGAGAGAGTGAGAGTAAGAGTGAGAGAGAAAGAGAATGAATGAGAGAGAGTGAGTGTAAGAGAGTAAGAGAGAGAGTAAGAGTGAGAGAGAAAGAGTGAGAGTAAGACAGAGTAAGAGTGAGAGAGAAAGAGTGAGTGTAAGAGTAAGAGAGTAAGAGAGAGAGAGAAAGAGTGAGAAAGAGAAAGAGTGAGAGAGAGAAAGAGAGTGAGAGAGAAAGAGAGTGAGAAAGAGAAAGTGAGAAAGAGAGAGTGAGAAAGAGAGAGTGAGAAAGAGAGAAAGAAAGAGAGAGAAAGAAAGTGAGAGAGAGAGTGAGAGAAAGAAAGAGAGAGAGAGAGAGAGAGAAAGAAAGAAAGAAAGGAGAGAGAGAGAGAGAGAGAGAGAGAGAGAGAGAGAGAGAGAGAGAGAGAGAGAGAGAGAGAGAGAATAACTGAAGTAATGATTGACAACGGGCCGCTAAGTTATTATTCAATTATTTTATTAATTTGATCAATTATTAAAAATTAATGTACTTCCGAGGTGGTAATATGGCATTAACTTATTATAAATTATCCCACTTATACCACGATCACCACATCTGAAGATTTACATGTTTTTATCTCATATGTTTTTCATCCTTACAACACTTAAATGAAACTACTTCAATAAGCACTTTCTACTTTTGCACACCTTGGCCATTTTTATACTATCCTTTGGTGGCGAAGAAACTTCAACACCTTATTAATGTGAATCAAGCATTTCACAGCACTGTGATGTAATGAAAGCTATTATAGTGTTACCATTTCGATTAGGCCTGTCGGTCCAGTAATGACCAAACATTTAACTTATTATTCATTTGAACATTTAAATGCAAGCATGTGAAATCAAAGGCAGGAAAGCAGGTTTAGTTCCTGTCCGCAATGCATGCCATGAGGTATATGAAAGATTGATTCATGAAGGAACATTTTTATTTTCAGAAAACAGGAAATCCGTTCACATTTTTCAAGTGCAAAAGACCCAAGAGGTGTGTGAGATTAGCAGAAACGCATGCAGACGAGAGGGAATGTACCTCAACAGGTCTCAGACACTTCCTCAACACTTGAGCTCAAGTCTCCTGATCAACCGTGTGAAATGACTAGCTAGGCTAGTCAATGAAATGCTACTTTTAGATTTGCTTTATTCCCCCAAACTCCTGCCGTTACTTTGCAACACCAAATTCTAAAGGCTTTAAATGGCATTTTGTCTCCTGTTAAGCTCTTAAAACTATTTCAAACCATTTAAAAACTTTTTGACTTATTAAAAGAGCCCCACATATGAAATATAGTATTTGAAACAGTTAAAATGCATGATTTCATATTGAGGAAAGGCTGACATCTACATCTACCATTGATAAACGTACATAGAGGTTTTATGAATAAAAGGTAATTGTGAAAGAATATAAGAAAGGACTAGTACCTTTGGCAGCTTTACCGACAGTAATGTTGTATGTTGGCTCTCCTCCTTGACTCTTCGTCCTGATGTCCATCGTCCAGTCGCTGTCGACATGGAGACTGTCTCGGATGACCGAGCACTTCTTTGAACCTAAGGTCAGGCCGTGGGTGAAGAAACTTTCTCGGTCTTTCCCTACGAGCACGTCGATTTCTGTTGGCTGATGTTAGAAAGAAAACACCACAATATTAATTGCAGAACTGCATCTTCTTGTCTGGTTTTTCACATTTTATTGTGGATTAATGATCAGCCAAATGCAAATCAACAAATGCAGGAAGGCAGGTAGATGAATATTGGAAAGATCCATGCAGATAATCAACTTTACACTTGACATCAATGAATCATTCAGACTGTGTCAGAAGTTCATTATGCAGTTTTACACTAAAGCCTCTGTAAGTCAGTATGGTGGGCTGGTCAGTTAATGACACTCGCTGTTATTGTGCAACAGGCCGGGACACAATTGTTGACATCTGCCGGACAACTCAATTTAGATTTTATGTGGCGTCACATTTGTGAAATGCATGAAGCACCGCTCACACCAAAGTCATTTTAAAACAAGCCGTTTTCTGTTGGTCAGTGTGGTGAATTTGCGCGACCAATGAACGAAATATGTGAGGGGAACCTTTTATCGCCTTCACACGAAACTAGGGGTGTGCCGGTTTCAGAATTGGTGATGACGGTTATGACGTGAGTCAAATGTGACGGTTCGTAACATAACCGTCGTCCGGGGGGGGGGGGGTTGCGACGTTCGTCTGTTATAGGACAACTTATTTTGAATAAAATTAATATTTGTGTAGTGTTCAATGTTGTCATCAATAGACTAGAGATACGCGGATGGGGTATTAGTTCATCCGCAACAGCATCACATAACTCATCATCCGCACCAACGTTTTTTGACCAGATTTCAAAGCCGCACCCGCCCGCCATCCGCTGAGTGTTTTGCGGTCTATGGACGATGCAATGCTCTGCTGATGCGAGCCGCAAGAAAAGCCTTGTCTGTTCTAGAAATGATGCAGCAAAGACATTTAATGCTAATGTATGAGGCATAGGCCTACGCTGAGTTTCTTTCATTTACGATGAGATGCGCTCTAGTTCAACTTCACAATGCAATGCAAGTGAACGCGGCGCATCGGAGCCTCCATGTCACGGTTATATTGTCTCCTATATTTTTCCTATATAAATTATTAAATACATGCAATTGGTTGATGAATTTATTAAAATTAAGATACAATTTGTACAAAACGAAATTCGCTTTAAAGAAAGGCTTTCTAAAAAGCAAAACTTAATGAGGTGGTAAAAATCATGTCTGACGATTTACAAAACAAAACTTCATTAAGTGGTAAAAACCATGTCTCCCGATTGCAAATGTTCATTGCTAATGTTTATTATTGCAAATGTTTTTCATTTGTTTAATAAATCTCAATGATGGCACATCACTATATCATAGCTTTTATTTCTATCTCAAATGATTGGCGGTCGGTCAAGGGCTACTTGGCAAAGAATCAAATACAGTTGGAAACGACGTAGACCATTAATAACACAGACTGTTAACAATTGTTTTTAATTAGTATTTAAACATTCTCTATGATAAAAAATGTTTGTAAAAATATTTTAATAACACGGTTTTGGCGGTTATAGAGTTCTGATGACGGTGTTCAACTATAACCGTCGGTCTCACGGTTATATACTAACCGTCACACCCCTACACGAAACGCAGATCGCGTTGACAGATACTCATTTAAATTACTAGATTTTGCCCACAAAATTAGGGCTGAACGATTAATCGCAATAAAACCGCACGTGATTTGGCAAAGGCTGCGATTATTTTATGCGCAGCTTGTCAGTGGAGTGCGGCTGATCGGTAGTAAATACTGCCCCATTTGAACACCAGAGGGCGCTCACACAAACACGATAAATATGCCCCGCCGCAGAAGTACAATAATGAGCATCATTCCAGGAAATCCCTATCGCTGTATCTGAATAAACAGAAGATTGAAACGCTTGGATTAAACATGACTTATAAATACACGACTGCCTTATTCTGTGTAAGAAGGCACATCGTCTCACAAGAAGGAGGAGATCAGCTGTCGTTATGAAGTGAGTTTGGAGTAAATGCATGTTATTAAATGTTGTCTGTTGATGGACAAGAGGTTCATAAATGCTTCTCATGTTTTGGAAAGATGTTTGACGCGTGTTGCTTTTTCAAATGCACATTATAAGTGACTCAAACTCACAGTGCTTTCAGAGTGAGCAGCGTTTACAGAGCCGTACATCAATGACTAGCTGCGCTGCCTGCGCATAAAAAGAAAATAATCGCAGCCTTTGCGATTTTAAAATTGCGATAAGCCATCTCGATTTAAGTGCGATTACATGTAAAGTGTGATTAATCGTTCAGCCCTACACAAAATTGTACAGATTTGCGCAAAACTTTTGCGATATTTTCTAAATGTCGCTAAAAAATAATTGCGTAATGACGGCGTTTCTATTAACCGATGTTTTTTCCTCTCGCGACAAGTCACTCCAAAAATCAAGGCAGCGGATGCTAGTAGATTTACGTATATATCGCAGCAACCGCACTATCCATTATCTTTAATGGAAGGAGACGTAGGCGTGTGTACAAAGCATCATTGGCAAGTTAAGCCCCTTATACTTGTGAGCGGCTCACATGAGGTTGTTTATCTGCTTCAAGGTCTTGATAAACTGTGGCATTTCTTCGTTGTTTTGAATCCAGCATTCCAATAGTACTTCTGTCTTTTATGAGTTTAATGAAGAACTCGGTCTCGTCTTCGGTCCAAACACACCGCGCCTTCTTTAAAGAATGACCGACTGTTACGTATGTCACGGCTAATATGTCAAGTCATCTTCATTTATATAGCGCTTTTAACAATGTAGATTGTTTCAAAGCAGCTTTACAGAGATAAACTTATAATTTAAGGTAACAGAGATTGTTTTGGCTTTATAGCGGTTCTTTAATAAAGTTATTTTCCAGCTAAAGTTAGTTTTGATTGATTCGCTTCCGTCGCAACAATCATTTGTTATTAAAATAATATGTACCTCATATTAACTCTTTCCCCGCCATTGACGGAATTTTACGGCGATCCGTGTTTTCCCTGTTATACTGTAGGTGGCGCTATTACGCATCTTCTGAAAGAGCACTGAATCTCCTGATCAAAATGTTGCTTTATGAAACTTACCAACATTCAAGTGTGGATTAAAAAAAAAGAAAGAAAGGAATGCATGAAGGTTTTTTGTCTAAAAGCAGAGGCTTTGTTCTTTCTTTTGATATATCGCATGTTCAGATATTCATACAACTAAATATTCTGGGGGCCATGAAATTGTGAAAAGCTTAAATGCTGGCACTGACTGGCAACTTTCCTCAAAAACGCTGGCGGGGAAAGAGTTACGGTGCGTTCACATTACCAAAATTTTGCAGGCAAAAAGGCCCATTGTCAATTAGGGGTGGAACGGTACACAGAAGTCACGGTTCGGTTCATACCTCGGTTCAGACATCACGGTTCGGTACGAGTTCGGTACAATGGAGGGAAAAGCAAAACAAAAATGCAGAAGGCAATTTTTTTTATTGTGCATGTCTCAGGCTGTACCACCTAGTGTCATACAGTCTCTCCCCTGAGCTAGCTGCAACAGCCTGCCGTGAAGTGTGTAAAGTAAGAAAATGTCGTCATTGCGGTGTGGACGGTCGTGCGCGTTGGGTGCGCAAGGCCACATTTCGCATGGCAGTGTGCAGTGCACGGCTTTTTAGCGCGCACGGCTGCGCATCCGAAGACGCACGACTTCGAGCCGAATCTGGCCGAGCATGTACATCTCACAGCACCGGCACCCAGTTCTTGCGTCTAAATTAGTTGCTTACATTAACAAAATGAGCCTGCAATAGCAGCCATAAGCCCTTTAAATAAAAATAAATGGCCATGTTTTATAAAAAGGTTCACAAAACTAAATAAAAATGTTTAGAAATTATGTAAGATAACGTTAATTTAGTTGTAGGTTATGTTCTCATATCCATTTTTTTTCTAATGTCACAAGGAATAATCTGGTTTACTGCTTACACGATTCTTTTGTAGTGTGGTTTTGGTGTACTAAAGTGTTGTTTTACTAAAATAAACATTCATGAGTGTACCTTACTTCTCGCCGCTGATTGCTGTTGGTTTAGAGGACAATTACTCCGAGTCGCACCCTGTCGTTTCAAAGAATAGAACACCAGCGAGCGCGAAGTATAAATGCCTCGTCCATTTGGGGAGGCGCACACGCGGCCAGCGGAGGCTCGCGCTGTGGAGGCAGGCGAAAGTATAAACAAACCTATCTTAAGGCGGAGCTACATATTAGGTGTCCCTAAAGAACCCGTGTATCTAACAGTAGTTCCACGTTACATTAATTTGCACGCAAGTTTTATTTATTTTTATTAGGGATGCAACGGTACACGGTAAAATCCCGGACCGTTCGGTCAGCCCTGCACGGTACAATCTACCCTCGTGTCCCGCGGGACTTCGGTTTTGCCATTGAGTTCGCGCTGATCCTTTTAGTTTTTGCTTTAGGCGCCGTTCACATATCGCGCCTAAAAACGCGTAGAAAACGCTAGGCGCGCCGCGTTCTCCTTTGTCCAAAGCGCTAGGGCGGTTGCGCTCCGGAGGCGTCTGTCGTTGCTAAAGCAACCGCGCTATGGTTGGTTCTTGTCACGTGACCTACGGTGCGCTTGCGGCATTCTGAAAAGTTGAGAATTTTCTCCACTGCTGGGGACATCGTTAGTGCCAACCGGTCTCGCCTTGCACCAGACAGTGTTGATAGACTCATCTTTTTGCACAAGAATCTCTCAATAGTGGATGAGTAAATAACATTGCACTTTGTATCCTGAATGCAGTGTTTTTTTATTATATTATTTTGCTCTGCTTTTTTTTATTCAAAGCACAAGCTAATTTATGTCTGTTAAAGGTAAAAGTGCACTTTTTCTTTCACATTGATCACTTCATATACCAGTTATCAAGGTTTGGAATTGGGATCCACTTGAATATTTTGAAGTGTGTTTGTTTACATTTTGTATTTCATATAAGTGATAGTTGAAGAGGTTGTATTACTTAGTGTTGTTCAGTACAGACTAGAGTGTTAATTTATTCCATACATTGATGTTCTTCCTACTGTGACATTCTGTTTATGCTCATAAGAAAAATAAAACATATTTTTGGGATGAAATAGCAGTCTCTTTCTGCACAAAACATGTACCGAAACCGAACCGAGACCGTGGCCCAAAAACCGAGGTACGGACCGTACCGTGGGCTATCTGTACCGTTGCACCCCTAATTTTTATACCGTGTATTCTCCGTGTAAATTCATGCACCGAACCGTGACGCCCGTACCGATTCGGTTCAATACGAATACATGTACCATTCCACCCCTATTGTCAATGGTGTAGCGATGCATGAAGCACAGTGAATTTGCGTGACCAACTTGAAGCAGTTGCGAAATCTGCGTGGGAAAATATTTTTCCCAAGGGCGAAATTCCCAATCACGTGGATTCCTTTTAAAATGACTTGATTTTGACCTTGAAAACTTGCTGAACACCCGTTTACGTGACCGCACCTTTGCTTAACTAGTCATGCAGACTAACCCAACAGCTAGTCAATTTTGACTATTGGTCGTCCAACAAATGACAAACTACTCATATGCTCTATTTTGATCATTAATTTTGGATAGATGTTTATTTCTAGAGTTCTCTGAACATTTAAAAGGATATTTCTGGAGTGTGATGAAAGCGCAGCTGAACGGAGGTTATTTGTTCCTTAAAAGGAACTTCTACTCGACAAATCTGGGAAGCATTCTGCCTAACCCTCAAACTGGAATGCATTAATCACATTAAACATTGGTTTTATTTGTCAAATGCTGACAGATCAAGTCTGAACGTGCAGTTTTCTTATTGGTTTCATTGTCGTTCGTTCATCACACATCAAAGCAGCTTTGTTTTTGTTCTGGCTCACTACGAATCTACCGAGCCTTTTTCCCCCCGAGGCCAAACCACTAAAAGCAGCAACTCTTCGGTGAGAATCAGCCAGCTGATGTTATTTCCAGTAGGTTCGGAAGCGCTGGTATGGCAGTAGACACAGTCTGGACTAACTTTAACTTTAAGAAGCCTTTTTAAACTCATACTTGGCCAGCAACACAGGAAACTAAGCAGCAAAACCCACTCCGAATGCCATTCCCAACCCGCGTGACTGCCTGAGGCCGTCAAGCTCTAACGGAAGAAGTCATACAGGTTTGGAGCAACATGAGGTGACTCAATTTTGGGATGGAGACGCCTCACAACCACTTGATTCATTTGAGCCTCAGAAACTTTCACCTTACTGAATTATTACGAAGGAAGAAAGATAAAATTAACTTTTCCAATCTCATTCCATAGTGAAAACCCATTAAAACTGTCAGTATAAGGATTCCTTCACCTTATAACCATTGAATTCCCATGACTTTTCTAGTCTTTGAAGGGTTTTTTTCTCCATCTTGACAGTTCTTGTTAGAGTTACTCTCACCAAGAGCAATTTCTAGCGGAAGAAATGTTTCAGAACCGAGCCTAACAAGAAAACAACTGATTTTGAAATGATCCAAACCTTCAAATCAGTTTTAAAATTCACTAACATTTCCAGGTATTCAATGACCATAGGAACCCTGCAAAAGTCTTTACGCCAAACATCACATGAACAAACGGGAAAACAGGTCTCGTCGCATCCGCTTGCCAGAGAACGTGTTAACAGCTACTTAGGAAATGACGGCGATATAAATGGACTTTTAAGGTAATCAGCCAGCCTAGCTCGTTCTTTTCATTATCGCCATTTCACTCCATACCCAGATAGCACAGGTACGTCAGTAAGATGTCTGATAAAGATCTGTTAATCTGGAAAGCATCTGCTTTGTAAAAACACCGGTTAAATGTCTTGCAAATCTTAAACATCTTAAAGACATATTCTAAATGTCTATGATGAGACACCTTACAATAGGAAATGTCCTATTCCTGATGAGCAGACACTCTTAAAAAAAAAATAAATAAATAAAAAATTAGGCCTACATCTTGCAGATGTAAATGCAGACATCAAATAGACATCTCCGAGATGTACTTGTGCTATCAGGGTATATTAATATCCGAATATTAGTGATAAGAAGAAAAATAAAACTTTTAGATTTCAATATGCATATGCGATAGACATCGGTTATGATCATCTTTGGTGGCTCATTTGAAGGCATCTGGAGTAAAACAGCTCAATTAAAATTTAATGAAGCCCGCAAAAGACCTGAATCTGAATGAGTGAGTGAAATATATATATGCCTATATACACACACACATACATCTATCTGTTATTGCATACTATAGTTAACCCAAAATGAAAATTATGTCATCAATCATTCACCATGTTGTTCCAAACCTGTATGACTGGCTTTCTTCTGTGGAGGATAAAAGATGTTATTCTGATACATTTCTGTAGCATCCATTCAATGAAAGTCAATGGCCACCTAAACTGTTTGGTTACCAACATTCAACAAACTATATTATAATGAATTGTGCAGAAGAAAGCGAGCCTTACATGTCTGGAACGGCATGAGAGTAAGATATTGATTTAAAAGATTAATTTATTTATTTTTGGGCGATCCCTTTAACCAATGTAAAACGAATCTTTACATATTTTAACCTTATAAGCAGCCACTGAATGCGGTCCATTACGCTGGGGAAAGCATAGGACGGTGTGTAAATAAGCCTGTTATTAG
The DNA here is from genome assembly GCA_022829025.1 of Squalius cephalus. Classification (NCBI taxonomy): domain Eukaryota; kingdom Metazoa; phylum Chordata; class Actinopteri; order Cypriniformes; family Leuciscidae; genus Squalius; species Squalius cephalus. Next base: position 4,018,156 of record CM040807.1, on the reverse strand, counting down.
ATGAATTAACACCCGTTTATTGAGCGCCATCTTGGACTGGCAGGTACTGCGAGGATCCCGGATTCACGAAGGACTTTACGCACATTCCGCCGCTGAATGACCCGTGTGTTCCCGTACACAAGTGCATGAACACGCAGTCTGGTGATCTTAGGAGCTGATCGGCCTGTTTGCACTAACACCACCTCCCTCTTTATGACTGCAAAACGCATTTCTTTGAACTTCAAACCGCCTCAACCTTAACTTCTAACGCGCGACACTCGGTTTTTGTCCTGTATTTCGCGTTTTTTCGACGAAGAGATCCATTTAACCTCGATGATATAGTGACAGGATTTAGCCTAAATTAAAAAAATTAATAAAACGCACACAAAAAACTCATACTTAGTGGAAAATTATCTCCAAATTAAACATCTGGTGTTCAATTTGCGTTTGTCCAGCCAGTGTGTTAGCTTTCATTCCCACTCTAGGCCCTACACGGTTTATTTCGGCGCGTTTTTAACCCAACTCGTTAAAATCGCACGTTATTCTACGCGATGTAAAATAAACCGCGTCTGATGCGTGTTATATTATATTATATTATGCGTGTTACTCCAGCTAAACAGCAGTTTAGAGGCACGTTGCGAGCCCTGTCTGGGGAGGCAGACTGAAACACAGCCACAGTTTTCAGTCAATGACTTAACGTTACATATGCAGCAGAAAGAGAGCTGTTGCGTTAATAACACTTATTTACCGTGATGTTTATGAACGTCCCCCCCTCCTGCGCTGCCCACACGTATTTTGAGTCTGAGTTGCACCCAACAATGGCGGAGTCCTGGCAGCTGCCATCCGACATCAGGTTATCCACGTAGCTCTGCCACGACATGTTCGCCTTCTGGTTTCAAACGCTCCCACACGACACTTGCTCTGAAAAGACGGGACTGACAGTCTTGTGCGGTCTCAGTTTGCGGTTACCGTATATTTGTGTGAGAGAGAGAGAGAGTCCCGTCCTGTCCTGCACGCCCCCTTCTCTAATGTGAGTTTGAGCAGTAAAGAGTCCCGGCTGTACGGCACTCTGGGTGTAGTCCCTCAAATATCCCTCCGCGTAGGCTCGCTTATTAGAATGCGGTCCAGTAGGACAAAGCCATGTGCGCGGATTGATACACTCTCTGATTGGACGAATGGGTGTTTAGAAGGCACGTTGTGTATGAGAAAGTTAGTTAATGTGTGTAATATATTATTTAAATACTGAAAACAGTAACATGATGCTTGGACTATAGGCTACTATTTATAAAGTCACCATGAAATCAAAACTGTTGATTCTTATATTTTTTTATATTTATAAATAGTGCAGTATATAAATGTTTTATCCGTGCACATCGTTTTTTTTATTTATTATTATTTTTTTTTTAAATTCATGTGTCCTCGTTGTCTAATCAAAATAGACCCGTTTTCACGTTTTCAGGGTTCTCAGAAGCGGAAGTCGTCGTAGTTGTGTTAAACTTCTATGAGAGACTAAATAAATATTATTTTGTGTGTTCCCATTTGCTTAATTAGCGAAATAAAACTCCACAACAGTGTTTTCACAACTTTCAAAAAGAGTAAAAAAATAAAAAATAATAAAAAAAAACATACAGAGATTGATAATGGCGGCCGGAAGAGAGAGATGTCACTCCCACCCTCCCACAGCCGCTAACTGCTAACACAGTCACAGCAGCGTTAACTAGTTTTTTTATTTAAAATAATACAAACTATAGTGTTATAAATGTACATACAATTTTTTTTTTTTTTTTTTAATTAAGATATAGGAAACTTCGCAGGATTTACGATGCTGATGACCGTTAAAACGCGTCATCACAGTCTGTGAAAAGGCCCTTTCCCTCCCTCATAATTGTTGTTAATGTATTATATATATATATATATATATATATATATATATATATATATATATATATATATATATATATATAATTATTATTATTATTATTCAGTATTTAAAAAAAAAATCCTCTTGCAACTCCTGGCACGAGAGCGGGACAACCTGTCACTCACACGAGATCGATCAGTGGTCCCTCCCTACATTTATACTTGTTCGCTAAGTATACACGTCACAATAGGGAAGAAAATGCTATCAACTTATGTTTCATGCCTAATTTAATTTTATTACAGCTGACAGTAAACCTAGCTTGCCATTTTATTACCTTTTCGGGTCTTTTCCTTCAAACGGTTTTGTTTACAGAGCTCCTCAGCCAGCGCCCTGTCCTCGTGACCGCGGTGATTCAGCAGAGACACGCCTCACCGAGTCACTACTGATATTCAGCGTGAAATCAAGACATATGAGCTTCAATCTGAGTGGCAACAGAGCTGGGGAATACATCTGGTTAGGATGGATGGAACACATATGGATAGTGGAAGAGATTTTATTAACAATAGAGTTCATTAACATCATTTCTCACTGGCTCTACATCTTTGTAACATCAAACACTGACAAGTAAAGCTTATGAAACGTGAGACGTGAAAAACCAGAATTGCTCTGAAATGTTGTCACAATATAATGGCCTCTTACGACCTCTTGTGAACGAATCCTGTAACGACACAATTAGTCAGAGTCCGTTTTATGGACCTGGGTGGGAGACATATAAGCCTGAAAAAAGTTTTTATTTTTTATAAAAAATATTGAGTTGTGTTGTACTGACTCTTGCATTTCCCACAATGTGGTCTTATAGATTTTGTATTTGAAATTGGATTTATTCACCAATTTGTGCGTGCCTAAAATTGTCATATGGTGTGACATAAAAGTTATTCTATATAAAATGAAAATGGGATATACTCTCCCTAAGTAACTAACTTCAACATAAATTGTTTTCATTACTATCTTAAGATTTAACATTTCTTTTGTGCAGATTCATTAGATTTTGTATTGTTTTTCTAAATCATCATGCAAAGTAAGTCATCTCTCCTGCAGCCTTTCCAGATATTTTAGATTAATTATGTTAAACCTGGTTATAAATCTATGAAAATGCTTGTGACTCTTGCTGATACTATTTCTCTTGTGTTCCGTTGACTTTTTTATGATTTATAATTAAGAAAGTATTTTTACTGGCACAATTCTGAATGTCACACCAAATTATATAGTGTCACGCTATATGATGAACTGCACCACTCCACAATTTGTCAATGCAAAAAACTGTATTTTATTTGCATTCAACATTCAGTTAATTCAATTCAGTTAACATTAATCAAAAAAACATACTAACATTGTTTTAAAACGTTTAAAATTATAAGAAACTCATAAATATGAGTAAATCAAACACCATCTCACTTCAAGAACATTAAATTAAGTATAAAATTGAAAAGAAATACATTAATTGTATAGGTAATTTAATGTTCACTATTAAACATTCACTATTATCATTGAATATGTTTTGAATAGTTATTTATTTATCATTAAAAAAGGTGTATGTAATATTGTGTGACAAATATATCATATGGTGTGACTTAGAAAAACAGTCACACCATATGATACAGTCACACCATATGACGTTTTGTTCAGTTAAGCTAATCTCTTGGTTAACTAAAAACAGCTAACTTATACTTAGCATGTAAATTGCCACATGGCAGGAATGATTTTTTAAGAATTAATAAGTAAAATTCGTATAAAAGTGTTTATGTAAATAATGTCACACCATAAGACACAAAACATTGACCACTAATGAGCATATCAGATACAGAGCTTTTTAATTAAAAATTAAAAAGCCAGAACTCAACTCTTGACCTTGCAAACCACTCCAGAGATGGCACTGCAACTTCCTGGTTGAGTGTGGACCTCTTCATCATAATGATGTCCACATTATTGCCCGTTCAAAATATAGATTGCAGTGTCACACCATATGACGCCCATTTTACGGACAAAATGTATTTGGCCAGAACTTGCTTTAAAATCATCCACAGACATCAACACTTTCTGTGTCTGTTGAAATGGCATAATTCTGTAACTTAAACTGTAAATCTATCAATTATTTATACTTTGCTGATATATATTGTCATATTACACATATCCCGGACAGTCACACCACATGACAATTTTGATGTTTAGATAAAAATTTGAAGTAGAGGTCTTTATACACCAACTATAGCTATGGTATGCTGTAATAATATCTTGTCAGAGGAACAACATGAAGATATATATTTTTAACAAATACCCATTTTTATTAGGTTATGACATCATGGACGGGTAGAATTGCATGTCATGTCTCCCACCCACCTACATTTTATTTTAATTATATTTTTAGTACGCCCTATTGTAGATGGAGCTGCTTATGTTTATTAATTTTTTTTAATTGTCTTAATTTCATATTTGCATCAGTCTGTTATTGCCTGGGACAAAGTAAAGATTATTAAAGCAGCGATTCAAATGCAGTATAATTTCCCAGAGGCTTGAACACATGCATAAGCAAATATTTATATACAAAGTAGCTGATATTTTCCATAAAGGGCTATGTGTGTCATTCTTTTTAACAAAGCCTCTTCTGAAAAAAACAAACAAAACGTTTTACTAGTCCAGTGCTGGTAGATTATTTACACATTGTAGTCGTTTACTGATTACAAATGACACAAAAAAATTGTAGTTATATAGGCTATTAATGTGATCTAGAAGATCACTCATTTTAGGTAACGTATTTTGTAAACTTTTAGATTACTTTTGACCTAACTCATTTATCCCATTGATTTGAATAGATAAACTTGTGCCATATAAAATACAAAGAGAACAAAATATATAATCCATTCATATGAAGTGCATTAAATATTACCGTACTATTAGACTGGGGTTCGTGATGGAACTGCAGAGGGTTTGTGAGTTTAATGAAAAGCTATTAAGTAATTCAATCATAAACATTCAAATAAATAATTTTAAAGTAAAAAACAATCAAAATAAAACATTTACAAAAAAAAAAAAAATGTTTACTTGCATGTCACGTGACCATTAACCGCCATCAGAGAACCGCGAACTTCGTTTATTAGTTTTTATTATTATTATTGACCTAACTTATTAGCTTGAAATCTCTGGGGTTTCTTCAAGTAAATATATTGCTGCTGACAGAAAAGTTGGGGAGTCCCTTGCATTGCATGTTAATATAAAATTATGTTTTGAAGATTTGAATGTGTTTGAAAGACAAACTCCTCCCAAAGACATGTAATACATGGTTAAATGGTTCACTGAGTGATAATTCAAATAATAATTAATGTGGAGCTGATCCAGTGATCAAATGCTATGGGTCTCAGTTTTCAGTGATAGTCACATGACCAGTGTCTGATGGTGTGTGTGTGTGTGTGTGTGTGTGTGTGTGTATGTGTGTGTGTGTGTGTGTGTGTGTGAAACCTGTAAAACCTTCTAACGGACGGATATAAGCAGTGGACATTTCAGAAAGGAACATTTAAAATATAAAATAGAAGTAGTTGGAAGAATAAATGAATTATGAATAATTTACTGCCATTGTGAAAATAACATGTAGGCTAATCAATAAAAAAATAACTGTAGTCTGATTAGGAGTATTTTAAAATGTAATATAATTTAATTACAAGTTAGTTAGTTGACATGTAGTTGCAAAGTTACTCACAGTCAAATAAAGTGTCTCCACGATTTCTCAAACACAAAGTGATGCTCAGTTGTGTCTGCGCTAGCGACCTCTTGTGAATGAAGCTGGCATAACTGCATGAAATGTGCAGATTAGCAACAGTAAAATCATATATGATCTAGATTTCCAGAGGTGGACAAAGTACACAACTTCCTTACTTGAGTGAAAGTACATATACTACTGGTCTAATATTACTCTGTTACAAGTAAAAGTTGTAAAGATAGATTCTTACTTAAGTAAAAGTACAGAAGTACTCGTTTTTAAAAGTACTTAAGTATCAAAAGTAAAAAGTAAATGTTAATGCATTGTTTTATTATTGTTGCATTGTTGAATGTAATACTTACAGTACCTCTGAATCTATGCCTACCCTCATATCAATATCACATGTATTTCTAGAACACAGTTCCAGTAGTGGGATTGAATGTGAGATTGAATGAGTGCACTCAATAACGCCCACAATGGTTTCGGACACCCAAATGGCTGTTCCCTCAAAGAGTGCCCTATTTAAAGTTTTTTGGCTTTGACGTCAACCCGACTTTCATTTACAAACCAAAATCATCCACTGACTGACGTTACTACTTTCTACTCAAGGACCTTGACAGAAATGTAATGGAGTAAAAAGTACAATATTTCTCTTTCAAATGTAGTGAAGTTAAAGTAAAAAGTTTCCAGAAAAGATAATACTCAAGTAAAGTACAGATACTCAAAAAGTGTACTTTGTTACTGTCCACCTCTGGAGATTTCAGAGTTATTGCCAAGACATCTTATAGGTGTTTTACTGATTTACATTTTGTGACAACAGTCACCACTGAACCTGCCATTAAACCAGTGATATGGGTTTCTGCTCATTAATAGAGCAAAAATATAATATCAAATATAAAAAAGTTTTCTAAAAATAATAATAATAATTTTAATTATTAATAAGTAACATAATAACATTCAAAGCTTGACATGTAGGCCTATTTTTAAACATTCCCTCGTATTGAAACTGTAGTTCAAGTGTTCCTTCAATATTATCTTGAGTTTATTTGTCACTGGGATTGGATTTAACAGCTACAACAAAAATTTGATGATTTTGTAATTTTAGTTTGGAAAATATAATTCACAAATACAATCTATTTTAAAACAGCTTTGAATTTTGAATAATAGTTTGAAGTGTTTTAAACTATTAACTAAATTTAAGTTTAGCTGGAAATTGTATAATTACTGAGAGTTTTAGTTTAAATATATATATATATATATATATATATATATATATATATATATACAGTGCTGCTTGAAAGTTTGTGAACCCCTTGCAGAATCGGTGAAAATGTGAATAATGTTAACAAAATAAGAGGGATCATACAAAATGCATGTTATTTTTGATTTAGTACTGTCCTGAATAAGATATTTTACATAAAAAAATGTTTACATATAGTCCACAAGACAAAAAAATTATAAAAATGTATTATAATTTTGAAATGAATTATAAAAATCTTCAGTTTTCCAGCATCTTTTGCATATTTTAACCCTTTCTGTGTGATTTTGAGATCCATCTTCAATCACTGATGCTCCAGGTGGAAACAAGATGCATTAAGAGCCGGGGGTGAAAACTTTTGAACAGGATGAAGATGTTCATTTTTCTTACTTTGTTTAAATCTATATTTTTTTCCATTTAGTATACGGCCCTTTGGGAGCAACAGAAGATACTTGTTTCCCGGAAGACAAATTGACTACAATTTACATTGATCTTCAAATGCAAAAAGTTTTCACCCCTCGGCTTTTGGCTACTGGAAAGGGTTCAATTATGCAAAAGATGCTGGAAAACTGAAGGATTTCCAGGTAACGACACACAGTATTGAGAACCAAGCGTTCATAAGCTTTTAAACAGGGTCATTTTTATAAATTCAGCTATATTTTTGTCTTGTGGACTATATGTAAACATCTTTTATGTCAAATATCTTATTCAGCACAGTACTAAATGAAAAATAACATGCATTTGTATGATCCCTTTTATTTTGTTAAAATTATACACATTTTCACCGATTCTGCAAGGGGTTCACAAACTTTCAAGCAGCACTCTCTCTCTCTCTCTCTCTCTCTCTCTCTCTCTCTCTCTATATATATATATATATGCAAGTGTCAGCAATTTCAAGAATTAATTGATTTGTTTCTTTGACTTAATTCCATAAATCATAAATCAGGGAATTCCTCCTCACATGTCAGTTCAATGAACCTTTCCAAACATGTGGGATTTAGTTAAAATGTTTTTATTGTTTTACTGCTGATCCTGTTTTCCGTGCATTTGAAAGTCCAGACTTGGAATCAAGTTGTGACTTTACAGGAAATGAACAAGGAAATCGTGTTATTTTTGTAGATTTGTAAAACTAACCTGCAAGCGAAAACACTATCATCAAAAGAGATTTGAGACTTGGCCTTGAAAGACGTGGAATTCGACTTGGACACCTCAGAAACCACGTCTGGTTTCAGTAGATGTACAGGATGTTCACTTTCCATGTACAACCACAGAACTTTGGCCTAAAACTAACCAAACACTCTCATCAC